>WNWU01000049.1:6897095-6908749 GCA_012654045.1 Ptyas mucosa | reverse complement strand
CCTTTCCTTTCCTTTCCTTTCCTTTCCTTTCCTTTCCTTTCCTTTCCTTTCCTTTCCTTTCCTTTCCTCCTTTCCTTCCCTCCTTCCTTTTTTCCTTCCCTCTTCCTTCCCCTTTCCTCTTCCTTCCCCTCTTTCCTTATTTTTCCTTCCTTGCTCTCTTCCCATCTTCCCTTCTTTTTCTTTGTCTTTCCTTGTTCCCTTCCTCCTTTTCTGTCCCTTCTTCCATGCTCAAATGCCAAAGGGGAAACATTTCTCCTTTTGTTTTGTTTTTAATCCGTTTTTGCTGGCAGAGGCACCGCGGGCCGGTCCTTTGCCGTTTCCGGGCAGTCCCTGCGGGTCAAATCTAAGCACTCCACAGGCCGAATCCGGCCCGCGGGCCTCGAGTTTGACACCCCTGGTTTAGGGCCTTAGAAGAACTGCAATTACTGCAAGTTCAAATCTCACCAGGCTCAAGGTTGACTCAGCCTTCCATCCTTTCTAAGGTAAGTAAAATGAGGACCCAGATTGTGGGGGCAATAAGCTGACTTTGTATGAATATATACAAAAGTATGAAGGCTATTGCTTAACGCATTGTAAGCCGCCCTGAGTCTCCAGAGAAGGGCGGCATATAAATCAAATTTTTAAAAAAAGAAGGCGTAAGGTTTCTTGTATTAGATATACAACATATACAAGTGGATCACACACACATATTGTGTAGTGTTATTTCTAGGGGTGCCTTTAGGGACAGCTGGACATCGCACAGCTTGTTCATCTATGTAAGGTCAAGTCTTCACGTTGTCAATTCCAACTGGAACCAGACGGATTTTTGTCTGTGTTTATCTTTTTTTTAAAAAAAAAATTGTATCCACTTCCTTCAGAGAGAGTAAGTCTTAAATTAAGGGTTGTTCTCCTTTTGGATAAATGTGTTAATTAGCACTTCTGAGCAAAAAGTAGAGGATGCCATTTTCAATAATACAACTAGCAATATAGTTTTATTACTGTACTCACAAATTCCAACTTCCTTCACTTCCCCCAGTGTCCTACGTATTAAGCAGCTCACTACTAAGGATGAGATATTTATGGATAACCAGCAGGGAAAATATATACATACATACATACATACATACATGCAAAAAGTTAAAACCTTGGGTGTTTTCCCGCGTCATTAAAAGTCTGTTAGTTAAAATGCTCAAAATCCTGGCTAAAATCCCAGCTTAAAATCCTCCAAAATCCCAACAAAACACTTTGTAAGGTCTTTTGAAACTCTAGCTAAAATCCTAACCAACACTTTAAAAGTTTTCTTTTTGGCAACGTTTCAACAAGCTCTCTAACTTATCATCATCAGGCCCCTACTTTCAGTTTAGAAGCTGTGGGTATGCTGCGAGGTTGGAGTTGTCGCTTTTCTCTGTTCGCTGCTGCTGATGACGTATGCTGATTAGCCCGCAACTCTGTGTCCTGATTGGAGGGCAGCTGTTTTTTCTCCTGCTTCATTATCCTAGCTGCAGCCTGACTGCATGTTAAAGGCCCAGCTTTCTCTGGTTCCCTATTACTAACTGTCAACTGCAAAGATATAGATATATAGATATATATATATATTACACACACACACACACACACACACACACACATACACACACACACACACACACACAGAGGTATCTCCTATATTAAGAGATCAGGCTGACATAGATACCTGTAAGGATTGTGAATTAAAATAGATACTTACACATGCAAGGATTCAAGGTTATAGATATATGAAGAAGGACTAGGGGTGACATGATAGCAGTGTTCCAATATTTGAGGGGCAATGGATGGAAACCAATCAAGGAGAGGAACCAACCTAGAACTAAGGAGAAATTTCCTAAGAGTGAGAACAGTCCATTAGTGGAACAAATTGTCTTCAGAAATTGTGGGTGCTCCCTCGCTGGAGGCTTTTAAGAAGCAATTGGATAGCCACTTATTTGGAATGATAGAGGGCAATGATGGCTAACCTTTTCCGGACCGAGTGCCCAAAGCGTGTGCGTGCCCGAACCGCCAAAACGCAATGTGCTTGCCCCACGCATGCACCACACCCCCATGCATGCCCCCAGCCTCCCACACATGCATGCCCCCGTGTGCCCCCTCCGCATATGCGCGCATGGCCTCGCCCATGCACATGCCCCCCGCACGTGCCCGTCTCCCCCCTACACATGTGAGGCAGAGCAGCTGGCTGGTGGGAGGCGCGCCAGAACTGGGGCAGCGGCTCATGTGCCCACAGAAAGGGCGCTGCGTGCCACCTCTGGCACACGTGCCATAGGTTCGCTATCACGGATATAGGGTTTCCTGCTTGAGCAGGGGGTTGGACTAGATGACCTCCAAGGTCCCTTCCAATTCTGTCATTCTGTTAAGCCAAGCACTTCACAAAACAAGTTAAGGATTTTCTTTGTTGTTGCTTGTAGTGTTTTTATTATTATTATTATTATTATTATTGAATGCTATTAAAAGCATCTCAATTACAATAATATTTTTAATATTTGTAAATGGGGATAATAATACAGAAAAGTGGGGTTTTTAAAAAACACTGCAAAGAATTGTTATACTGGATGGAAAGGTATAGAAAAAGAAGCAAAAAAAATTTTTTTTAAGTGCAAGTAATTAACATGAACGCCGAAAGCCTCGCTTTTTATGAAACTGTCTCCAAAACAATGTTTTAAACAATACTACAAAGAAATTAATAAACGCACAGTAAAAGGGAATATTGTTATCTGTAAAAAGCCAGAGTCACTTGGATAGAGAGAGGAATGAAATCTAAGTTGGATGGGTGGATGGATGGATGGATGGATGGATGGATGAATGGATGGATGGATGGATGAATGGATGGGTGCGTGGGTGGGTGGATGGATGGATGGATGCATGGGGTGGAGTGGGGGGGTGGATGGATGGATGGATGGATGGGCAGGCTGGTGGATAGTTGGATGAGTGGGTGGGTGGGTGGGTAGATGAGTGGATGTGTGTGGGTGGATGGATGGATGGGCAAGCAGATGGATGGGTGGGCGGGGGGGAGGATGGATGGATGGATGGATGGATGAGTAGATGTGGATGGATGGATGGGCGGGTGGGTTGATGGATGAGTAGATGGGTGTGTGAGTAGATGTAGATAGATGGATGGGTGGATGGATGGACGGACGGATCAACAGAGCATGTAAACACAGTGGCTTGGTTAAATTTTACAATGACTCATGATCATATCTATGCTCTTATGAGGTTTTTTTTTCAGGAAATGCATCTTAAACCCATTTTAAAAATGCAAAAGCAGTCACTTATTCCATCAGACAGACCAACCCAAAATAACATCCCTCTTAATGTCCAATGATTTCTACTGGGCCAGGATTATAACAGATTAATAAGAGGGGGGTGGGCAGTTTCTTATTTAAACCTTCACTGAGGATGAAGGAGTCTCAAGCATTATGAAAAATCAACTACGGCATCCGTTTGTTCTAGACCGAAAGTACTTCTAATTCTGATGTACAGTTACAGGTGGTTTTAGCAATAAGGAATACTCAAGCAGAAAACTATCTTGTTAATGTTGCAACATGCACACATATATCATTCCATAAAACATTACAAAGGAGCTTGTTAAAATATTCAGCATTTTCATGGATCATCCAAAGAGCGTCGGTAGGTGAATTTCTGCTTATCATTCACGAAGCAAAGAACATTTCTGAATAATTAGAAAGCCTGCCATTTGCCAGGTTTTGCAAACTGCCTCTTCAAATATTTGGCTTAAAAGTCCTCCAGGCTAGGTTCCAGAGAGAAATTAAAGCGTTCTTTTGAAAATGTTCTCGCTTGTTTTCGTATATGGCACAGATTCAGACTTCGCTTACCTTTTTTCACCCTGCAGGAAACAAAAACCCAGAACGTGGCGGGTATCGGCTTTACCGCACGCTTTAACAAAAATAATAATAATAATAATAATAAAAATCTTTGCGGCATTGCCACATTTTGTTAGTGTCACGCCAATACAATGCTGAACAAAATAAGTCTGTATCAAAATCCAGAGTTTTTACCATGCCTTTTCGGCACCGGTACTGAAAGTCCTTACCTGCCAACATTTCTGTACTTCTGTTTTCCTCAAGACTTCTATTTCTCTCTCTCTTTTATTTTTTTACCCTGTTTCCCCCAAAATAGGATCCATCTGGAAAATAATGGGAGTGAGCTCCCAATCTTTGCTCCAGCTCCTGCCCATCTAGCAGTTCAAAAGCATGCGAACGCAAATAGATAAATAGGTACCACTTCAGTGGGAAGGTAACAGCGTTCTGTGTACCTCGGCATATAATCATGCCGGCCATATGACCACAAAGAGTCTTTGGACAATGTTGACTCCCTCAGATAGAAAATGGAGATGAACACGACTCTAGAGTCGGACACCACAGGACAGGGAAAAGCTTTATCGTTACCTTTAAGGGTGCATGCATATACATCCAAGTGGGCACATATATTTGTACCGTTTACCTGAAAATAAAACCCAATCAAAAAATAAGTCCTAGCATGATTTTTCAGGATTTTATTAACATTTTTAAAATAACGAGGGGGCAAGATAATTTAACAATTGGACATTAAAACTAGGAGATAAGGAGATAAAAATAAGGAGATCATCTCTATGTAGTAAACACAAAGCTCTCTAGTAATTCCTTACAACAACGTGTAATTCTATACTTTGGCACAGAGTAATTTTGCTTTTGTCTTCATGTATCTTTTTATGTATCTTTATCTTTACGTATCTTTTTAAGAAAAGAAACTTATCCTGCAAGATCTATTCATATATATTACATTACTATATATTGAACTGTTGACTATCAACTTGTCCTTATTGTAAATTTAAATTTAAGACAGGATTCCAATTCTCTGTTACTGGTGAATTAATATACATTAGTTCTCAAAAAATGTATTTTTATCCGTTGAGAGGTGGTGCCAGCTGGATTTGAAAAATAGTGGATTAATTTATCTCAGGGTTATTTTGAGATAAATATCAAAATAATCTTGAGATAAATTAACCCGCTTTTCTTCAAATTAAGCCTGGCTTCTCCACAATCTCCATGCCGATAGGTTTCTGCCGTGTTTGCTGTTAATTATGTTTTCTTAAAAGATCTGCCTTTAAAAACCCATAAGGATAACAATAAAATAATTGAGGAATTCAAGGTGATTATACTCTGGAGAATCAAATAATAACTGTTGCATTTCTAGACAAAATTGCAAGATCTTCCTAGTTGATTCCGAACCAAAAAAAATAAAAATAAAATAAAATAAAATTCATGGAAAATCTATCAGGATTGCTTTCTTTGTTTTGTCAGAAAGAAAGAAAAAATCACTAAATGAATTGAGCTATTAATATGTTTCGTGTCATATGCTCTGGTTCTCAACAACAGTTCGTATCAGGAAAAACGACAATTACCTCACTAGTTGAGGAGAAAATTTGAAAGACTTTTCTTCTTATGCCCTTTCACCCAAAATTTTAATGATTCTATTAAAAAAAAAAACCTTCTGGAAAACTGATGACAGATAGCGCAAGCTTTAAAGGTCTAATAGCTTAGAAATATACTTATTCTTGATTAGACATGCAAAGAGACTTAGATTTTTCTTTTTTAAAAATGTTGCTTGTTCTATTCTCATTCAGAATCCGCTGAGAAACGTTCTCTTGTGTTTTTGGTCTAAGCTTTGCCTTACAAATCACTTAAACTGCCTATATTATTTATGTAAGCTATTTACACTGTTCAGTCAGCATGAAAAAAGTAACCTAAATGCGTGTACTAGCGCTAACTTAATACGACAATGCAGAATGGATACTCTCCCTTCAAAATGGCCCTTCTACAACCGTTCATATCTCTCTTGTCCAGTTCTCCTAAACTATTTCTCGGCCCTGCCTTTATTGTCCTACGACTAGGCAATTCCTTCGTTTAAAGTAAAAGACTTTTGAATAGAATATTCTAGAATCAGTAAAGGAAGGTACAAGGGTATTTGATCGTTTGATCGTTCGATTGATTGATCGTGATCGTTTTGAGATTTGCTGGTTGAGTGCCAAAAGCGCTTTTTTTCAAAAGGCAACTGGATTTTATTTTATTTTTCTTTGAAGACGTTTCACTTCTCATCCAAGAAGCTTCTTTGGTTCTGACTGAATGTTGGAGGAAGAAAAGGACTTATATTCCTTGCAGTCCTCTGCTCGTTAGCGCTCTCTCTGAGAGTTGTTGAGGCCACTTGGAGGTTTGTCTGTGTCCTTGGGGTCACCTGAATTGTGCAAATGGGTGTAAAACCTTCTTGGAACTGCTGAAAGGACTGTGTTGTAGACTGGAGATAGATAATGTCGTATCCCTCCCTCTCTGATGAGAGAGGGCTGTTCAATCTTAATGTAGATGCCCTCTTTGACCCCTCTTTCAAACCAGTGGTCCTCTCTGTCCAGAATGTGGATTTTTGCTATCTTCAAAAGAGTGACCTTTTTCTTTCCAATGCAGATGGGCTGCTGAATCTTGTCCCGATGGGTTTGTTCTCTTACGCTGGGCCATGCGTTTGTGAAGTGGCTGTTTTGTTTCTCCAAGGTACAGATCTGTACATGTCTCACCGCACTGTACTGCATATATCACACTAGGAATCTCTGTAGATGAAATTGATGGGCGTTATTTATTTATTTTTTATTTGATTGATATGCCGCCCTTCTCCGGAGACTCAGGGCGGCTTATAATGCGCTAAGCAATAGCCTTCATACTTTTGTATATTTATACAAAGTCAGCTTATTGCCCCCACAAACTGGGTCCTCAATTTACCTACCTTAGAAAGAATGGAAGGCTGAGTCAACCTTGAGCCTGGTGAGATTCAAACCTGCAATAATTGCAGTCAGCTGGTGTTAATAACAGGGTGCTTTAGACCACTGTACTTCCAAGGCTCTTATGAAATACAGAATTTATTTGAGCTGTTTTTAGCTGTTTCTTCTTCTGTGAGGACTAAGAATTTCTAGCTGTCTGAATGATTCGAGCTCAAATCTTTTTTTTTTTTAGAAATCATTACCCCGATCCGAAGATTCTCCAGGTGAGAGCATCTATAAATAATTCCTTCTTTGCACGAAAGCATTCTTAGAACCAAAATAAGCAAAGGTTTAATGATGGCACTGATTTCCTGTAAGTGAGGCCTCACTGCCACATGAAGCTATGCATGACTCAGATTCAGAGATGTCGTATCAATGCCTGGCTGGACCCCTATGGTTGCAAGGCCATTCATCCGCAAGTTGTATTTTAGTATTAATCTTGATTTGCCATTTTGTCTCCGTTGGAACCAGAGACAATTAATAGAACAATATCACACTTAAGTGTCTAGCATCAGGTTCCCGGTCTAACAATTTTGGTTAGTTCCAATTTGGTTTTGCTTTAATGAATTGGCTCAGTGGGCGCCACTTTCTAAATAATGCAGGTTCTGGCAGTTGTGTAAACTTGCTTGGTAAGGGTATCAGAGGAATGTTTCTTTTAAAAAAAAGAACCAAAAATAAAGGGGGGCAGGGGACAGTTCTGCAGTCTTTTCTACTCAACTCTTTGCAAGTGAGAAGACAGACGGACACTTGGGATGTGATACTTGGACACCTGCTGATTCTCATATGCCATTTCCGAAGCTTTCTTTCACAACTCTGCTACACTTTTCTTCACCACTCCTAAGTATGCCATGAAGAAATCAGAATAACAGAGGTGGAAGGAACCTTGGAGGTTCAGGGGTCTCATGTGACCAGCATGACTCAATGCCAAAGGCGCATGGAACGCTCTTACCTTCCCACCAAAGGTGGCCCCTATTTTTCTACTTGCATTTTTTACGTGCTTTCGAACTGCTAGATTGGCAGAAGCTGGGACAAGTAACGGGAGCTCACCCCGTCACACGGCAGTAGGGATTCGAACCGCTGAACTGCCGACCTTCCGATCGACAAGCTCAGCATTTTAGCCACTGAGCCACCACATCCTTCTTAAACCCCCAGGAGTTATGGCAGAGCCATTCTGAATTTTTTTCACAGCCTTCTTTGTTTACTGAGCTTAAAGTGCTTTTTTTTAAATGTTCATGCTAAGTAAAATCATCTCCATCTAGTTTCTCTCTGAATTTCTACGCCTACCTGGTAAGGTGTGCTCAACACCAGATCCCTTTCCTGAATTCTGAATTATGAGAATGTTTTATTGTATGCACAAAGGTCAGAGACCTAGAAGAAAATTGAAACGGGAGGGAAAAAAAGGAGAAATAATGAACAGCCACTGTCTGACGACGTTAACTTCAGCCCGTAACAGCTATGGGATTATTACAGCAGGTGACAACTCAGAGCCATGATCTCACACAAATTTGCAGGAACATCACAAGTTCACACAGTCAGAACTCAGTATTTTTCCCATTTATTTGTTCTGGTCCGGCCTTGAAGGACACAACAGAAATGCCAAAAAACCACCAAAAGACAAACTCTTGGAAAACCTTTCAGTCTTCTGATGGTTACTCTGAATCTACTATAGGAACCATTTGCACCATTTGGGCGAGACCCTGAGGACACAGATAAACCTCCAAATGCTTCAACGACCCTCTAAAAGGATGCAAATGACCAGCCGTCTGCAAGGAGTATAAATCCTTCCATTCCCCCACCATTCAGTTAGAGCTGAGGAAGCTTCTTGGATGAGAAGCAAAACGTCTTCAAAAGAAAAAACAAGAAAATCCAGTTGCCTCCTGAAAAAAAGCACCTTTGGGATAACCATGACCTGGATGACTGAGAATCTCTACAGACTACTGTACATCTAGTTTCTCCAAGCTTCTGCTTCAAGCATTACAAGCAATACATGGGTGGCGAGATCAACAAATTGTCCTTTAATCCTTTTCAATCTTGAAATGGAATTTACTCAGTACATCTCTGAATCACCTTTGCATTTACTATGTTTCCCCGAAAATAGGACCCAACCAGAAAATAAGTCCTAGCATGATTTTTCAGGATGCTCGTAATATAAATCCTACCCCCCAAAATAATAATAACTTTATTGTCATTGTACGTCTATACACCGTATACCCATACAACGAAATTTACTTAACGCTCAAAGACCAGGTCCAACACACTGTTCTGTCCCCGTCCTCCACACGCACAAACCCTCACAGACAGTCGAGGGTTAAATAATTGGCACACACAAACGGTCCGTTATCAGAGGCTTGACAGCTCTACGGGAACCGGCTGCCAAGTTTTTTACTATAACAAGAAGGGGGGATGTTCCTCCACCAGATAACAAATGCAATACACACCGGCTGGGAAAAAACAGTCCAATTCACAATCCTTCAGCAGACTGAGGCTTTGCACCAAAGGAACTTGCAAGAATTAACTTTGTCCGTCACAGAATCTAAACGGCCACACCCCTCCTTTATATAGTCTGTGGGGTGTGGTCCAGTGACTCAGCTTAATCCCTGGCAGGCCTCCTCTTCTGCTGTGATCGTTTAGCACGCCGACGCTGACGTGGGTCCAGCCACAACTTGTCTCCCTCATCACTCTCCGATCGATCGGAGACACCTGGCTCCTGGCCAATCTCCTCTCCTTCGGCCGACACCTGAGGAATTGTCAGAGAGGAGGGGCCGGGGGAGGGAGGCCTGGCCGGCTCCTCTCCTTCATGTTCGGAGCCTTCTTCCTCCGATACGATGGGCTCGGGGGTCGGAGCCACAACACACACATAACAATCCCCAAACACACTCCCACCCAGCACAATTCCCCATCCCTAAACCACCCAAAAATCCACACAACAGACCAAGTAATACTGTCCAACAGCTCACTGATGGTGGACCTATTTAGTTCATTGTTGAGTGCAATTATAGCTCTGGGATAAAAAGTATTTCAGAAAAATAAGTCCCAGTTAAGATTGTCAGCCAGATGGATGCATTTAGTATCGTATTTTCCCCCCCCCAAAATAAGACCTAACCAGAAAATAAGCCCTAATGTGTCTTTTGGAACAAAACTGAATATAAAACCCGGTCTTATTTTTCAGGGAAACACAATATATATATTGACAAAGTTGATGCAAACAAGCAGAGAAGAACATTCCCATCGGTGTCCAGGCAACCTGGCTAATCCATTTGCCTGTAGATTCTGCCCAAGCCCTTAATTTAACATAATCCAAGGATTTGCCAAAACTTCTGCCTTTCGGCAACAGAGATCAACCTGTTTAGCAGACAAAATAAGGCTGAGAAATTAAAGCTTGCCGTAGGACCTACGGTGGCTACAGCATTTCTTCTTTAGAACAGTTTCAAAATTATACAGGTAACTCCTCGACTTACGACCACAACTGAGCCCCAAATTTATGGTGCTGAGTGACAGGTTTGTGAAGTGCCCCATTTTACGGGCTTTCTCGCCACAGTTGTTAACTGAATCACTGCAGTTGTAAAAGGTTGTTAAGTGAATCTGGCTTCCCCCAAGGGACTCTGCTTGTCAGAAGGTCGTAAAAGGGGATCGCATGTCCCCAGGGCACTGCAACCGTCGTAAATATGAGTCGATTGCCAAGGGTCTGAATTCTGATCACCTATCCATGGGGGATGCTGTAATGGTCGTAAGTGTGAAAAACGGTCAAAAGTCACTTTTTTTCAGTGCCCGTTGTAACTTCAAACTGTCACTAAATGAACTTATCTGTAATCTCTTGAATTTTTATATTCCATGTGGCCAACAGTAAAGAAAGAATAGTTATAGAGCCCCAGGGACAGCATAATATAACTTCGTTTTCTTTAAGCAACACTAATTGAAATTCGCCTGACAAATAAGAATGAAATCCCTGCCAAATACACTTCCCAGGACTTCTAAGCCGTAAGGTTGGAGAGCATTTCTAGGGTTTTTTGTACCAACGTAGCAGTACAGAATTGATGCTCAGGATAAACTAAAGAGCATAAGCAACCGTGTCTGGGGCCAAACAACAGAGTTACAACCACCCGCCCGCCCGTCCTTAAGAGCCGGGGTGGCGCAGTGGTTAAAAGGCAGTATTGCAAGCAAACTCTGCCCAATGCCTGGAGTTCGATCCTGACCAAGGTTGACTCAGCCTTCCATCCTTCCAAAGTCGGTCAAACGAGGAGCCAGATTGTTGGGGGAAACATGCCGACTCTGTAAACCGCTTAAGAGAGGGCTGTAAAAGCACTGTGAAGCGGTAAATAAGTCTAAGGGCTAGTGCTAGTGCTATTTCTAAAGCCACTTCAGAGTGGGTCGTCTGTTCTGTTTGAAGTTGACAAGCGGGAGAGTAGTCAAAATTTATCCAATTTATCCCTTCTCCAACAATGAAGAGTTAAACGTATGTCTGTAATTGCCCATACCCGAAAGATTCAATCACTGATAATAATTTTAAGGATGTGGTGGTGCTAACAAAAACGCAGGTAGTCCTCAACTTATGACCCCAATTGAGCCCCACACTTCTATTGCTAAGCAAGAGAGTTGTTAAGTCAGTTTTCCCCCATCTTTCTTGCCACCGTTGTTAAAGGGAATTATTGCAGTTGTTAAATTAGTCTCACGCTTGTTAAATGAACCTGGCTTTTGTAACGCTACGCTACTTCCAGTGTGGAGTTCGGTCTTTGGTTGACAAACTCCGGTAATTATTCGAAGGCTGGAAGAAAAACAAATATTAAACAATCCAGCCTAAGAGGACCTCCCACCCATCTCCACCCAAGGCCAGCCCCCCCCCCCC
>WNWU01000049.1:6851387-6885923 GCA_012654045.1 Ptyas mucosa | reverse complement strand
CTATACATTCATTTTTGGAGGCACTGGTCTATTCATTCGTTTTTGGAGGCACCGGTCTATTCATTCATTTTTGGAGGCACCGGTCTATTCATTCGTTTTTGAATGCACAGGTCTACCCATTTGTTTTTCGAGCGCCCTGATCTACCACCACACTGCTTTTTAACACTGATCAGCTGTAGGGCGGCCCTTTGAAGCCCCGTGGCAAGAGTTTAAACAGTTTTTTTTTCCTTCTAGCCGATCAGCTGGGACTCGGGAGGCAGCAATAGATTGGGGGTGGGGCCAAATAAAAGGTAAGAATAATGCGGGGCGGGCGCAGAAGGAGGGCAGCTCCCGAACAAAGAGAACCGGTTCGGTGACGTCATATCGTCACCACTACTGGCTCGGCCGAACCGGGCCGAACCAGGTGGAACCCACTACTGATATACAGTCCTGGACAAATGGTTTCTCCAATCTCTTCTTGAAGAACCTCCAGAGACAGAGCACCCACAGCTTCTGGAGGCAAGCTGTTCCACTGATTAATTATTCTCGCTGGCAGGAAATTTCTCCTTCATTTTAATTGCGCCAGAAGGCAAGGCAAGGAGCAATGGATGGAAGCTAATCAAGGGAGAGAAGCGACTAAGAGAACTAAGGAGAAATTTCCTAACAGTGAGCAACTTGCCTCCAGTGGAGCAACTTGCCTCCAGAAGTTGTGAAGGCTCCAACACTGGAAGTTTTGAAGAAGACACTGGACAGCCACTTGTCTGGAATGGTACAAGGTCTCCTTCTTGAGCAGGGGGTTGGACTAGAAGACCTCGAAGGTCCCTTCCAACTCTGTCCTTTCTGTTCAAAAAAAAAAAAGGTTGCATTTCTATTTGATAAGTTTCCCTCTCTTATCTGTTTAACTCTTAATTGATCGAATTAAATTTTGAGAAGAGGAGAAATGTCAACAGTCAAAAGGGACTGCCAGTCCATCAGAAATCTCTTGTCCCAATATCGTGTTAATGCATGACCATTTGTTCTTTCCAATATTTATTGATCGATTTACTAAACTTACACGCCGCCAATCTCACCACAGGCAACTAAGAGTAACTTTGGGTTCTTATGCACCATTGACGACATATACATTTCAACATTATTAACACAGTTTTTTGTTTTTTGTTTGTTTTCCTAATCTTAGCCCAAAGCTCGTGTTTTTTCTTTAAAAATACAAAAATAATAGTATGGAATATAATAGAGGTAAGTCCTTGACTTACGACCACAATTGAGCCGAACGTTTCTGTTGCTGAGTGAGACGGTTGTTATGTGAATCGCTGCTGCTGTTAAGCTAGTAACACGGTTGTTAAATGAATCAGGGGCTTGGACAGCAGAGGGCTGGACTAGAAGACCTCCAAGGTCCCTTCCAACTCTGTTGTTCTGTTCTGTTCTGTTCTGTTCTGTTCTGTTCTGTTCTGTTCTGTTCTATTCTATTCTATTCTATTCTATTCTATTCTAGATGGTCGTAAAAGGGGATAGCGTGACCCCGGGACACTGCAACCGTTATAAATATGAACCAATTGCCAAGTGTCTGAATTTTGATCGTGAGACCACAGGGATAACCCAATAGTCATAAGTGTGAAAAACGATCATAAGTGTTGTGGCCCGTACGCGGCCTGTGCAGCTAGTACCTGATTCCGACAGCGAGGAGGCTGGTGTGGTGTTGCACCAACAGCCTGTGCAGCTGGCACTCAAGTCGGACAGTAAGGAGGCTGGAGAAGATGTGGTGCCAGAGGCGGGGATTCAGCCAGGGTCTTCAGAACCTCCAGAAGCTTCCTTAAGTGAAGAGGACGAAGAGGAGGAGCCTCTTCTCGATGCACGGGCACGCAGAGCTGCCAAAAGGCAGGAGTGGCTCCTCAGGAGGAGGTCTCCTCGAGAGTAAGGCTTGGGGCTAATTGGCCACTCCCTTAGCCTATTTAAGGAGGAACGTCGACAGAAGCAATTTGCAGGGAACAACTTCATTCACATACCTTCGTGTCTTGCCTTGCTTATCTTATCAGCTTCCTGCAAATTGCTTCTGGGCATTCTGCCAACCACAGTAAGCTTTCAGTTATTCTTTGAATTCTTGGCGGCTGTTAATGCAGTTAGTTAACAGCCGTTGTTGTAAAAGACTGGTTTATTTAGTAACCCAAAGTTTGAACGGACTTTGTGTGTGCTGCGTTCTTTGGGGTCCGTAGCTGGGGCAGAACAATAAGTCACTTTTTCAGTGCCGTTGTAACTTCGAACAGTCACTAAATGAACTGTTGTAAGTCGAGGACTATCTGTAGGTATGGAATGGTAATGAAATTTAGCCAAAAGATGAGGAACAAAAAGCTAAAAGAGAGCTGCCAAAGAGCTTTCAGATTTCAGTGTCCTCTATATGAAAAATGCAGGAAAATCCTTCAGATGCGGCAGTATTGATCAAAATACTATCAAATTTTGATAAAGACACTTTATTGAAATATTTATAACACACAGAAGCCTGCCAAGGTAAGATACAGCTAGTCCTTGACGTACAACAATTGAGCCTAGAATTTACGCCACTAAGTTAGAAATTTGCCCCATTTTATGACTTTTTCTTGCCACGTTTGTTCAGCGAATCACTGGAGCGGTTAAGCTGGTAACACGGTTGTTAAGTGAATCCGGCTTTCCCACTGACTGTGCTTGTCAGAAGGTTGCAAAAGGGGATCACGTGACCCCCAGGGACACTGCCACCGTCATAACTATGAACCAGTTGTCAAGCATCCGAATGTAAATCACGTGGCCAATGGGGATGCTGCAAACGATCATGTGTGTGAAAGAAGGACATAAGTCACTACTTTCAGTGTCGTCGTAACTTCAAACAGTCACTAAATGAACCGTTGTAAGCAGCGGTGAGTTCCACATATTCGTATTACCGGTTCGCTGCATACCTTCCACGCATGCACCCGACCTTCCGCGCATTTGCCCGGCCTTGAAAACATGGCTAAATAAGACGACATTAGAGTCGCCGCTACCAGTTTGTCCGAACTGGTACGAACCAGCTGAATACCACCTCTGACTGTAAGTCAAGGACTACCTGTATACATTTTAAAAGAGGGAAACTATATTGGATTGGACTAAAGGCCTATCCAATATTCAGTTCAATGCACACAGGCAGATATCAATAGGGAGCTCACCAGCAGTGTGTGAACGCACAACTAACACTCTTCAACTCCTGTTCCCCAGCAACTGATTGTTAGGAGCATTTAGCCATCAAACCTAGCAATCATGATAGCTTGAAAACCAAGCATTCAAGCATCCCCACTTAATTTGGCATTTAAATAAGACAATCACAGACACGTCCTTGCATTTCCGCCTCTGACTTTTCCCGTTATTCTTCCCTACTAGCGGCACACGTTTTCACCTTCACACAGTCCGAAATTCTTAATTCCTCCCCTGGGTTCAATTTTAAAGCCATCCTCTCAAGATTCGCATGAAGTCAAATCTACATCGTATATCTATATAGCTTTATCTATATTTATATCTATATGTCAGCTTTGGAAACCAGATTAGGCCGGAAGCTTCCATGCTGCCGCCTTCTTGTGTGTGGGAAAGAATTGGGGGGGGGGATTTAGTAGAGGGGTTGTCTATAGACATAATAGCATTCTTCGTGTCGGTCAAGGTCAGGGCGATCCTAAAAGGAGTGGTCTTGGTTTCACATTAGAACAGCTGCAGAACTAAAAGACTTGGTTCCCTCCATGGGAAGACGTCGTAAGGCCGTCATTCATGGTAAAGGTTACCCAACTAAGTATTAACTGACATGAGCGTCATTTTTGCGTATCTCGTTTTTTCTATGGGGATCATTTTTGTATATCCTGTTTTTTCCACGTGTTTCCCTTTTCTTCTTTATACTGTAACTGCTATTCTAATAGCAAATCCTTCATCAAAGTTATTGCATGACATTCTCGATTAAATTATCTTTCCGTTGATATATAATGTTATGGTACTACTCCAAAAAAAGTGGCATTATTAGCTAGTTTTAGAAAATAACACTTTCCCCAAAAGTTTTTGGGGAATTTTGGCCACTACTGTATTTGGTACGAAATACGAAGAAATTATGAAGTCAAATTACTCTTCTTGATTTTAGTAGTTAAGTTTGGGGCGGAATTCAAGATTACGGTTGACTGCGTACAATCATGTATACAATGATCAAACTAACCCGAGTCACAATTTATAGACCATGGGGTTGTTTTGAACAAGTTCTTCAATTGCAAGACATCCAGGAAATCTCTAGAAAGCTAAACAAAAAAAAAAAAGCAAGATCAGTAAGTTCTTGATAACAATCCCTTAGTTAAACAGCTTTAAAAATGCATGAAGGGAAAACAAAAATTTAAGGAAGCAAAACCATGCCAGGTTACAAGCACAGTGGCACCCTTGGCATTAAGAGTCTGCCAGAAAACCTATAGCAGACATCTTATGAATGTTTCCTTGATCAGGGACTGAAAATTTAAACCCTGAGGAAATAAATAGTAGGCTTTTGCTACAATTTACATCCCCAAAGAGAAATCGTGATTTGGTGTATGAAGGAATGGCATTGCATCATTCTTAAATAAAATGTATTTTCCTAGGATAGCTTCTGCCAGACAAGTTGGGAGATCTTAAAGTATTGCCATCGATCCTCTAAATCACCTATTCCTCCCTGGATCTGGATTACAGGTAGTCCTCGATTTACAACAGTTCGTTTAGTGAGCGTTCGAAGTTACAACGGCACTGGGAAAAAATGACGTATGGCCATTTTCTTCACACTTATGACCGTTGCAGCATGCCACATGAGATTTACATTCGGATGCTTGACAACTGGTTGATATTTATGACGGCGATCCCCTTTTATGACCTGCTGACCAGCAAAGTCGATGGGAAAATGACATTCACATAACAACCACGTGGCGAGAACAGTCGTAAAATGGGGCAAAACCTACTTGACAAATTTCTCACTTTTTTAAAAAAAAAATTTTTTTTATTTTTATTTTTTATCAACATGTTCAAATGTACAGTCTTTTGTCCATCATTAATCATTATTCATTCATCTTGTTCTTTAATTTCCATTTGCTAATTAGTTGTTCCGGTCTGCTCTTCTTACCATCTCCTTCCTTTATTTTAATATAACCTTTCCTTTCCTTTTCTTCCCCTTCTCTTTCCTCTTCTGTTTCTCTTTCTTCATTCCTCCTCTCCTTCCCTTTTTGACTTCCTCTCCTCTTTCCCCTCTCCTCTCTTCTTCCTCCCTTTCTTACCATCTCTCCTCTTTCCCCCTTCTTTCTTCCCCTCCTTTTCCCGTTCTTCTTTTCTTCTCTTCTCTTCTCTTCTCACCTCCCAACTCCCCTCCCTTATTATTTCCTTTTTCAATTCAATCTGAGATGGTATTCGAGCAGCCCAGATTTCTATTCACATACATCTTCATTTCAAATTCCTTTTTTACTTTATAATTATATCTCTTCTTACATCTCTGTACATTATTAATCAATCCATGTGTCATCTGGGTATAACATTTTTGTGTCCCCTTTCTTCATTTCTTCATTGTGTCCTCTATCATCATTTCTTAATACATACATTTGTCTTTCCTTTTTCATTTAATTTTAATATACTACAACTTAATCCTTCCAAAGTTGTTACCTTTACCATGTTTATTGTCTATACTCATTTTCTATCCATTGATAAAATTTTCCCCATATACTCCGATTCTTCTTTCCCTTTAATTGCCATTGTCAACCTATTCATTTCTGCGCATTCCAATATTTTCTTAATTACCTCTCCCTCTGTAGGAATTTTTTCTGCTTTCCAATTTTGTGGCAAATACAATTCTCGCCGCCGTTATTACATGTATTATCAAATATGTGTGTTCTTTACTATACTTCTCTGAAAGAATACCCAACAGGAACAATTTCGGTTTTAAGTCAATATGTTGCTGTGTTATTTTCTCTAGCCATATTCTAATCTTTGCCCAATAGTTTCTCGCTTCTGGATATGTCCACCACATATGATAATGTGGCATCTGATGACATTTCCAACATTTAGCTGATTTATCTTTAAACATTTTTGCCAATCTTTCTGGTGGCACTTAACAACATAAATTTTGGGCTCAATTGTGGTCTTAAATCGAAGATTATCTTGCATTTAAACAAGGTCCGGATTGGGCCTAACCAAAACACGCCTTTGCACATTGGAAAAATTATATAATTCCAAGAGCAACAAAAGTAATTCAGAAATAAATACAGGTTTTCCCCACCCAAACACCTGCCAAAAATATGACTTGAACTTTGGTCATTTTTATTTCTTCAGTAATTATACTTAAGACAGCTCCATTAATACATACTCTTTCTTTTGGGGGGGGGGAATCCCAATTAAAAACCCCCAAAAAGGGTGATAAACTAAAGTTCCTAAAGAAGGGATGGTATCGAGTGTCATATGAGTTTCAACCGTTCTGCAAGAACATCCCAAAATAAGAAAACGTTTCGAAGACATGCAAAAAGGTAGCAGCGATGACTCATTTTGGGGAAGGTGCTCTCTATGGTTGCGCAGCAAATTCTAATGATAGAACCATCCCAAGAGACCTGGCCTATAAATGCACCCGTGATTAAGATCACACACATACATATATATATTTAAATAAAAAAGGAAGTAAATTCAGTTCGTTAAAAAAAAAATGCAAAGTTTCCCCAAAAGTACTGTGCTCTGCAAAGACATGAAATTAAAAACTGATGAAGTTGCTACTTTAGCTCTAGCAACCTCACCTGTATTTAAGATCCAGTTTTTTACAATGGGTAAACTGAGTATAGTTAGTCCCCCGGCTTCCAACTATTCGTTTAACGACCAAAGTTACATCCGTATTGAAAAAAAAATGACTTATGACCGGTTTTCACACTTATGACCATTGCAGCATTCTCATGGTCATGTGATTAAAATTTGGGCGCTTGGCAAATGACATGCATTTATGACGGTGGAAGAGTCCTGGGGTCATGGAACTATCTTTACCTTCCCAGCCGTCTTCCAACAAGCAAAGTCGATGGGGGAAGCCAGGTTCGCTTAATAACTGAATGATTCACTTAACAACTTCAGTGATTTGCTTAACAACTGTGGCCAAAAAAAAAAAAGTTTTAAAACGGAGCACAATTCAACAACCGTCTTGCTTGACAACAAAAATGTTGGGCCTAAAATCGTGGTTCTAAGTTGAAGACTACCTCTCACAGGTTCGAATAAGGCATCAGCTGATGGTAGATTGTCACAATTGCTGTGTCCAACAAGCTGGCCATCATTGTTTATGAACAGCTTGCTAGCTTCGTCCCACGATCAGCTACACTGAGTTTGTTTTTTTTTTACATTTCTGTGTGGGTCTGGCAATACAACTTCCAAATAAAACCCCCAAAACTGAAACTATTAACATCTTGGGTTAGCGTTTTTGACAGATGAATGACAACTTAGCTAGATAACAAGAGAATGTTGAACAAGCCCGTGTTTGTTTGTTTATTTGAGTTTTATCCCATCTTTCTTACCTTTTATAAGTCACTCAAGGCAGCAAACATACCTAATCCTATCTTCCGTTTATTTTCCCTACAACAACCCTGTGAGGTGGGTTGGCTTAAGAAAGCCCAGGTTACCCAGCTGACTTTCATTCCTAAAACGGGACTAGAACTCACTATTCCCTGGTTTCTAGGCCAGCACCTTAACCGCTACCCCATACTGATGAAGCCAATGCCAAAATATATGAGTAGAAAATTGCATTCACAACAAAGTTAGTTGCATTCACAATAGTTGCATTCACGGCAGAAAATGTCCATTGTAATATCCAAACACCCATTACATGATATTCCCAAAGCTTAAAGTCCCAATTACCCCTCTTACGCCCTTAAAAATAAATCTTCATTAAGAGCCTCACATTTGTTATAAATCAAAACCGTGAACCCCCCCCTCCAAAACAATTTAACCAAACAGGACCGATAAGACTCATTCTCTCTCCTATTTAAATAAGGAGGAAACTGAAACGGAATACAAATAAAATATAAAATATAAATCCATCTAAATTGAAGATTTTTAAAAAAAATAGCTAGCACACTGCACTCTGGATAAGGCTGCTCGTATTAATAAGTCACTGCTTCTCTGAAAGTTAAGTTTACAGATAAAATGTGCAGGATGAGAATTAACAGAAGACAGATATCGGGAGCAGTAGAGGAAGGGGAAAGAAGGTACTGTTGTCAACAGGCCTCTCTAGCTCAGCACTTGTATGCCTTCACTTCTCCCTGGAGCAGCACCCGCGAGTCGATATCAAATTATAGCCGATTTGTAAGATCAGGGAGGGAATCCAATTGCTCCCTGTGAAGCATCCCAAGAATTATAGAATCAAGGAGATTATCTTCTCCAAGATCAGATAAAGAGCTCTAACCCCTAAGGAGAAAATCCGACACTGGATTAAATCCGATATTCTTCTCGATTTCAAAAATCTCTAAAAGAGATGACACAGAGAGCAGGGCAGGAAAGTCACTGGATTCAAAGGATCCTGTCGCTTTTCACTCTCTCTCTTTCTTTCTAAATATATCCCATCCTGTTGCAAATACAAGTAGTCCTCGATTTACGGCCACAATTGAGCCCAGAATTTTCTGCTTTCATGCTGCAGTTTGTTAAGTGAATCATCGCATATATTAAACTGGTAACACGGTCGTTAAATGAATCTGGCTTCCCCACTGCTTGTCGGAAGGCCGCAAGAGGGGATCACGTGACCCCAGGGACACAGCGACGGTCATAAATCTGAGTCAGCTGCCAAGCGTCTGAATTTTGATCATGTGTCCATGGGGATGGTCGTAACTGTGAAAAACGGTCGCAAGTCACCCTTTTCAATGCCGTTGTAACTTTGAACGGTCACTAAACGAACTGTTGTAAGTCGAGGACTGCCTGTAGTAGGACAGACCGATTTGAGCACAGTGGTGCTCTGAAGTCACAATTAACATCCTCCTGAATTTCTCACTGAATGCCATATTTTTATTAGCAATATTCAAATTATCAGTGGATGGCTAATATAAGTAGTCCTTGACTTACAACAGTTCATTTAGTGACCGGAGTTACAACAGCCCTGAAAACAGGGACTTGTGATCATTTTTCACACTTACAACCGTGTGCAGTTTCCCCATGGTCAGGTGATCCAAATTTTGGAGTTTTGGCAGCTAGTTCATATTTACGACGGTCGCAGTGGCCCGGGGCAACGTGTTTCTCTTTTGTGACCTTCTGAGAAGCAAATCTAGATTCACTTAACAACTGTGTTACTAACTTAGCAAATGCAACGATTCATTTAACCGCTGTGGCAAAAAAAAGTCATACAACGGGGCAAACTCACTTAACACAAATGGTTCACTTAGCAACATAAATTTCGGCCTCAATTGCGGTGGTCGTAACACAAGGACTCCCTGTGTGCTTTGAGCTCCCAAAATGCTCTTCACATTTTTTTTACTCCCCGTCGTATACCATTCACTGTGTTTAGAGAGAGAATTACCCAGGCATCTCAAGGCAGACGCTCTGCTATTCCTTCATTCAAAGAAGCTTCTTGTCTTTTTAAGTATGAGAAATATTCAAAGCGGCACATCAAAAAAATACTTAAGGCTACCACTAGCCCTCCAGAAAGTTAGCACAGGCCGGAAGCCAAGAAATTGTGCAACTGATATAAACGAAAAAGTCGGCTAGGCGATTGTATGGATTATTAATCACGACAATTCTTCAGTATCTAGAACAGAATAGAGCTGGAAGGGACCTTGGAGGTCTTCTAGTCCAGCCCCCTGCTCAAGCAAGAGAACCTGTATAATAACATTTCAGACAAGTGACTGTCCAGTCGCTTCTTAAAAACCTCCAGTGATGGAGTGCCCACGATTTCTGGTGGCAAGCAGTTCCACTGGTTAATTGTCCTCACTGTTAGGAAGTTTCTCCTTAATTCCAGATTGCATCTCTCTTTGGTTAGTTTCCAACCGTTGTTTCTTGTCCTGTCCTCTGATGCTTTGGAGAATAATTTGCCCCCCCCCCCTCTTCTTTGTGGTAGCCCCTCAAATACCGGAATACTGCTATCATGTTACTCCCTAATTCTTCCTTTTCTTTAGACCAGCCAACCCCAAAACCTGCAGCCGTGCTTCATATGGTTTCAGTCTCCAGGCCTTTGATCATCTTAGCTGCTCTTCTTTGAGCTTTTTCCAAAGTCTCAACATCCTGATGACGTGATCGTGAAAATGGAAGGCAAATGAGAAGAGGGGTTTCGGAGGCCACCCAAAAAAACTCTTTTGGACCTATCCCCAATTTGAGAGTATATTCAAAGCTTAAACTACATGGGAAATGTTAAAGGTAAAGGTTCCCCTTGCACATATGTTGTTAGGATTCTATATGGTGTATATAATGTTAGAACCAGTTGTCCAGGCAATATATATATACTGTAACTTTAAGCTGTAAATGTTACCTTCTTGCTGAGTCATGCTGTAATGGGATAATGACCAGTTGGGAGTATATTTAAACAAAGTATTGTAACCTGGTCTGTTAGAACTGCTGCTGCTGCTATGAACTGCTATTGTAAAGGAGTTGCTATCTGTTGATGGATCTGCTACCATCGTGGTTTGCTAACCAGAGTGAGTTGTTTGGACTGATTTACTGGACTGATTTATTGGTGAAGACTTGGGATTTGTTTATGACTACGCTACTGCTTTTTCCTATGATAAAGTAAACTTTTGCTAAACCAGTTTTCTTATTCATTGCTCTCAACGTTTCCTTGTGCAGTTACTCTGCTGGTTGGTAAAACAACATCAATATCCTTAACATATGTGCTAGTCGTTCCCGACTCTAGGGGGCAGTGGTGCTCATCACCGTTTCAAAGCCGAAGAGCCAGCGCTGTCCGAAGACGTCTCCGTGGTCATGTGGCCGGCATGACTCAACGCCAAAGGCGCATAGAACGCTGTTCCCTTCCCACCAAAGGTGGTTCCTATTTTTCTACTTGCATTTTTTTAC
Organism: Ptyas mucosa; assembly: GCA_012654045.1. Classification (NCBI taxonomy): domain Eukaryota; kingdom Metazoa; phylum Chordata; class Lepidosauria; order Squamata; family Colubridae; genus Ptyas; species Ptyas mucosa. Next base: position 6,874,949 of record WNWU01000049.1, on the reverse strand, counting down.
GTGCTTTCGAACTAATAGGTTGGCAGAAGCTGGGACAAAGTCACAGGAGCTCACCCCGTCACGCGGCGCTAGGGATTCAAACCGCTGAACTGCCGACCTTTCGATCGACAAGCTCAGCGTCTTAGCCACTGAGCTATACTTTACAGACTGACAAATTAAAACAAAACAATGTTAAATTACTTAAACCTTCTTAAACTCTTGCATGCATTGTCCACGGTCTAGAATTAAAAGATAAAGAATTACCAAGTAAAGGGAGCTCGTCCCGTTACGCAGCACTAGGGATTCGAACCGCTGAACTGCCGACCTTTCGATCGACAAGCTCGGCGGTCTTAGCCACTGAGCCACCGCGTCCCTATGGAAAATTTTAGTGTGACATCATTCTTAACAAGCGCTCACTTCCAAAGTAAATAGAAGGATTCGATTTAGACAAACTTTATTGCGAGAAATTATAGGATTAGTACAGTGAAGTTGGGTGGCTAGCTAAAGTTTACACCTTTCAGATGTGTGGATTTCATGCTGCCTGGGGAATTCTGGGAAATGAAGTCCACATATCTTAAAGTTGTCAAGGTTGAGAAACACTGGTTTAGCCACTTGTGTTCTGTTTTCAATCCTCCCGGAAGTCCCAATATAAAATCCAAAAATAAGCAACTGCAACCATACAGTCAGTAACCATCAACTCAAAAACTGACCAGTTAAAGTAAAATTGAATCTTAAGCTAACACAGTATTTTTTTCCTGACCAAACATTTATAATTTGCTATTTCCACCAAGCTCAACATTCTTAAAGTCATCCTTATTCTTAAGATGTACTTTTTATTAATGTTTTGACCAGTGGTGAAATCTAAAATTTGTTACTACCGGTTCTGTGGGCGTGGCTTGGGGGGTGTAATGTGACTGGGTGGGCGTGGCCATTTTTTTTTCTTTTAAGACCATTTTTTCTACAACCTCTTCGGCGAGGTTGGATCGTCAGAGGCATTTAAAAGAAAAAAAGCCTCTGCCGATCAGGCAACTCAGCTTGGATCGTCAGAGGCTTTTAAAAGAAAAAAAACTTCTGCTGATCAGGTAACTCAGCTGGGATCATCAGCTGACGATCCCTTTGACGATCCCAGCTGAGCCGCGCGATCATCAGAGGCTTTTTTTTTACTTTTAAAAGCATTTTTTCGGCCGAAGAGGTTGTAGAAAAAATGCTTTTAAAAATTAAAAGAAAAAGCCTCTGATGATTGTGCGGCTCAGCTGGGCATGGGGAGGGGGGGGCAGGGATTTTTGCTACCGGTTCTCCGAACCACCCGCCTCCATCGCTACCGGATCGGGCGATGGTCCGGTCCAAACCGGGAGCATTTCACCCCTGGTTTTGACACCCCTAAAGATCACCAAAGAAGCAAAACTGGTCTATTCCAGCTTCTTTCAAAATCTCTCCACTTAATATTTGAACCCTTTTATTGTTTGTCCTCATAGAATCATTTCACGTTGCACATTTTCTTTTACTGTGTAAGACTCCATAAAAGTGAAATAAAAAGAAATAGTCTATCCATTCCTTGGGACCATAATTCTTATGTTTATTTCAAAACAGGATCAAAAAAGAAACAAGTCCTTTGCTCTTTTGAAAAGCTTAAATATTTTTTTAAAAATAAATAAATAAGATGCTGCCTGTTACATATAGCAATGGCTTCAACTACAAGTAGTCCTTGACTTATAACTGTCCATTTAGTGACCGAAGTTACAACGGCACTGAAAAAGTGACTTATGGCTGTTTTTCATACTTTATGACCATTACAGCATCTCCATGGTTACATGATCAAAAGTCTGATGCTTGGCGACTGACTCGTATTTATGACGGTTGCAGGGTCCAGGAGTCACATGATCCGCTTTTGCGACCTTCTGACAAGCAAAGTCAACGGGGAAGCCAGATTCACTTAACAACCACAGTGATTCGCTTAACCGTGGCCAAAAAAAGGTCGTAAAATGGAGCAAAATTCACTTGACAAATGTCTCACTTAACAACAGAAATGCTGGGCTCAATTGGGGTCATAAGTCGAGGACTACCTGTATTTTATCCCCTCAGAAATAAAAATAAGAAAGGGGGCATATCTGATTCTGATGTTACTTTCAAAAATATTTATAAAATAGCAATAGCACTTCGGCTAAATATGCGTTACAAACAAAAAATATTTTTAGAAACATTGTGCAATCCCAGTGTGTTTCATTTTTCCATGGCAAACAATTTGAGAATTTCTCCTAACATCATGCTCCCATATAAAAACCACCACAAAACTAATATTAGGTAACGAATTATTTTATTTAAGGTTAGAAAATTTAAAAAAAAACAACAAAACACTAAAATCCAGCAACAATCTGAATAACCAAGACAGTCATTTTTAAAACAGAAAAGAAGTCAGAGAAATGATGTGACTTTCATTTCCAATGTCAGTATGGCAGCCAAACCAGCTTCTGAAAGATTATGACAACACGGAGACATAAAATATTGTGACACGCAAATTAGACTTGCAGAAATTCACTCACTTCATTTGCCGGTAGCAATTAGAGTTTCTTTTGAACAACTAGTTTCTTTCTCTGCCAGAGAGAAAGAGAGAATGAGAAGGCATGTAGAGATAGTTTCAGAATATTCATTTTAATGTGGCTTCCACAGGTATAGATTTCACCTGCCCGTCTCCATGGTGTTATTACTATGGACTTTGCTGGCAGCATAAATATTGATTTAAAGCTAGCCGCAATGATTTCTTACACCACAACAAACATTATTGGTTAAATTCACATGTGCTTATTGCAACTCCATGGGAATTTGTCCTGGGGGAAGATGTTCTAATGCTCAAGGCCAGTGATTTTCAAACTTGGCAACTTTTAAGATGCGTGGACTTCAATTCCCACAATTCCTTAGCCAGCAAATTGGAAAAAACAATGTCTAAGACCATCCTTAAAATTCCTTTTGATTCCCCAGAGTAAGAATCCAGCTCTTTTCATTTTTCCTCATTCTGATTCTACCTAAAGGTATTTGTTTTCTTCCTTGACTTATTCTGTGAATCCCACTTCTTGTACTTTCACGATAGTCTTGCTTGAAAATTCAGTTTTATTTTTAAACTATTGTTAAGCCTTCTGATGCGGGCGAAGGAGGGGAGTGCAGAAGTTGGCTTGAAACTCAACATTAAGAAAACTAAGATCATGGCTCCCGGCCTTCTCAATCCCTGGCAAATAGATGGGGGAAGAAACGGAGGTAGTGACAGATTTTATTTTCCTGGGCTCCAAGATCACCGCAGATGGGGACTGCAGCCAAGAAATTAAAAGATGCTTGCTCCTGGGGAGGAAAGCTATGGCAAAGTTAGACCGCATACTAAAAAGCAGAGACATCACCTTGCCAACAAAAGTGCAAGGCTCTGGTTTTCCCAGTTGCAATGTATGATTGTGAAAGTTGGACCATAAGAAAGGCTGAGTGCCAAAGAATGGAGGCCTTTGAACGATGGTGCTGGAGAAGACGCCTGAGAGTCCCTTGGATTGCAAGGCGATCCAACCGGTCGGTCCTAGAGGAGATCAACCCTGACTGCTCTTTAGAAGGCCAGATCCTGAAGTTGAAACTCAAATACTTTGGCCAACTAATGAGAAGGAAGGACTCGCTGGAGAAGAGCCTAATGCTGGGAACAATGGAGGGCAAAAGAAGAAGGGGACGGCAGAGAACGAGGTGGCTGGATGGAGTCACTGAAGCAGTCGGCGTGAGCTTAAATGGACTCCAGGGGATGGTAGAGGACAGGAAGGCCTGGAGGAACGTTGTCCATGGGGTTGCAATGGGTCAGACACGACTTCGCAACAACACCAAAGGTTTACTCTACAGTTTCAGCTAGTTTTCACCAATCATGGTCAAAAGAGCCAAGGTTTGGGGGATGGGAGAGGGAAGGAGACTTGAATATCAAGTACAGGTAGTCCTTGGTTAGCAATTGTCTTGTTTAGCGACGGTCGCTTCTTAACATTTAGCCCTACTGGCCAGATCACGATTCTTTTGGCCGTCCTTCCTTCTCAACAGGCGGTTATCTGAAAACAGCATCTGTGTACATGGACATCACCAGATGAAGCAGATAGAAATCCAATTGGTTATTTAACTAGTAAAAAAATGGTGGTGGTTACATCATCAAAAATTGACCGGAACAGGACAGGCTCAAGTGCAGGTCCCAAATTAAGCTAAAGAAAAGAAAAAAAAAAAGCCAACCGGTTTCCACAATATGAACGTATTCAGGTAGTCCTTGACTTATGAGCCCAAAATTTCTGTTGTTAAGCGAGACAGTTAAGTGAGTTTTGCCTCATTTTACAACCTCTCTTGCCGCAGAATCACTGCATTATTTCTTGTCCTGCCTTCAGATGTTTTGGACAATAGCTAACCCTAACCTGCCCCCTCCCCCGAGTCTCCTCCGAGCGCGGCGTCCTTTTTCCTCTGCTGACCGGAAGTCCGGTTCCCACACCATAGAGTCTCCTCCTAGCGTGGCATCCTTTTTTCCTCTGCTGACCGGAAGTCCTGTTCCCCACCACAGTGGTACCTTCTAACGCAGCGAACTTTTTCCTCTGCTGACCGGAAGTCCTGTTCCCCCACCATAGAGTCTCCTCCTAGCGCGGCGTCCTTTTTCCTCCACCTGTCCTAACCGAAAGCCCTATCAATTGTGGAGCCGACCAGCGACAAGGAGCCGCAGCAGAGGGATGAAAGAGCCACGTGCGGCTCCAGAGCCGCGGGTTGCTGACCCCCTCCCCTACATAGAAAGAGAGAGGCCAGTTGGTCAAGTTGGCTTTAGAAAAAGCTGAGGCAACAACATGGCTGAGACACGCTGGTTAAAATGAAGAGACAAATGATAAAAACCAAAAGGAAATTGCTACGCGCTTCATTGATTACAAAATGGCTTTTGATTGTGTTGGTCGTGCAATGTCCTACTGCATTCTCCTCATGCAAAACCAATTTACAGGTCAGGAAGCCACAGTATGGACACAGCCGGTGGTGGAAGGCTGCTGGTTTAACAACCAGTTCGGTGAGCGTGTACTTTGCGCGCACACGCGTACCTAAGGTGCTTGCGCGCAGCGCTGAAAATGGAGCATTTAAAAGCTCAGCTGCTTACCTTCTAAGTCAGCAACGGTAAGTAGGACAGTGAGGGAGGGGGAAATCAGCTGTGCACTGCGACTGAGATGAGCTACAAAGCAGGAAATAAAAGGACAGGATAGAGCAGGAGCAAGTGGGCGGGGCCAACTGATCGTCGGCGCTACCAGTTCGCCCAAACCAGTCTGAACCGACTGAATACCACCTCTGGACACAGCGCAGCGAAAGAGACGGACAAAGGGGTAAGACCAGGCTGTGCACTAAACCTATACGCTGAATATATATGAAGGGAAACAGAACTGGAAAAAAAGGTGAATGTGATTTTAAAATCGGGAGGAAGAAAACGTTAATAATCTGCTCTTTTATTAAGTGGCTCTGGGATCTAATCTGGCAACGGTTTAAGTCATCGTTGTGCTTCAGAAAACACCATTTAAACTACACATACAACTATCCTTAAACCTCCTAAAAAAAGTAGATAGCAATAGCACATAGACTTATATACTGCTTCACAGTGCTTTACAGCCCTCTCTAAGCGGTTTATAGAGCCAGCCTATTGCCCTCAACAATTTGGGTCCTCATTTGACCGACTTCGGAAGGATGGAAGGCTGAGTCAACCTTGAGCCTGGTGAGATTCGAACCGCCAAACTGCAGGCAGCCGGCAGGCCGGCAGAAGTAGCCCGCAGCACTGCATTCTATCCACCGCGCCACCCTGGCGCCTCGTTTTCAATGCAAGATTGTCCTTTAAATCAGGGATCTCCAAACTTGTAAACTTTTAAGTTGTGTGGACTTCAGCTCCCAGAATTCCTCAACCAGGCATGCTGGGAGTTGGAGTCCGCAAGTCTCAACGATGGCAAGTTTGGAGACCCCTGATTTAAAACCAAGCGGTACAAATAAAAAAAAAAACGTTCTTACCTAAAACAACATCGAGAAATGCGCAGCCGTTCTGTGGGTTCCCTACGGTGCTTGATCTCCCAGAATTCAGCGTGTTTCCATATTTCTGAGGGTTTAATTCTCGCCGCCCGTGTCTTCTTTCTACCTTTCTACCCCTTTCCATGTATCTTTTCCCCTCAGGACTGCACAGCTAAGTTTTCCTTATCTTACACATCTTGTCTGAGCAGCTAGTTTTTTTTAAAAATCCCTATGTTTATTGAATATATTATGACATCAGAAAGTGCTGAGCTGCTGAAAGACGCAGGGGCCTGTGAAGTGGGCTTTTTGCATAATAACTGGAGTTGCTGTTTGGTTACTGATCCTGGCTTGAGAGAATTGTTACATTATTCTGTCCAGATGAGGGGAAGTGGTGGCGATGCAGCGGCTAAGATGCCGGGTTTGTCTACTGGAAAGCCGGCAGCCCAGGTTCGAGACCTGAGCATCACATGACGGGGGTGAGTTCCCGTCCCCACCTCAGCTCCTGCCAACCTAGCAGTTCGAAAAGCATGCCAATGCGAGTAGATAAATAGGTACCACTTTGTGTGGGAAAGTAACGGCGCTCCATGATATCATGCTGACCACATGATCGCAGAAATGTTTTCGGACAGCACTGGTTTAATGGCCTTGAAATAGAAATATGTGCTACCTCCTAGACCAGGGGTGTCCAACTCAATTTCATTGAGGGTTGTGTTTGACCTTGCGGGGCCAGGGGGACTGTGGGCAGAGTGGGCATGGCCAGTTGGACGTCACTCGTGTCAGGGGCACCTGTGGTGGCCTGAGCACTCTGCCAGTGGGCTCCTGAGTTCTGTTTTCAGCTGTGACGGCCTCCTGAAACCCTCTGCCAGCAAAAATGGAGCTCGGGAGGGCCGCACCCATTTTCGCTGACATAGGCACCGTGGGCCAGTCCTTCACGGTTTCCAGGGCAGCCTGCGGTGGCTTCCAGATCTAAGCCCGGGGTGCTTCCAGATCTAAGCACCCCACAGGCCAGATGCGGCCCGCAGGCCTTGAGTCTGACACACGAGTCCCGGAGTCAGCAACATCTAGCGGAGTAAAATCCACAGGGACTCCTTTACCTTTTACTTTAGAGCAAACCACAGGGTTTATGATCTTCATGCCCCTCCTTCAACCCTCTGTTTTCAGTGCTCAATCAAAGGCTGTGACTTACGGATGGCTGAGCTAGGAAGGAAGCTAACAAAGAGGGGCAGCGTAGACATCTAATAATAAATTCTCCAAAGCACCTGAAGACAAGACAAGACAAGACAAGAAGCAACGGTTGGAAACCGATCAAGGAGAGAGAATCTCCCCCACTTCGACCAGGTTGTGCAGAAGTCGTGCAAAACCCCAACATGGGGGTGGGGGGGAGGAGGCCATGATAAGAATTGTGACACCTGTATCTCTCTTTTATGAGACCATAAGAGAAGGTAGGTTGAATTACCATTCTGACAGTTCTGAAAAGGAGATATGATAAATACTAAAAGGACTACAGGCAGTGGTGGGATTCAGCCGGTTCGCACTACTTCGGGAGAACCGGTTGTTAAACTTGAGACACAGCGACATAAGTCATAAGTATGAACCGGTTTGCCAAGCACCTGAATTTTGATCCTATGATCATGGGGATGCTGCAAAGGTCGTAAGTGTGAAAAATGGCCGTAAGTCACATTTTTTCAGTGCCGTTGTAACTTTGAACGTTCACTGAATGAACTGTTGTAAGCCGAGGACTACCTGCGTATGACAAAATTTCGTTTGGTTATGAGTCTCTCTGTAGTAAGTGACCAAGGGAAGGAGAGAGTTTATCCATGCATGTTACTAAAATGTCAGAGAATATCACACACACTAGATCAGAGGTGGACGATTGTGACAACTTCAGGACCTGGGGACTTCAAGTCCCAGAATTCCTGAGCCAGCTCACTCAGGGATTCTGGGAGTTGAAGTCCACAAATCCGAAATTTGCCATCGTTATCCCCCCCCTCCGCCCCACACACACACTCTTAGGTGATTTAAGAAATAATTCTACCTGAGTCAACCTTAATAACATTCATATTAAATATCCTGAAATATTTTGCAAGTACAGATAGTCCTTGATTTACGACCGCAATGGAACCCAAAATTTCTGTGGTTAAGTGAGACGTTTGTTAAGGGAGTTTTGCTCCATTTTACGACCTTTCTTCCCTCGGTTGTTAAGTGAATCATTGCAAGTTGATAAATTAGTAACCCGGTTGTTAAGTGAATTTGGCTTCCCCGTCGTGTTTGCTTGTGAGAAGTTGATCCCACGATCTTGGGACACACAGTGGTCATAAATATGAACCCGTGACCTTGGGACACCGTTGATCCCATGACCTTGGGACACAGCGACGGTCATAAATATGAACCAAATGCCGAGCATCTGAATTTTGCCAATCTCAACCGTACACATGTTGCGCGTTGACAATAAAGATTTGAACTGAATTAAGTTGGAATTTCGATCACATGATTATGGGAATGCTGCAACGGTCACAGCTGTGGAAAAAAAACGGTTCCAAGTCCCTTTTTTCAGGGCCGTTGTTAAGTCTGAACGGTCACTAAACGAACTGTTGTAAGTCGAGGATTACCTGTAGTGTGAAGGCTGCTGCAGAAATGATATCAGATGCCACTTTTGCAATGCATAATGAACCGTTCAGAAGCTTTTTTAATATACACCAAAGGCCTCACAAGATAGCTGCAGGGAATAAATAAAACAGATTGCATTTAAAACTAGGCAGAGATGCTACCTTTTGAGGGAATTCTGAGCAAAATGCAAATGAAAGGGGAGAGGATGACTCATACCAAGGGACAATAAAGCCACACAGACAGCCAGGAGAATGGTTAAGGCTGGCAGGCAGAAACTCTTATCGTCTTGACACACGGGAGGGGGAGCTTGAGAGCTAGCATCGTGAAGGGATTTGATTGACTCTGTGGCAGCCAGTCATTTAATTCAAGAGAGGGAGAAGGACCGCGGAGAATCCTCAGTGATCCAGGTCACAGCTGTCTCCAAAGTGCTTTGCCAAAAAGGCAGCTGGATGGTTTTTCTCCTTGAGGAAGGAGGACAATTTCTCCTCCAAGAAGCTTCATCGGTTGTCAGGAAAGTTCATCGGAAAGGGAGAAGCTTCTATTGAGTTGGACATGGATTACAGGTAGTCCTACCCGGGAGCCCAAAATTTCTGCTGTTAAGTGAGACAGTTACTCAATGAATTTTCGCCCTCTTTTACGACCTTTCTTGCCACAGTTGTTAAGTGAATCACTGCAGTGGATAAGTTAGTAACCTGGTTAAGGGAACCTGGCTTCCCTGTTGACTTTGCTTGTGAGAAGGTCGCTGAAAGGGATCACGCGCCTTGGGACACAGCCAACGGTTGTAAGTACGAACCAGTTGCCAAGCTTTTGATCACGTGGTTATGGGGATCAGGGATGGTATTCCCTACCGGTTCGCAAATGTGAGTGCGCGCGCTCGACCACACATGCGCCCAGCCTTTCGTGCATGTGCTTTGCAGACCATGCGCCCATCCTCAAAAACATGCCTAAATAGAATGGCATAGAGCCGGGGGGGGGGGGGGCACCCGCGCTTTCCGAACCGGCTGAATACCACCTCTAATGGGGATGCTGCAAAGGTTGGGGAGGTGAAAACCGGTTGTTGAGGAATTCGCAAAGCAACCCTTGAGTAGCAAGGGTGTGCACATGAAAGCGATTGAGAGTAGTTAGGAAATAACACAGCCAACACACAGATACACTGAGTTGTGTTTACTTTCAGGAAATAGTAAGGCACAGTCCAATAAACAGTCCAGGTCATACACAGATGAAGTAGTAGATAGTTAAACATGTGTCTAGGGATAATCCAATAACAAAGTCTTCTTACCAGTCGTCGTAGTCATACACATAAACAGTTGCAAACAGTAGCAAACACAGCAAACAGCAGTAAAGAGCACACAGCAAACAGCAAAGAGCATCAAGAAACAAACCATGTTTCTAGCTCCCTCTTAAGGACATTGGCTACAGAGCTAACCAATCAGGACACAGTATAATGCAATACAGCAGTCTTAAAGCTATACTGATGGTTTATATATTGCCAACCCAACCAGTTAGGTAAAATCATCTCCTAACACCGGTCATGAGTCACTTTTTTCAGTGCTGTTGTAACTTTGAATGGTCACTAAATGAATTGTTGTAAGTCGAGGACTACCTGTACAAAGCCCCTTTGTGTAGCAAACTGGAATCCTTGTGGCCGTGAGTAAAATCCTTAGGGCTGTCGGCTTAATCAACCACCTGCTCTTGAGATGTTCAACCTTGGCAACTTTTAAAGACTGTGGACTCCAATTCCCAGAATCCCAGAATTCCTCAAGCCAGCCAGTCAATTCTGGGAATTGGAGTCTACAGGTTTGTGGACTTCAGCTCCCAGAATTGTGGACTTCAACTCCCAGAATTCCCCAGCAAAGTCATTGGGGAAAGCTGGATTCACTTAACAACCGGGTTACGGATTTATCAACTGCCGTGATTCTCTTAACAACTGTGGCAAGAAAGATCGTAAAATGGGGCAAAATGTCTCACTTAACAGGAGAAGTTATGGGCTCAACTGCGGTCGTAAGTCGAGGGTTACTTGCAGGGTGGATTTCATTTAAATCAACTCGATTTAAATCATAATTTTTAAAGAGCAACTGTCACGTCTGTCCCACAGTGGCTGAACCACTGTTGACTCACCGACAGTCCCAATATTGCAGAATATACAGTCTCATGCTACATAACTAAGCTCCATTTCAGGCTGAATAAACTAAATTATTAACGTATCTTAAACAGAAAACCATCTGTAGAAAGATGTTTACTCCAAAAGCATTTTATTAAAATAAATTTGACAAAAGTAAAAAAAAAAACTGATTTAAATTTTAAAAATCCGATTTAAATTTTAAAAATCTGATTTTTTTAAAAAAAAAATTAAAAAACCATTGATTTTTATCCACCCTGGCTCCCTGTAGATAAAATAAAGTCAAATAAAATTTTTAAAAAATAACGCAAGCTAAGTCTTTTCAGGAAACCAAAAAAAGAGGCAAACCATTGAACCTGTTAATATAAAAGATGTTTTAAGTTATTCCGCTTCTAGATGCTAGTTTGGCCTCGGCGAAATAGGACACTCGAAAGAGGCTACGAAATGAAGTGGAAGACAGAGCATGCATGCCACAGATGAAGATGCCTCTGAAAGGGCGTCTGGAGGAGCATGCCTACTTAAAAGCGAATTGCGTGAAAGCAAAGGCTAAAAGCACCGCTTGCAAAAGAAGTGTTTGAACTTGCAGAATAGCATGGAAGGTCAACAGAAATTCCACCGCCTGGATCTCCAGCAAGACAGATCTGCAGTGTAGAATCCAAAGGAATAGACCAAAAAAGCACTTCGCTCCAGCTTGAGGGGAGAGAGGGAAGGTACAGCGTGCTCTAGAAACAACTGACATCATTACTGTTAAGGATATTCTTGGCTCGTAACCGATGTTGTGAGTTATTGAGCAGAGCACCCTTTGAGTAAACGCATGAAAAGCGACTGGGAGTGGTTGTGAACAATCACAGTTAACATACAAACACACTGAGTTGCTGTAGTATTTTACTTTTAGGGAAAAAGTAAAGCAAAGTCCAAAAACAATCCAAGTCATACACAGATAAGGCAATAGTTAAAATATCAATTCAGGGATATTCCAAGTACAAAGTCTTCTTACCAGTTGTTGTCATCACACGATAAAACAGTTCTTCTTGAGTTTCAAAACAGGAACAAGTTCAATATAAAACATTCAATAAATAGTAGAAAGCAACATGTAGCTATGATCAAGCAGTAATCATGCCAAGAGATCAGGTAGAGAGTTACAGCAAATAAGCAGGTAAAATGGTGTAGTATCTACACAAGCCATGATCCTGACTTGCCTTAAGTACATTGGCTACAGAGCTTAGCCAATCAGGGTACAGGATGATGCAATACAGTCTTAAAGCAATATAATACCTTTCTGACTGCAAACATACATTGTTGGTTTATATATTGCCTGACCAACTAGTTAGACAAATAACCATTTCCTAACAGTTATTCTTGGGAGTTATGAAAAGTAAAACCTCAGAAGGGAACCGGTGATTTACTGACATTTATTGATCGTTTCTCCAGATCGGGAAGTGGGGTGCTAGAAAGACTTGCGTTACAATATCCAGCAATACAGTTGGCAGAAAAGCTGCGATTTTGTGTTCAAAATAGTGAAAGAAAATAGATACCAAATGATATAACAAGAGGGAAGGGAGGGGGGAGCAGGAGAGGGGAAGAGAGAGGAGAGGGGAGGGGAGAGGAGAAGGAGGACAATTGTAGGGTGGTTGGTGCTCTCTGAGCTTGGTGGTTTTCTTGTAACTATTTCATTACCCAACTAGTAACATGATCAGTGCTACAAGGGAGGGAGGTTGGCATGTGGAGTAAAAGGAGCAGTGGGGAAGAGGAGAAGGAGGAGGAGGAAGAAGAGGAGGAGGAGGGATACAGTATTTATGACTGTAACTTTGTTGCTTGTTGATTTATATTGATGTTCCTGATTGCTTATTTGTACCCTATGACTATCATTAAGTGTTGTACTTTATGATTCTTGATGAACGTATCTTTTCTTTTATGTGCACTGAGAGCATATGCACCAAGACAAATTCCTTGTGTGTCCAATCACACTTGGCCCATAAAAAATTCTATTCTATGCTATTCTATGCTATTCTATGCTATTCTATGCTATTCTATTCTATGCTATTCTATTCTATTCTATTCTATTCTATTCTATGTAGCAGACAAAATCTGCCATTTCTAGGTCCATGAACCTAGAGCAGAATGAAATGGCAGATTTCTTCTGCCGTTGTCGAGATCAAACTTTAAACTGCCAGAATGAAGCCACCTTCTTGGCTTTGTCGTAGGCAAAAAAATAAATTATTATCGTTACATGTTTCTTCCGATAGTAGCCAACATACCAGCAGAAGGGCTGGGCTTTGACAAGTGGTTGTCCGGTCTCTTCTTAAAAGCCCCCAGTGATAGAGCAGCTACAATTTTCTGAAGGAAAGCTTTTCCACTGGTTGATTGTTCTCACGGTCAGGAAATTTCTCCTAATTTCTAGATTCGTTCTCTTTTTTGTAAGTTTCCATCCATTGCTTCTTGTCTTACCTTCAGGTGCTTTGGAGGATAATAGCTTGACTCCAGGGGTGGGATTCAAAATTTTTAGCAACCGGTTCTCTGGCCGGTTGCTGGGTGGGCGTGGCCATGGGGGTGTGGCCTAGTCGGCTTCCTGCACCACAGCAGGGAGGGGTTGCCCTCCCCAGGCTCCAGAGGCTTTTCTTGAGCCTCCAGGAGGGCAAAAACCACCTCCCTTGGGCTCCGGAGGCCCTCCTGACACCGGAAACAGGCCCATTTCTGGACTTCCGGTAGGCCTGTTTTTCGCCCTCCCAGAGCTTCCACATGGGCCCTGCACTTACCTGGCATCCAAAATGGGCCACATGGAGAGTCCTGAGAAGGGTGCGGCGGGCAGGGTCAGCCAGTCCATGCAACTACCGGTTCGTTGAACCAGATTAAAATTAACATCCGGTTCGCCCGAACCGGTCCAAACCAGCTGAATCCCACCTCTGCTTGACTCCCTCTTCTTTGTGGCAGCCCCTCAAATATTGGAACACTATCATGGCACCCCGTAGTCCTTTTTTTTTCACTAGACTAGTCATACCCAATCCCTTCAACCGTTCTTCCTATATTTTAGGCTCTAGCCCCCTAATCATCTTTTTTGTTCTTCTCTGCACTCTTTCCAAACTCTCAACGTCTTTTTTTTAATAATATGGTGATCAAACCTGGATGCAGTATTCCAAGTATGTTCTTACTAAGGCTTTGTAAAGGAGTGCTAGCACTTCATGTGATCTTGAATCTATCCTTCGGTTAACTGCATTAGCTTTTTTGGCTGCCGTCGCACACTGCTGGCTCATATTTAGACGATCGTCCACTAGGACTCCAAAATCTGTGTTTATGTCTCTCCACAATCACACAGTGCATTGTTATCCGCTAAGAGCTTCCACTTGAGCATATTGATTTTATATTTAGGCACTCCAACTGTCAAGCTACCATATTTCCATGAAAATAGGACCTACCCCGAAAGTACCATATTTTTCAGAGTATAAGACGCACCGGAGTATAAGACACACCTTAGTTTTGGGGGAGGAAAATAAGAAAAAAGCTGATTGGCAGGTGGATCGGCCTCTCGGAATACCCCCAATCAGCTGTTCCCAGTGGTGAATTTTAGCAACAGGTTTGTTGGTCGTGAGCTTTGTGCCTTGCTTTTTTTTCTGCCTCTGAAAGCCTCCAAAACAGAGCTTCAGAAAAAAAGCCTCTGAAGCTCAGTTTCTGAGGCTTTTTTTCTGAAGCTCTGTTCTGAGGCTTTTTTCTGAAGCTCTGTTTGGTGGCTTTTTTTCTGATGCTTTTTTCAGCCTCTGAAATCTCCGTTTGAGAAGCTGGGCAGGGCTACATTCAGAGTATAAGACACACCCAGATTTTCACCCTCTTTTTTGAGGGGGAAAAGGTGCGACTTATACTCTGAAAAATACGGTAAGCCTTAGCTTGATTTTTTTATATGTGCACCCAATATAAGCCCTATCCCCAAAATAAGCCCTAAGACCCTGCCCACGCCAGGGTACACAGGTAAAAATTAAGCTAGGATGGGGATGGGAGGTGGAGCTACCCTACTGCTTCACTTCAGAAGTTACACCGAGGCCTCACACACTCCGAAACCTGCCTTGCCAACCCATTTCTTCTGCAGCTGGCAAGGTTTTCTTTCCTGAAGGCCTCTGTAGCCGATAACAGAGCTCCAGATCGATTCGGAGTTCTGTTATCGGTTGCAGAGGCTTTCAGGAAAGCCTTGCCAGCCGCAGAAGAAGTAGTTCCTGAAAGCTGTGGGCGATGCGCGAAAGTGAGGTGAGTCAAGTGGACAACTTCCCCCCAAAATAAGACCTGGGGCCTTTTTTGGTGGCAAAAAAAAATATAAAACAGGGTCTTATTTTCGGGGAAACACGATAGTAGTATAAGAGAGGTCAGAACTTCAGCCATATCCTCTAATATTATTCCTTGCTTGATGAGCTCCTTCCTCCATCTTTTAATTCGATTTTTTCTTGTGTGCCCTCAAGGATATTTGTTCTTGCCATAAAGCTGTTCCTAGATCTGAGTCCGTAAACTTGAGGCATTATGTGCATTCAGAGATCCAATGGTAGACAAAAGATGCATTTTCTGGGGGCGATAAGGTGCCTGTAGCTACCTTTACTACTATTAAAAGCAATCTGTTGAAAAAGCAGTGAGGAATTGCTCATCTTTTGGCAGAAATGGTTACTAATCAAGTCACCAAAAGTTGTAACCCTATGCATTCTGCTAATGGAAGAAACCTAGATACAGCCTATCAAAGTTCTTGACTCCAAAGTGCACATGTATACCTCCGAAATAAAAAGATAAAGGAAAAAAAAACCCAAACGAACAATAAATGCAAGGAAAAGGTATACAGTGAATATTCACAATCTGAACCGTGTTGCCACAGAAACAACCCAGTCGTACAACATATCATGCACCGATAAGAAACGAATTCAAACAAAGCGACAGATCTTGAAACAGCATCGGAGAAGGAAGGAAATCCAAACAGCAATACAGCTAGTCCCCAATTTACGACGACAATGGAGCCCAACATTTCTGGACTGAGTTGTCTCTTATTCCTCTGAATGTACTCCTGGTAATCCAGCCTACCTACTATATTTCAACACAAATGTGCATGTTAGATATACTGGATGATAGAATGAGGAGGGAATGGTACGGTGGCCTAGAGGTGGAGCTCTCGCCTCACAATCAGGAGGCTGTGAGTTCAATCCTAGGTAAAGACAGATATTTCTCTCTCTGGGCACAATGAGAATATATCTGCTAAACAGAACTCTGTGTTGGCGACAGGAAAGGCATCCGGCCAATAAACACACGGCGCCATTCAGTTGCCCAAGACTCTACCCCGCAAGTGATTACAGGGTCTTTAAAAGAAGATGATAGAATGAGGGTGTTTTTGAAAATCAAGGTGTCCAAAAGAGCACGGCATTTGTTTGACAAGAAAGAGGAAACAATAGCAATCTGCATATTTGATGAAAAAAAGAGCAAATTGGTGAATCTGCATACCTCGGCAAATAATTCTTTTTACTAAAAATGAGGAAACGAGCGGGGAAATTTTAAGACATGCAAATGACACTAACAAAACTGACACAGAACATGCTTTGAGGAATGAATATCCATACCATACTATAAATAATATCCTGCATTATTCTTCCAAGCTGGTTAATTAAAGGATACCATAACAAACCATTATACCCACAACAACTCTTCAGACTTAGCAAAGCAACTATGAGCCAATTTATGCTGCAACCTTGAGGGCATTCAAGACCTATTCGCTTTAGAAGTGGCATATCTGTTTCTGTTCCCATTTTTAGTTTCTATTTGATTTTCTTATCTACCTAACCAAAACAAACAACTCAGTCCTCAGAAGGGATGTTATTCATATTTTGGTTATTTTTTAAAACAACAACAACACAGTTTTAACAATTCTCATGAACAGTCTCTCTCTTACTTGTTCACTCTTTAAACACATTTTAATTAGACTTTTAAAACTTCCTTCCAATGTGCAATTTTTTAAAAAAAATAAATAATGTAAAACGTTACCAAGGGTTTTGTCAAGCTTTAATCATTGTATTTTAATCTCATTTTCACTTAATTTTCAAGTTTAATATGTTGCCACCTACTGGTTCACTCTGATAACTGATAGCCAAACAAGAACTTTATAAATAACTCCTATTTATTCCCTCTACATCGGGGGTGTCAAACTCGATTTCGTTGAGGGCCGCATCAGGGTTGTGCTTGACCTCAGAGGGCCGGGTGGGCGTGGCCAAGGGTGGGCGTGGCCAGCTCGTCATTCATGTCAGGCGGTGGGGAGGCGCCTGTGGTGGCCTGGGGGAATCCACTATCTCCAGCGGAGGAAGGCGAGACCAGGGAGGGCGCCAAACCCTTGTCCTCCAGAGCAGGGGTCTCCAACCTTGGCAACTTTAAGACTTGTGGACTTCAACTCCCAGAGCTCCTCAAGCTGAGTTGCCCAGAAGTTGCCAACGTTGGAGACCCCTGCTCCAGAGGAGCCTCCCTGTCCCTCTCAGCTCACGCAGAGGACCCCGGATGGCGGCACAGGCTGTCCAGAGCCCTAGACAGCAGAGGGCAAGTGCCCAGCCTGGCCCTCAAGCTTCCAGGGCAATGAGACCCCACAGCCCCGAGCTCCGTTTTCGGTTGCGACGGCTCCTGCAGCGCTCTGCCAGCGAAATTAGAGCTCGGAAATGTAGTGTACGGCCTTCCCGAGCTCAATTTTCACTGGGAGACCACTGCAGGAGGCCGTCGCAACCGAAAACGGAGTTCCCAAGCTCCATTTTTGTTGACAGAGCGTTGCAGAAAGCCGTCGCCCCCCCCCCCCCCGAGCTCCATTTTTGCTGGCAGAGGCACTGCGGGCCGGTCCTTCAAAGTTTCCACGGCAGCCCCGCGGGCCAAATCTAAGCACCCCGCGGGCCAGATCTGGGCCCCAAACCTTGAGTTTGACGCCCCTGCTCTACATCCATTCATCACCGCCAGAGGATTCTCTGCAATATTTATCACCACAGAATGTCAAAACAGTGTTAATAATAACTTGAGGACTACCTGTCTTTTAACCTGGTATTTTACATTTTAAGTTTTACATTGTACAGGTAGTCCTCAAGGTACGACCGCTATTGAGCCCCAAATTTATGTTGTTAAGTGAGAAATTCGTTCAGTTAGTTTTGCCCCGTTTTGTGACTTTTCTTGCCACGTTTACAGTTAAGTGAATCACTGCGGTTGTTAAATTAGTAATTCGGTTGTTTTTATTATTATTATTATTATTATTATTATTATTATTATTATTATTATTATTATATTTGTATCCCGCCCTTCTCCCAGAAGGGACTCAGGGCAGTGAACAGCCAGAATTAAAATACATACAATACAAAAATTAAGATAAATTAAAAGATATTAAATCGATCGGCCTCCCAATTTAAAACCCCAAATCTATAAAATTCAAAATCCCAATTTAAAACCATTTAAGCTAGGCTGGCTTGCTGGAATAAGTAAGTCTTCAAGGCTTTGCGGAAGGTACGAAGGTCCAGGATCAGTCTTATTCCAGGAAGTAGCTCATTCCATAGGGCGGGTGCCCCCACAGAGAAGGCTCTCCCCCTGGGGGCCGCCAGCCGACATTTAAGTGAATCTATTTATTTTATTTTTTATTATTTTATTTTATTAGTCACATTTCTATGCCGCCCACTCTCTGAGGACTCTGGGCGGCTTACACCAAAGATAGTATACTAAATAGCATATTGCCCCCTAACAATCTGGGTCCTCATTTTACCTACCTCGGAAGGTTGGAAGGCTGAGTCAACCTTGAGCCGGTGAGATTTGATCCGCTGATCTGCTGAACTAGCAGTCAGCTGAAGTAGCTGCAGTACTGCACTCTAACCACTGCGCCACCTCGGCTCTTGTTTCCCTCCCCCCCATCCACTTGGCTTGTCAGAAGGTCACAAAAGTGGGTCACGTGATCCCGGGACCCTGAAACCGTCATAGATGTGAGTCAGTTTTCAACCCTCTGAATGTAAATCAGCTGGCCGTGGGGCTGTTGCAACGGTCATAAATCTGAAAAACTGTCGTTAAGTGATGTCATAACTTGGAACGGTCATTGAATGAACTGTTGTAAGTCGAGGACTACCAGTATAGTATGCCCTTATTTTAATTGTGATGTTTCTGACATGAAAAAACCAACGAACTGCCCAAACCCCAAGTAGATTTAATTTCTCTTTTCTGGAGTTACTTTTCTGGAATTACCAAACATCTGGAAGTATATAAGAAACTTTCATTTGGGACCAACGATCAGCTACAGGACACAAGCACAACATGGTTTATAGCAAGGCATTGCTTGCCAAAGACACGAAAAAGAGGAAAAAAGGGGGATTTGGCAGCCCTGAGATTTCTGTAATGGTTGCACAGTAGAACATTTTGTCCTGCTTGTTTTTATGCGCTGCTCTAACTTACCAAAGCCTCCATTTCTGTAAAAGAATTATTTTGAAAGTCTTTTGCAGTTGTAGATGAAATAGAGAGCCTGTTTCCTTCTGGAACACCAAAATAAAAACGCCTCCCTTTACAAAGTTACAACGGAAAAAAAGCGTGAGCGATTCATGTTTCACGAGAACAAAAACTTGAAACGTTTCGAAAGTGGGTGATTTCTTTATATCTCACATCTGTAATCTTGTTCATCCTAACTTCAGAAAAATTGGCCCGGGGGGATATCACTCCTATCAACATTTTATTCTAGATATCCAAGTTTAAACACTTCGCAAGCAATGTCGCAAATATATGCTTATTTCTGTTTGTTTTCCTTGATCGATACAGAAAAGTTAAATTAAAAAAAAAGAATTCCCTTAAGTCAATTTTTGTATTGATTGGGAGATATGCAGCCCTCAAAACCAATGAATAAATACATCAATCCTATCAATGGTTTGTTACAGATATCCAAGTTTAAACACTTTGCAAGCAATGTTGAAAATATATGGCTATTTACTACGTAAATATAGGGCTGTTTACTAAACTAATTACTAAGTCTGCATTACTATTAATCTTCTCATCGTTCCTATCACCCACCTCCTCCCACTTATGACTGTATGACTGTAACCTTGTTGCTGGTATCCCTAAGATTTATATTGACCGTTTCCTAATATGATTCGATTGCTTATTTGTTCCCTCTGACTATCATTAAGTGTTGTACCTTATGATTCTTGAGGAACTTATCTTTTCTTTTATGTACACTGAGAGCATATGCACCAAGACAAATTCCTTGTGTGTCCAATCACACTTGGCCAATAAAAAATTCTGTTCTGTTCTGTTCTGTTCTGTTCTGTTCCGTTCCGTTCCGTTCCGTTCCGTTCCGTTCCGTTCCGTTCCGTTCCGTTCCGTTCCGTTCCGTTCCGTTCCGTTCCGTTCCATTCCATTCCATTCCATTCCATTCCATTCCATTCCATTCCATTCCATTCCATATTTTCTATTCTGTTCTGTTCTGTTCTGTTCTGTTCTGTTCTGTTCTGTTCTGTTCTGTTCTGTTCTGTTCTATTCTATTCTATTCTATTCTATTCTATTCTGTTTGCTTTCCTTGATGGATATGGAAAAGTTCAATAAAAAATGATTTCCTCAAGTCAATTTTTTGTATTGATTGAGAGATATACAGCCCTTAACAGCAGTGAATACAACAATTACACTTATGGGTCACAAAATTAAATATTAGGCCAGAAAAACCTCTTAGGGCTGTTCCTTAAGACAAAATACTTGAAATAATGTGGAATGAAACATGCTTAGGTAAAATTCCAAGCTTGAATAACACATCTTGTGTGTATTTAACAGCCACAGCTAAATATCTCAAATATGTTAACCGCCTAAGTTGGCAAAATACCAATTAAAAAAAAATTAATGCGTCGATCGTATCTTTCTGAAGTCTTCAGTTGTTATTATTATAGTAAACAATTGGTGGAGCACACATAAATGAGGTAATGACATTTTAATAATGCAACTATTCAGACTGACCACTTCCCTTTTTTGGGGGGGGAAACCACAAAAGGAAGGCAGCTATTCCACTGCCAGCGCAAAAACAATTTAGCTGGCCAACTGAGAATAAACTAGTATTTTTAATTAATGATATATAATGATATAAAAGTCAGTCAGTCTCAGTCTCAGTCTCTCCCTCCCTCCCTCCCTCTCTCTCTCTCTATATATATATATATGTTTGTTGTTGTTGTTAGTTGCAAAGTTGTGTCCAATCCATCGCAACCCCATGGACAACGTTCCTCCAGGCCTTCCTGTCCTCTACCATCCCTCGGAGTCCATTTAAGCTCACGCCTACTGCTTCAGTGACTCCATCCAGCCACCTCGTTCTCTGCCGTCCCCTTCTTCTTTTGCCCTCCATCGTTCCCAGCATTAGGCTCTTCTCTCCAGTGAGTCCTTCCTTCTCATTAGGTAGCCGAAGTATTTGAGTTTCCTCTTCAGGATCTGGCCTTCTAAAGAGCAGTCAGGGTTGATCTCCTCTAGGACTGACCGGTTGGATGGCCTTGCAGTCCAAGGGACTCGTAGGAGTCTTCTCCAACACCATCGTTCAAAGGCCTCCATTCTTTGGCGCTCAGCCTTCCTTATGGTCCAACTTTCATGGCCATCCCTTGCAACTGGGAAAACCCTGGCCTTGACTATACGCACTTTTGCTGGCAGGGTGATGTCTCTGCTTTTTAGTATGCTGTCTAGGTTTGCTGTAGCCTTCCTCCCTAGGAGCAAGCATCTTTTAATTTCTTGGCTGCAGTCCCCATCTGCGGTGATCTTGGAGCCCAGGAAAATAAAATCTTGTCACTACCTCCGTTTCTTCCCCCATCTATTTGCCAGGAATTGAGAAGGCCGGATGCCATGATCTTAGTTTCCTTAATGTTGAGTTTTAAGCCAGCTTTTGCACTCTCCTTCTTCACCTGCATATATTTGTTATCATGCACCAACAAGCAGCAAAGCTGTCCCAGTTTCTAGTGATGCAAGCTTTTCTAACTTCTATTGACCAACCGCAATTCTGTTTCAGCTTGTTTAAGCTCAGTTTATTCAGCTTATTATCAAATTAAGGCAACATTCCAGAATTTGGCATTGAATGGCAAAGAACAACACAACTTATGTTGGTAGCATCTTATTCTAAAGAATGCACTACTACTTGTGGGGCCCTTGGTGCTCTCTGAGCTTTCTTGTAGACGTTTCATTACCCAGCTAAGTTACACCATCAGACAACTAAGCTCAGAGAGCACCGAAAACTCCACTGTTCAACCGTGACTTGCAAACACAGGTCGTCCTTGACTTACAACCATTCGTTTAATGACTGTTCCAAGTTACAACAGCAAAACAGTGACTTATGACCATTGTTCACACTTTGCAGCATCCCCGTGGTCACGCCATCAAAATTCGGAAACTTGGCCACCGGCTCATATTTATGACGGTTGCAGTGTCTCGGGATCACGTGATTTGCGTCCTTCTGACAAGCAAAGTCAATGGGGAAGCCAGATTCACTTAACAACCGTATCAGCAGCTTAATAACTGCAGGGATTCACTTACCAACTGGGGCAAGAAAGGTCGTAAAATGGGGCAAAAACTTAACACTGAACAACTGCCTTGTTTTTTAGCAAGGAAAATCTGGGGCTCAATGGTGGTCGTAAATCGAGGACTACCTGTATTTTAGCCAACCCAAGGGCAAGAAATAAAATAAAACAATAAGAATGTATTCTTTTATTCTTCTTCATTACATGCTCTCATGGGTGGGGAAAGAGGGAAGAATGAGCAGTGGGCAGCAGTACATGTGAAAAAAAGATCTATTTTCGTTCACGTGCTGAATTTGAGTCAATAACTCATGCAACTGCAAAAAATTAAAGTGGATGCAAGTAGGGAAGAAAATTTAAATTGAACGTTGGAAAACATTTCTAAAGAGCAAGAACTGATCAATATAGGATTGACTGCTTTAGAGACAGTAGAAGATTCTAGTTAGACTCAGGCCTTTAAAGAGAATCTGGATCACTAACTCCCAGGGACACTTTAATTGTAGCTTTCTACGTTGGGCATCCCTCCCATCATCATCATCTTCTTTTAACAACCCTATAATCCCTTGCGGGGTGGAGTCGGGACAACTGAATGGAGCTGAGTGTTTAGTGGCCGGATGCCCTTCCTGTCCCCAATGCAGAGTTTTATTCAGCAGATATATTCTCATTGTGCCGAGAGAGAGAAATATTTGCCTCCACCTAGGATCAAACTCATAGCCTCCTGATTATGAGGCGAGAGCTCCACCTCTAGGCCACCGCACCACTCGTTGGGCATCCCTCATATCCTGGACATAAAACTGTTTCAACTCCTCCCCTTGGGATGGCGCTCTAGGGCCCTGCATGCCAAAACAACTAGACACAGGGACCGTATTTTCCCTGGTGCCATCGCTCTGCTGAAGTCCTAATTCTCACATTACGATCTTATGTCTAAGTATATTTACCCATGTTGTATGGTTTTAGTAGCATTCTTATTATCCTTCTTACCTTCTTTACTATCCCCTCTTATTGGTATTATTATAATTACTGCTATTCTGTTGCTTTGCATGTACACTGAGAGCTTCTGCACAGGAGACAAATTCCTTGTGTGTCCAATTGCACTTGGCCAAATAAAGTATTCTACTCTACTCTACTCTATTCTACTCTACTGTACTCTACCCAACCCAACCCAACCCAACCCAACCCAACCCAAATTCTATTCTATTCTATTCTATTCTATTCTATTCTATTCTATTATTACATTCCATATTTTCTGTTCTGTTCTTCTATTCTTTTTCTATATATTGTATTCTTCTATTCTATTCTATTATTACATTCCATATTTTCTATTCTATGATTCTATGATTCTATGATTCTATGATTCTATGATTCTAT
>WNWU01000049.1:6838953-6851377 GCA_012654045.1 Ptyas mucosa | reverse complement strand
GATTCTATGATTCTATGATTCTATGATTCTATGATTCTATGATTCTACTCTACTCTACTCTACTCTACTCTACTCTACTCTACTCTACTGCCCTATCCTATCCTATCCCTACCCTACCCTACCCTGGTTTGAACTATAGAATTCTGAGGTACATAATAAGCCTTAGGTTCTATATAGTACAATAATTCTAAATCCTTCCACAGAACATTTACGGTAAGTTTCTAGTTTTGTTTTAGTGAAATATATTTTGATTCAGAGCTTTGGTGGGAAGGCTTACACACCCAAACTGTTTGCATTGTTCTTCTTTTCTGTGGCACAATCTCCTAGGATTTGTTGGTACCTGCTGGTCAGAAAGGCAGGAGTTAACTCATCAGCATGGTCCTGCCCATATGTTTAGCCAAGTCAGCTGATGAATTGTATTGTTTTGCGTTTTAGATAAATTTTATATATTTTGTTGGGGAATTGAGCATTCCAACGTGCTGTTTGTTAATATTTCAGACTTGCACTAAAAGACTATTCAAGCGGTCACATAGCGAAAAGCTTTTTAAGATTCTTGACTGGGTCATCAAAATTCTGTCCTGCAACCAGAAATTTACACCGGAAATGTCTATCCAGCAGCCGATGCAAAAGAATAGCGAAGAGGACATTCATATATAGCACAGTGCAGCAAGAGATGTAATCAGGTTAGGCTGTTTAGTTGAGCGCAATTCCAAAAATAAAATACATGAATCAAGCGCAGACTGGAAAACGAATCCCTTCTTTAAATGGAAACTCAATTTACATCCAGAGAAACATATCCAGTTTCAGATAATTAGCTTCGAGGGGTCATTTGGGGGGGGGGGGGGGGGTAAGAACTGCCAAGGTGCAATTCAGAAAAGGATATATTATTCAATTTCAGGATTACCCAAACAAAATTCATTTTTCAACCTCAACCTCAACTTTAACAAGGTATGCATACAGTATAAGGCAACATAATTCTAATTAGATTTCTTTTTTTTAAAAAAAAAAGATGGTGAGCTACATTTTAACTATTTTATGAATATACTAGCTGTACCCGGCCACGCGTTGCTGTGGCCCGATCTTGTGGGTATACAATATTTTTTGACCGAGTGCCAATAATTTCCCTCTGTAGCTCAGGTCACGCCTACTTTGCCTCCGTCCCACCAGTCTTTTCACTCGGTCAATTGGATTCAGACCTGAGTTGCCTTTCTCTACGTTTCTCTACGGGGTCCCTGCCAAAGGTACGGCATACTCCGTTAATCGGGAGGACGCTTCGCGGCGGTTGACATTTCCCGCCATTTTGCTTGTGGGTTTGGCGGAAGCGGCGCTGAAGGGAAAAGACCTGGCTCGCGCCTGCCATTGTGGTGCTGCGACGTAGTACAGCGTGTGTTGCTTTTACGTCCAACAGATGGCGCTGTTGGACGCCAACATGCTCAAAAGCATGTTTTTACCTGTCACAGGTGGGACATCTATATAATATCGGTATATAAAAACACGCCCCTGTTCGAATGCAACGTTGTGTCAAAATTTCCAAGCGATCGTTGAAGAACTTTCGGAGATTTACGATTTTGAACAAACGAACATTTACGTTTTTATATACAGAGATTAGCTCGTGGTATGAATACTTCACTCTCCATACAGTATGCTTTTAAATTCTATGGTATCCACAAAACCCTACACCGAGCGCCGACTAAGTCCATGCTTCGCGCGCTTTGCGTGCGTGGCATCCGTGCTAACGCACAGCTCCTCCCCCAGGCGCTGTGCGTGCAACCGCACATCTGCACATGCGCACAGCTTTCGAAGCGCGCCCCACCGTGCGCTTGCATGCGCAATCGCACCATCTGCGCATTCACGTGGTTTTTGCGCGCACAATGCACGCGTGCGAACGCCGGCTGCGCACGCAAGCGCTACGCAACAGTACTCTTCTGTGCATGCGCAAACGTGCGTGCATGCGCAGGAGAGCTCCGATGTCCAGCTGGGTCCCCTGAATTGCGCGCATGCGCACCAGAGGCCCAAAGACCAGCTGGAGCACGCATGCACAGCTGCAGGTGAGTTGGGCGACAGCTCGTGCGCCCGGAGAAACTTCCGGCACGTGTGCCGTAGGTTCGCCATCATGGCCCTACAAAAAACATAGGTATTTTGACACCTATGTTTTGGTGGCTGAAGTCAGCATAGCTGCAGCATGTAATCTCCACACTGTTTTTATTTAAAACGCTCCTTTACATTAAACTGGACATGATAAATACGTTTTTGTTTTTGTTTTTTTTAATTTGATTTATATGCTAATTTTTAATTAGCAATTTTGTGAGGTTTGTATGTCTATATTCTTCTTGGTTGTACACCGCCTTGAGTCCTACGGGAGAAAGGCGGTATAGAAATATAATTAATAAAAATAAAAAATAAAATAAAATATGCCGCCCTTCTCCGGAGACTCAGGGTGGCTTACAATGCGTTAAGCAATAGCCTTCATACTTTTGTATATTTATACAAAGTCAGCTTATTGCCCCTACAAACCGGGTCCTCATTTTACCCACCTTAGAAAGGATGGAAGGCTGAGTCAACCTCGAGCCTGGTGAGATTCGAACTTGCAGTAATTGCAGGCAGCTGGTGTTGATCACTATGCTTTTAGTCTGCTGAGCTAAACCAGGCTCCTGTTTTTGTGCATTTAGAGGTTTTAAAATCGCCATCGAAATTTCAAAAGTGGAAAACAAAAAACCAAACAGTTGACCTACTTTTTCCCCTAAAGCAGATAACTGAAACCATTATGCCTGACTGAAAGCCTTATGCCCTTGTTCAATGGGCATAAGGCGATCAAGGTGCGAAACATCAAATTCACATGTGAAGCAATCCTTTCTAAAAGTGTACGCACAGGAACCTTCTCAACTAACGGTGGGCACCTACTTAAGAGTTAGATAAGGTCCATGGAATTCAATGGATTTAATTCGCTTGTGGCTACGTAGGGGATTCTAGGCTGATCCCTCTTTTAACTCCGCCCCCAATATTCCGCCCGCTACGAAGGAAAAACTTTCTGACTAAACTCAGAAGCTATAAATGAAGAAACTCAAACAAGCCTGGGACAAAAATAAGCCAATAAAAGAAAAGAAACCATCTGTCAAGGATTTAATAGCATGGAAAAGTCAGCTTCATTTGTTAACAGGTGACATTTATAATCAAACAGCAAAATATCAAACGAAAGACAGGACAAGTGTTGTTTTTTTTAAAAAAAAAAAAAGAAAGAAGAACCTAGGATGTTATTAGACCGAATACCAATCATTTGGAGAGAAATACATCATCCCGCAGGAAAGTTAAAACTTCAAAGCTTCCTTATCAGAACGGAAGAAGATTGGGTGACTCTCCTAGATATTTCTGTGCAATTTCAAACAACTCTTCTGCGTAGGCTCTCGCGAAGATAAGCAACGAGAAAGATCTACGAGAAATCTACCATTAAAGAGCTTTATTCCTGCAATCCAGGTCAAGGGCTCACTATCTCTAGAAAAGTTCTCTTAACTAGCTTGAACAAAAACTGGCTGGCAGGCCATAATTATTCAAGGCCATGGTTTTTCTCCCGCAGGAAATAAACATCTCAGGCAGGATTAACTGCGCCAAGAATTATCTGAGGTGCCTAATTTGAACTAATGTTTTACTTGGAAGGTGCTCCTACGAGCTTCGACAAAGGGAAGGTTGAGTTCTAAGTGAAAAACAGCATTGGGTCTTTTGCAAGCTGCCCAAGAGTCACGAAGGGTGAGTGGGCGGCCGTATAAATCTTCTGAATAAATAAATGAATTAGGTGCAAAGCACGGAACATGTAGCATAAACTCATAAGAAATTGGATGGGGTTGTTTCCAATGCTTTTTTCCCCCCCCTCTTTTACAGGCAGTCCTCGTCTTAACGACTGTTCATTTAGTGACTGGTCAAAGTTACAGCATCACTGAAAAATGTGACTTAACGGCCATTTTGCACACCTAATGACTTGTAGCATCTCCATATCCACGGGATCAAAATTCGGACGCTTGGCAACTGACTCGTATTTATGACAGTTATTCAGTGTCCTGGGATTATGTGATCCAGCGGTGGGTTTCTCATTTATGTTACTACCGGTTTGTACGCACTTCATGCGCGCACTCGGTTCACACATGCACTTTGCTCGCACGCGCCCGGCCTCAAAAATGTGCCTTAATAGGATGGCATAGAGCTGGGGCAGGTGAGCGGGCCGGCCCACCCACGATTTCTTTTTTTTTTTTTAATTTGATTTATATGCCGCCCTTCTCAGGGCGGCTTACAATGCGCTAAGCAATAGCCTTCATACTTTTGTATATTTATACAAAGTCAGCTTATTGCCCCCACAAACTGGGTCCTCAATTTACCTACCTTAGAAAGGATGGAAGGCTGAGTCAACCTCGAGCCTTGGTGAGATTTGAACCTGCAATAATTGCAGGCAGCTAATGTTAATAACAGGGCTTTAGACCACTGTACTATCCAAGGCTCTCTGCTACAGGTTCGGGCGAACCAGTCTGAATATCACCTCTGATGTGATCCCCTTTTGCGACCGTCTGACCATCAAAGTCAATGGGGAAGCCAGATTCACTTAACAACCGTGTGACTCACTGAACAACGGTAATGATTCTCTTAACAACTGTGGCAAGAAAGCTGTTGTAAAATGGGACAAAATTCACTTACTCGACGACTCGCTTAGCAACAGAGACGTTGGGCTCAATTGAGGTCGTAAGTCGAGGACTACCATTACTACCTGTAATGATACAGCTGAAGCAGTGGTGAAATCCAAATTTTTTTACTACCAGTTCTGAGGGCGTGGCTTGGGGGCGTGGCAGGGGAAGGATACTGCAAAATCCCCATTCCCTCCCCACTCCTGGGGGAAGGATATTGCAAAATCCCCACTCCTGGGGAAGGTTACTGCAAAATCCCCATTCCCTCCCCACTCCTGGGGGAAGGATACTGCAAAATCCCCATTCCCTCCCCACTCCTGGGGGAAGGATATTGCAATATCTCCATTCCCACCCCACTCTGGGGCCAGCCAGAGGTGGTATTTGCTGGTTCTCCGAACTACTCAAAATTTCCGCTACCGGTTCTCTGAACTGCTCAAAATTTCCGCTACCGGTTCTCCAGAACCTGTCAGAACCTGCTGGATTTCACCCCTGAGCTGAAGATTCATCACTTTGACCTAAATAATTTTACTGCAACGGGTTGCCACTGGAGCTAGGAAATTGAATTATAGCACTGGAAACACTTCGGTACTTAAATGCAATTTTTTTTCCCCTCAGCAGTTAATGATTGGGGTAAAACTACATAACTTGCTCAGCGTACGTACAATTTATTTGGCAGGTAGAAGGACGGCTGAAAGTTCTTGGTGAAAAAGACCGTTTTTGTTTTCCGAATAATTAATGTCAATTTTTCATTCATTACAAAATCTTGCTGCCGCTTACAGGCTCAACTGAAGGCTGACTTGGAACAACAATAAACAGCTGCATCCACACCATCATCAATGAAAAGAATGGATATGGATTTATTGCTCAATACAAAGTTTGAAACTCACTTCTGGACGATATTAACACGGAGATGATGTCTAGAGAAAAGAAACGAGTACTGGCTCATTTTAAGATGGGAGGAGACCTCTAAAAGTAGCACATCTTACCTGCTTATGATAATTGTCACGGAACTTAAGAATTTGACTAAGTAAACAGGGATCTATAATTATAGTCATCAATTTGTCCCACTTTTATTTCCTGGATATTAAATCAAGGGCCACCTTCAAATCAATGAAGGCAGTAAAAACACACAAATGGCTTGAATATTTTTCATGAGCTGATGCGGCGTGATGCATTGAACATTGTCTTGGAGTAGCCAATGTGCAAATTTCCCTTACGCTAGAAGAGTAATCAAGGATAATCCTCAACTGTAAAGCGAACAGAAGTAATAAACCTTACTCCTAGATTTTATCTACTTTGTGGGTATGTCCATGTGGTTTAATTCCTTACAGTAGGAAACAAGACTGTTGTTTTGCTCTCAATTTATCTTATTTTTATTTCCCCATCTGGCCTAATGCCAAAGTATCCCATGGCAATTTCATATCCGAATATTAACCAGGCCTGAGGCAGCTTAGCTAAGACCAGATAAGGTGCTGTACATGAAGATAAGTATGAAAATCAAATTTGCCACTAGAAAACAGGCAGTGATTCGGTTTCTAATCCAGGTGGTTTAATGAAGGGGAAAGGGGAAAATATCAAACCAGAGCCTTGTTAACAATTACTTTTCCTCTTGTGTTTTTATCCAGATGGAACTATCTGGTTGCCAGTTCTAAACCAGTTGGATTCTTTTAGCATTTTTTAGAAGCAGCAAAAGACTTGGCAGTTCTCAAGCCTGTCATTATGGCCAGACCTGACTTACTATAAGGATTGATCACACATGAGGGAACAGCCTCAAATTCTGAAGTAAGATGTTCTTGGTCACTATTAAAATCTGGGTATTAAAATCTGGAGTCAACAGGACTTTGCCAATTGTGAAATGAGTTTTCCCGAAAAATACAATCTAATTTATCTTAGATGCATTTCTGTTTCTTGAGATGCGTTCTTAATGAGTAAAACCAGTTTTGGCTTCTTAGGATTGTTTACCTTTATGGAGTCCCCTGCCAGACATTAATTCAATAAATAAATAAATAAATAAATAAGTAAATAGGCAGTGTCAAAACACTGAAGTGATGACACTGAGCTTCAAAAAAATGACCGAATAACATGGAAGACAGCACAAAAGGACAATGCTAAACACAAAAGCCGAAGATATTTAATAAAAGTCTAAAGCCGCCAACACAATTTCCCTAAAAATACCTAGAAAACAGCCTGTAGCCTAATTCTAACTGAAATTGAAAATGTTTTTTTAAGTTTTTTTATTTTTTAAACAAAACATAAAAACATCCATCATCCATTCCAATTACAAGTAGTGTGTCGGTCGGTTACAAATCTTTTGTGCTTCATCTCATGTTCATCATTACAAATTCTCTAACTGAAAATTGAAAATGTTTGATTAAGCAGCTACATTGCTACAATTTGCAGCAAAGGCTCCTGTCACCGAATGCTTCTCTGTAGGCAGAGAAAGAGCTGGAGAGAAAGAACCCTGAAAACTAATATAACGAGAAAAAAAAGCTAGCTTGAATCCTTCATCCTAAGGACGAACAAGCAATACATACCATATAATGTCACCAAAATCATTAAGTGATACTAACCCTTCAGGGACAACCAGATCCCTGGCAGCAATGCAAAATAAATTCAATATAAAAGCTACCTTGGGATTAAAGCATCTTTAAAACGGGAGCATCATATATTTGGAAAATCTCAATCTATATTGGGAAACAAAGCATTAAATCAAGCGGACCACAAAGCATCTCTTTAAAAAGCGCACTAAACCTTCACAATTGTTTAAAAAAAAAAAAAGAAAGAAAGATGCACAACTTAAAACTGATTCTTCCTTTCACCGCCTAATCAGTTATCAACAATTTCTGACAACAAGCACTCTTGAATGAAGCAAGCAAGTGCCAACATTTGGAGGCAAGATTTTTGGGGATCAGCATCAGCCGATCAAGATCCCATTGGCTCCCATTTATTTCCCCCCCCCCAAATTAAACCCCCTGGCTACCTAACATTCGTGGTGCTGCTTTTTTTCAGGCCGGAATACGGAAGGCGTTCGTTGGACTCTGTCCCGAGAAGGAAGATTAAACGCTTAGGGCATAAAGAATCAGTATCAGGAATGGCAGAGACGGCTCCAGGGAGTTACACATTCACACAATGCACATCAAGATCAGCCCATCTTTGCCATGAAAACGTACACGGAAGACGACAAATTAATTTCCTTGGACGATGCGCAACCCCCAATAAAGTCAAGTCAACTAAAATGCAACAATAAAACAGGAGAGAGAAAAAAAAGACCCAAGAAATTTCAGCACCCAAGCGGAACTCCTTGCAAAAAAAAAAAACCCAGAAGGAAAGCCGATGCAAGATGCCCGTTTTGCAACGGTCACTAAACGAGGCTTGAACACAGGGGAAAAAACGTACAGCATCCGCACCTGCAAAGAACAAAACGTCCCATGGAAAGATTTGGGGGGGGGGTGCTTGAAGATCCTGAAAGCTGATGATGATGATGGAGGAAGAGAAAAGAGGAGGAGAAGTTTCTTGCCTTGCAAAATGCACCAAAGAGACCCGCAATCCACCCAACAACACAAACCTGGCACCGCAAACAACACAAAAACACACGCAGGTCCATATACTCACTTTTTGTGATGCGCTGGGTGCTTCTCCTTCCTGCCCGGTGCTGCGGGGTGCTTGGGGCGGCGCCTCCGGGCCTGCAAGGCCAGCACTGTTAAAGAAGAAGAAGGGGGGAAAAAAGATGCAAAAATACAGATTATTGGAGGTATGGAGCACGCGGGCGCCCGCTTGACGATGCAAGGGTTGCGCGCGCACCCGTTCCCCCCTCCTCGACCATTCCCCCCCCCGCCCGGAGACCCTCCAGGGACTTGAGGAACCCTTCGCCGGCTTTCCCAGCCGTACCTTTCCGGGAGCTCATCGCTCTCCGGCTACCTGGCCTGGCCCGGAGCCACACGCGCGGCTCCCTCCGGCTCCTCCTCTCCGCCGACTCCGGCCACCGATGCCGGGCGCCAACTCGAGGAGGAACAGCGGGGCCGCCTCACGCCCGGCCGCGCCTGCGCGGTTGGGACGCGCCGGTGGGAGGGGGGCGAGGGAAAAGAGAGAGAGAGAGAGAGAGAGAGGCGGAGCCGGAGGGGGAGGTCGCTAGGTAACCGGAGGGGCCGAGCCTCAGGGAGCCACGCCTTTCCTTCCACTACCTACCTCCTCCCCCCCCTCCCCGCCCGGAGGCGCAGGCGGGGTGACGTCACCCCCGGAGGCAGGTTAAGCTGGTCCGTCCAATGTTTGCAGCTTTGGGGGGGAATTCTCTGTGCGTTGATTAGTCAGAATGGAGTTGGGAGGGATCTTAGGGGTCTTCTAGTCCAGCCCCCTGCTCAAGCAGGTGACCCTGTGCCATTTCAAACAGGTAGCTGTCCAGTGTCTTCTTAAAAGCCTCCAGTGAAATTCAATCAATCAATCCATCAATCAGTCAATCAATCAATCAATCAGAATAGAGCTTGGAAGGGACCTTGGAGGTCTTCTAGTCCAACCCCCTGCTCAAGCAGGAGACCCTGTACCATTTCAGACAAGTGACTCTCCAGTCTCTTCTTAAAAGCCTCCAGTGATGAAGCACCCACAACTTCTGGTGGCAAGCTGTTCCACTGGTTAATTGCCCTCCCTGTTAGGAAGTTTCTCCTTAATTCCAGGTTTCTTTCTCTCCTTGACTAGTTTCCATCCGTTGTTTCTTATCTTGCCTTCTGGTGCTTTGGAAAATAAATTGACCTCCCTCCTCTTTGTGGCAGCCCCTCAAATACTGGTAATCCTCAAGTTACGACCACAGTCGAGCCCAAAATTTATGTTGCTAAGTGAAACATTTGTTAAATGAGTTTGGCCCTATTTTACGACTTTTCTTAAGTGAATCATTGCATTTGTTAAGTTTGTCACACGGTTAAGTGCATCTGGATTCCCCCTGTTGACTTTGCTTGTCAGAAAGTCACAAAAGGTCATCCCCTGACCCCAGGACACTGCAACCGTCATAAATATGAGTCATTGCCAAGTATCTTTTTGATCACGTGACTAGGGGGAGGCTGCAACAGTCATAAGTGTGAAAAAAGTCATGTCGCTTTTTTCAGTACAACAGTGTTGTAACTTTGAATGGTCACTAAATGAACCGTTGTAAGTCAAGGACTACCTGCACTGGAATACTGTTATCATATCCCCCCCAGTCCTTTTTTTGTGATTGTGATGCTTGTCACACTGGTGTGGATTACATAGATGTACCACAATCTTTGCATTTCTAGGCTGCTGGGCAGGAAATGCGGGGGACTCGTTGCAAAAAGAGGACCGGGAAAATTTAACAGCTACAGGAAATCCTTGTTTTGCAACAGTTCATTTAGTGACCGTTTGAAGGTACAACAGCACTGAAAAAAGTGACTTGTGACCGTTTTTCATACTTTATCACCATTTCAACATCCCCAGGGTCACAGGATTAAAATTCAGGTGCTTGGCAACTGGCTCATATTTATGACGGTCGCAATGTCCCGAGGTCACATGATCCCCTTTTGCAAATCTTCTGACAAGCAAACTTAATGTGAAAGCCTGATTCACTTAACAACCGAGTTACTAACTTAACAACTACAGTGGTTCGCTTAACAACTATGGCAAGAAAAGGTCTGAAAATAGGTCAAAACTCACTTGGCAACTGTCTCACTTAGCAACAAAAATTGTGGTCGTAAGTTGAGGACTACCTGTATTATCCTTCCTTTCTTTTGTGCTTTTTCCAGGTCAGTTAAATCTGAATTATTTTATGATTGATGAATTATTCACTGCAGATTAAGAATTATAGGGCTGGGGAAGTTTCCTGCTGGGGACCTGGAAAAGATCTTGGAAAGAAAAGTTAAGGCTCATATTGTTTTTAATTAGATTTTTATCTCACCTTTATTACTTTATAAGCATATCAAGGTGGCAAATATACCTAATACTCTTTCCTCTTCCTATTTTCCCCACAACAATAACCCTGTGAGATGAATTGGATTGGTCACCCAGCCAGCCAGTCACATAAAATATATTTATGATAATTTTGTTGAAAACCAACATTTACTTCTTGGGGTTTTTTTTGGCAAAACCAGCCCATAGTGAACAATGTGTTTGTTTAGTGAGCCTTTGTTGTTGTTGTTGTTAGTTGCGAAGTTGTGTCCGACCCATCGCAACCCCATGGACAACGTTCCTCCAGGCCTTCCTGTCCTCTACCATCCTCTGGAGTCCATTTAAGCTCATGCCGACTGCTTCGGTGACTCCATCCAGCCACCTCGTTCCCTGCCGTCCCCTTCTTCTTTTGCCCTCAATCTTTCCCAACATTAGGCTCTTCTCCAGGGAGTCCTTCCTTCTCATTAGGTGGCCAAAGGATTTGAGTTTCATCTTCAGGATCTGGCCTTCTAAAGAGCAGTCAGGGTTGATCTCCTCTAGGACTGACCGGCTGGATCGCCTTGCAGTCCAAGGGACTCGCAGGAGTCTTTTCCAGCTCCAGAGTTCAAAGGGTGTTCAATTCTTTGGCGTTCCCGACTCTAGGGGGTGGTGCTCATCTCCGTTTCAAAGCCGAAGAGCCAGCGCTGGCCGAAGACGTCTCCGTGGTCATGTGGCCGGCATGACTCAACACCAAAGGCACACAAAATACTGTTCCCTTCCCACCAAAGGTGGTCCCTATTTTTCTACTTGCATTTTTGACGTGCTTTCGAACTGCTAAGTTGGCAGAAGCTGGGACAAGTCACGGGAGCTCACCCCGTTACACGGCAGCACTAGGGATTCGAACCGCTGAACGGCCAACCTTTCGGTCGACAAGCTCTGCCAGCTGCAGGGACATAAATAGATCTGATTTCCCAACACCCTGATATCTCAACACAGTTAAGGGAGTCTCAGCCTTGTTGCATTTCAAATGAAGAACCAAAAGAAAATGAAAAAGCTGCTTAACAGTATGCGATTCAGATCAGAAGTTGTGGGCTGCTAGATACCCTCTGAGCTTGGTGGGTTTCGTGCAGACATTTCATGACCCAACTAAATAACATCATCAGTGCTAGAGGTGAATGAGGTTGCTCTTGTTTATATAAAAGAGGCTAACCTGTCAAGTATTGTTGGGTGTGTTCTTGGTGGTTCCTTGATTAGGTTGTTTTTTACTGTTTGTTTTGATTGTTTGCCTGTGTTGATAGTTCCTTGATTGGAGTATTGTTTACTTCTTGATTATTGGTCTAGCATTAATCTTAATTTTAATCTCTGCTCAACTGGATGTGAACCTCCGGTGAGGAGGTGTTTCGGTCTTTTTTGGTTCCTTTTTGATTTTGAACTTTGATAAAAGTTATTTTCCTATGGCAGTGGAAGATGGGATGTACAACAGTCCTCTAAATTCAAGTGTTCCTGACTTTGTTTCTAATTTAGCCTTGATTTCTTTTGTGAATGTCAGATATATACTGATGGTCGTGCTCATTCAGTCTATGCGGAAGTTATTTAGGCCATACAGTTTCAGGTTTAAAAGTTATTTTATTATTTACAAATATACAATAATGAACAGGGTGTCCTGCTGCATTTATTACCCTAACTGTATGGCTCAGAGGTTGAGAGGGAGAGAAGTTCACTTCTGTCTTGCTGAGATGGATGGGAAGAAATTAGGGAAGATATCCAATTGATTTGTGGGTATGACTCCAATAAGGGAGTTCATTGGTTTATACAGTCACATGGGATATCTGTAGACTTAGAAGACTTAACCCCTTCTGGTGCCTGGGGCATCATACGTAGGCAATATCTGACAG
>WNWU01000049.1:6757646-6829885 GCA_012654045.1 Ptyas mucosa | reverse complement strand
AGGAGATTTTGCACTGTGAGTGTTAATTCCCTTGGAAATCTCTCTCTCTCTCTCTTTCTCTCACTATCTAGCTGTCTATCATCTATATTCATCCATCATCTATCTATCTATCTATCATCTATCTATCTGCCTGCCTGCCTGCCTACCTACCTATCTATCATCTATATCTATCTATCTATCTATCTATCTATCTATTATCTATCTGCCTGCCTGCCTGCCTACCTACCTACCTACCTATCATCTATATCTATCCATCAATCAATCTATCTATTATCTATCTATCTATCTATTATCTATCTATCCTATCTATCTGCCTGCCTACCTACCTACCTACCTATCATCTATATCTATCCATCCATCATCTATCTATCTATCTATCTATCTATCTATCATCTATTTGTCTGTCTGTCATCTGTCCATGTGTTTATCTCTTCATCTATCCATCTACCATCTGTCTGTCTATCTCTTATCTATCTATATCTATCTATCTATCTATCTATCTATCTGTTTATCTCTGTCATCCATCTATCTCTACCATCTATTTGTCTGTCTCTCTATATATTTCTATCTATCATCTGTCCATGTATTTACCTCTGTCATCCATCCATCTATCTATCTGCCATCTGTCTGTTTGTCTGTCTACCTATTAACCTCATCGTTCCTATCACCCATCTCCTCCCACTTATGACTGTATCCTTGTTGCTGGTATCCTTAAGAGTTATATTGACTGTTTCCCTGTGACTATTATTAAGTGTTGTACCTTATGATTTTTGACAAATGTATCTTTTCTTTTATGTACACCTAGAGCGTATGCACCAAAGACAAATTCCTTGTGTGTCCAATCACACTTGGCCAATATTCTATTCTATTCTATTCTATTCTATTCTATTCTATTCTATTCTATTCTATTCTATTCTATGTCTGTCTGTCTGTCTATCTATCTATCTATCTATCTATCTATCATCTCTCCATTTATTTATCGCTGTCATCTATCCATCTCTACCATCTATTTGTCTGTCTATATGTCTATCTGTCCCTATCACCTACCTATCTCTTATCATCTATCAGCTATTCCTCTTTATAGAAGAAGATCGCATTTACGGTACTTTTAAACCCCTGTCCACCCCCATGTGCTCATACTTACCTAACAAAACTCAAAGTTAAAAGCATGGGGTGTAAAGATGTTCTGATGTGGAAGACTATTGGTGCCACGTGAGTTTTAGGGTTGGTGTTTCAAGATCGAGGTGTCGGGTTGTGACGAATGATTTCTGTTCTTCTTCAGAATCCTTGGTTGTGTGCAGAGCAGAAGAAGGAGCCTGCCTACGGCCTTGAGTCTTGAGAAAGTGAGTTGGCAGGATTTTATCTCCTGAGCGCTCCCTTGTCTGGCTTTTGCTTGCTGGTCTCTGGTTGGATTGAAAGGCCAGGGTTTTTAGGAAGAGCCTGCAATTACTGCAAGTTCAAATCTCACCAGGCTCGAGGTTGACTCAGCCTTCCATCCTTTCTAAGGTAGGTGAAATGAGGACCCAGATTGTGGGGGCAATAAGCTGACTTTGTATAAATATACAAAAGTATGAAGGCTATTGCTTAACACATTGTAAGCTGCCCTGAGTCTCCGGAGAAGGGCGGCATATAAATCAAATTTTTAAAAAAAGGGGGGGGGGCAGAAAGGAAGGAAGGAAGGAAGGAAGGAGAGAGAAAGAGGGAGGAAGGGAAGGAAGGAAGAAAAAGGGAGGGAGTGAGGGAGGAGAAAGAGGAGGGAATAAGGAAGGAAGAAAGAGAAGAAGGAAGGAAGGGAGGAAGGAGCAAGCCAAACAATTAAAAAATCCATAAATTGGAGGCGTACAGCCCAAACTTATTGACTTCTTTGTCTAAATTAGTTACAAAATACTTCTAGAATGTCCATCTAGCAGTAGAAGATGTTACAACTAACTTTAAGAAGTTTTAGGAATGCAATTGAAGGTGTCACATTATTTCCACACTATTCAACTACCCCTGTGAGAAGGAGGAATGTGTTGATTTAAAATCACAATCTTTTCCAAGATTTGTCAGAAATAAAAACCCATTGATTCAGCAGCCTTAACTTACAGAATAAGCCCGTATATGAATACGGTATATAAGCATAACATTCATTTTGGAACGAAGTAAAATGTGTTAGCGGGCGGCATGCAATGAAATGAAATGAAATGCGCTTTTATCTTTGTCGAAATCATATTGTTTTACGGGAGGAGATTGACATACAATAGTGGCCAAAATAGTGGAAATCTTTTGGGAAAAGTGTATTTTCTAAAACTAGCTAATAACACCACTTTTTTGGGGGAGTAGTACCATAAAATTATAGATCGATGGAAAGATGATTTAATCAGGAATGTCATGCAATAACTTTTATGAAGGATTTGCTATTAGAATAGCAGTTACAGTATAAAGAAGAAAAGTGAAACACATAGAAAAAAACGAGATATACAAAAATTATCACTATAGATAATTTTTTATTTTAATAATTTATTAAGGAGCCTTGGTGAGCAGCAGATTAAAGCACTTAGCTGCCAGCTGCCTGCAATTACTGCGAGTTCAAATCTCACCAGGCTCAAGGTTGACTCAGCCTTCCATCCTTCCGAGGTAGGTAAAATGAGGACCTGGATTGTGGGGGCAGTAAGCTGACTTTGTATAAAAAGGAACACCGCTTAGGGGCGGTTGAAAGCCCTACTAAGTTGGTATATACAAAAGTATGAAGGCTATTGCTTAACGCATTGTAAGCCGTCCTGAGTCTCCGGAAAAGGGTGGCATATAAATCGAATCAATCAATCAATCAATAAAACGAGATACACAAAAATGATCCCCATGTCAGTTGGGTAATCTTTAGCATGAATTACGGCCTTACAACATCTTCCCATGAAGTGAACCAAGTCTTTTAGTTCTGTAGCTGTTATTATGTGAAACCAAGATTGAAGGATGGCTTCTATTAACTGGGTTTTATTGCTGGGTGGCTTCTGACTAACCAGTTTCTTTAGTCGGCTCCATAGATTTTCAATTGGGTGAAGGTCTGGGCTATTCCCAGGCCATTCCAGCAGTGGAATAGGATTCTCTTGAAACTTCAAAAAAAAAAGTGGTGTCATTAGCCATCAAACCTCAAAAATACACTTTTCCCAAAAGGGTGTTCACAATTTTGGCCGCTACTGTACACTACAGAGAGTGGCAGG
Organism: Ptyas mucosa; assembly: GCA_012654045.1. Classification (NCBI taxonomy): domain Eukaryota; kingdom Metazoa; phylum Chordata; class Lepidosauria; order Squamata; family Colubridae; genus Ptyas; species Ptyas mucosa. The sequence continues at coordinate 6,826,688 of WNWU01000049.1, read as the reverse complement.
TCCAACTAAAGCAAAGCACGTGGAATATACTAATAGTGCCTTTCTCTTCCTCTTCTGCAGGATTATTCCTCCGTCTGTATGCCCTAACAATGGAAACAGCGGATCCAGAAAACATATCCAGGAAGCGGGGCCATCCCGAAGACGATCAAGATGATGCAGATGATGTTAAAAAGCAGAAATTCTCCGAAGAACCCTCAATAGAAAAAGAGAATTCCGATCAGGAAGCCAAGCCCAGCCCGGAACAGCCAATAAATTCTCCGGTCGAAGAATCCAAAGGAGACGTAATTTTGAACGAAGAAAATTCAGGCCGAGAAGAGGAAGAAGAATTGGTAGAAAGCGATGGGGAGCGTGAACCGGAGAAGTTCGCAGATCTGATGAAACACGGCTTGATGGAGCAGGATGTGGGCATCAAAAAATTTGCTAGTTCGCACAAGGGCTTTCTAGGAATATTAAAAGAGAGGTAATACTGAATGGGCGGATCTGACAAGAATTGCATTATGGGTAGTCCTCCATTTACGACACCAACTGGGGGCCAGCATTTCCAGGGCTTAGCAAAATGGTCGTGGCCAGTTTTACAGCCTCTTGCGTCCACAATTGTTAAGCGAATCACCACAGTTGTTTGGTCGTCAAATGAATTTGGGTTCCCGCAGGGGTGAAATGCTCCCGGTTCGGACCGGATCGCCCGATCCGGTAGCGATGGAGGTGGGTGGTTCGGAGAACCGATAGCAAAAATCCCTGCCCCGCTCCCCATGCCCAGCTGAGCCGCACGATCATCAGGGGCTTTTTTCCTTTTAAAAGCCTCTGACAATCCAAGCTGAGTTGCCTGATCGGCAGAGGCATTTAAAAGAAAAAAAGCCTCTTGACAATTAGGCAACTCAGCTGGGATCGTCAGAGGTTTTGAAAGCATTTTTTTACAACCTCTTTCCCGAAGAGGCTGTAGAAAAAAATGGTTTTAAAAGTTAAAAAACAAAAAATTGGCCACGCCCACCCATACCAAGCCACGCCCACAGAACCGGTAGTAACAAATTTTAGATTTCACCACTGGTTCCCCCCATTGACTTCACTATTCCGAACCAAATTTGGGAAGGTTGCAAATTATGATTGTGGGACCCCAGGACACTGCAACCATTGTAAATATAGATAGTCCTTGACTTACGACCATAATTCAGCCGAAAATTTATGTTGCTAACCGAGACAGTTGAGCCTGTAAGGGGCAGCAAGATTTTGTAATGAGTGAAAAATTGACATTAATTATTGGAAAACAAAAATGGTCTTTTTCACCAAGAACTTTCAGCCATCCTTATACCTTCCAAATAAATTGTATGTACGCTGAGCAGTTATGTAGTTTTACCCCAATCGTTAACAGCTGAGGGGAAAAAAATTGCATTTAAGCATCGAAGTGTTTCCAATGCTATAATCTAATTTCCTAGCTCCAGTGGCAATACTTTTGTCCCTGGTTCAGTAAAATTATTTAGGCTAAAGTGATGAATCTTCAGCACAGGTAGTCCTCGACTTACGGCCTCAATTGAGCTCAGCGTTTCTGCTGCTAAGCGAGACATTGGTTAAGTGAATTTTGTCCCATTTTACAACAACTTTCTTGCCACAATTGTTAAGTGAATCACTGCATTTGTTAAATTAGTAACGGGGTTGTGAACCCCGTCTTCCCCATTGACCTTGCTTGTTCGAAGATCGCAGAAGGCGATCACGTGACTCCCCCACAACACTGCAACCGTCATAAGTATGAGTCAATAGCCAAGTGTATCAATTTTAAGCAGGTGACCATGGGGATGGCTGCATTGGTCCTAAGTGTGAAAAACATTCGCAAGTCTTTTTTTTTCCAGTGAAGTTGTAACTTTGAATGGTCACTAAACGAACTGTTGTAAGTTGAGGACTACCTATGTATGCTCCATCATTTTTTGGCTATCGTATTGTTGTATTTTTTGGCTACCATATTGATGTATATGTTACGTTCCTTTTCCATTGTTTATTTTATTGTTCGATTATTTTACTTCGGTTCTATTTAGACAGAGTAGCCCCACACAATGAGATAGGAGGCAAATAAATTTTAACGTGAATAAATAATTCCTTTTCTTCACCTCTTCTTCTTCTTCTTCTTCCTTGGCCCCTAACCGCAAATGTGTGCAATCTCAACAAGTCCTTCGACAGACGTAGGCGTGGCACTTTCCACGTTGACTTGTAATCTGTCTTGTGTCTTCCTTTAGATACTCCGATTTTGTGGTTCATGAAATAGGAAAAGAAGGCGAGATCATTCATTTAGACGACTTCTCGGTGCCAGTTGATAAGGAGGTAAAATTTTCTTTCCGTTGCTCCTGAAATAAAATAAACTTTAAATCAGAAGGTGCTTTTGTCAGGGTTCCAAGCAATATCCCCACCGACGAAAGAAAACTCTGAGGCTTGAGTTTCCTCAAAGTTACATTTTATTCGAGATGTCATATTGGCACATCTGGGAAAACCCAAATCTGAAAGTTTTCAGGTTTTTCCCACCCGAAGGAAAGTCCAACACATGTCCATCACATGGTCCAATCAAAGCACCATCCCATCTGGAGATGCCTCCCATTTCCATCCTTCCAGGTGCAGGGCAAGATGTCCTTGACTCTCTGAGAAAGGAATGTTATTATGACTACATATTACCCATGCTCCATACAATCCTCCCTCCCAGTTTCCCACAATAGTAAACGTGGCAGGTTTGAAGGCCTAATACAAAAGATGGCTTCTAGGCCTGACAGCTTTTTTTTTTCTCCCAAAAGGCAAATGGGCTGTCTTCGTTTTTGTTTTGTTTTTCTTTGAAAACATTTCGCTTCTCATCCAAGAAGCTTCTTGGAAGAGAAGTGAAGCGCTTTCAAGGGGAAAAAAAACCCCAAGAAAATCCAGTTGCCTTTTGGCAAAAGCATGACCTGGATGATTGAAAATCTCCACAGACGTTTAAAAGTCGGTACAGTATTGGACGAAAATAACACACACGGCTGGAAAAATTGATAAAACAACATATAGACCTGAAACCTGAGATATTTTTGTTGGGCATTCTACCAGAAAAATATGATTAAAAAGACTGCATACTTGATCCTGCGTATACTAACTGCAACTAGAATTGTATTTGAGCAACAATGGAAAAATGATGAGATCCCATCCGAGGGGAATGTAATTAAAAAAACATTCGATTGTGCAGAAATGGACAGATTAACACTTGATATTAAGGATAAAGAAGAAACTGATATGGTACATATCCTATCAATGGCTAGATAGCAGAAACAGAAGTTAAAAAGGAGGAGACATAAGTGGAGGAAATGGCATAGAGGAGAGTTGTTAAAGAAGCTGATGTTAAGTATTAATGTTATTATACTATTATGTTATTATATTATCAATATGATGGCGATGATCTATTACAACAAAGATGTGTAATATGACTATTTAAATAACATTTGTACCCAGAATACACGCTGTTTGATCAAAATTGAAGGTTATATAAATAAAACAAATAAAACATGGGGGGGGGAAGTCAGTATAGTATTAAAACCTGCATTGAAGAAACGTTCAGGTTTGTTGTTTATTTATCGTTTTTTCATATATATATATATATATATATATATATACATACACATACTAGGATCCTCCTGAAGAGATCTTCACAGTGTTGTCACCTGAAGAGAAACAACGCCTTGAAGACCTGCAGCTATTTAAAAACAAAGAAAGCAGTGTTTCCATTGAGGTACGCTTCAAAATATAACGTCTGTTTCGATTAATTCGGGTGAAAACTATACAGTAAACACAAACAATTGAGAAGGGGGGGGTTTCCTAAGAAACTGCGTAGGTGGATGTGAGTCACAGAGTAGATGGCAAAACTTGTAGGTGTGAGTTTTGGATAATGTCTACATTAGGTATTAAGCCTGTTAAGCAGGGGTGGGATTCAGCCGGTTCGGAGCGCTTTGGGCGAACCAGATGCAAATTTTACATCTGGTTTGCTGAACCAGTAGTTGCAAGGACTGGCTGGCCTCGTCCACCCTGCCCCACTCCTCCCAGGAGTCTCCACGCGGCCTCCTTTTGGAAGCCAGGTAAGTGTAGCGCCCGCCCGGAGGCTCTATGAGGGTGAAAAACGGGCCTCCCGAAAGTTCCGGAAGTCTGGAAACGAGCCCTTTTCCAGCCTCTGAAGGGCCTCCGGAGCCCGGGGGAGGCCGTTTTCACCCTCCCGGAGGCTCGAGGAAAGCGAGAAAGTGAAAATGCCCCTCCCCTGCTGTGGTGCAGGAGGCCGAGTTGGCCACGCCCACCCAGCAACCGGGCAGAGAACCAGTTGCTAAAATTTTTGAATCCCACCCCTGCTGTTATATTACAGATATATTACAGTTAAAAATACTAAAACCATTTAAAAACAATAAAAACATCCAAATGGGTGCTACGTATATTTAATTTTGGATTAATATTCATAGCACCCAAGGTACTTTGGATAATTAGCAATACAGAATGACCTGTATAATGAGAGACATTCAGTTGCGAGCAGTCAAATGGAATGAAATTGATTTTCTCCTGAACTTGGAAGTTTTCTCCAGCTTGAGTTTTTCAGAATTTGGACGAAGTAAAAAACAAAACGAGGCGAGGAGAGAAAAAGCTGTTGTACATTTCCTTCGTCCCTTAAAAGCTTCCAATAAGCCAGTTGGGTGAAGGGCTTAAGGCACCCACCTAGAAAGTGGGGGGGCCACGAGTTCAAATCCCACCTTAGCCGTGGGTGACTTTGGACCAATCACCGAGAGACTGAGAGTTCTAGTCCCGCCTTTAGCACGAAAACCAGCTAGGGCCAGTCATAGTCTCTCAGTCCAACAACCCACCTTACAGGGTTGTTGTGGGGGAAAAAGAAGAAGAGGAAGTAGTACCAGGCGTTCGCCACCTTGAATGATTTGTAAAAATGATAAATTCCATTCCGTTTATACTGCTTTTGCTTAGGTATAACTGGAGTACTTACTTGTTGTTGTTGTTGTTACTGTGTTGCTGCGTAGGTAATTGAAGACACTAAAGAAAAAAGGACAATTATACACCAGGCTGTAAAATCTTTATTTCCAGGATTAGAGACCAAAACAGAAAACCAGGATGGGAAAAAGTGCATTGTCGCTTATCACGCAGCTGGGAAAAAATCACTTGCAAGTGAGTTTTATTGCTGCCATTTTTTTAAAAAAAAAACCAAAAAGCTGGTTAGTAACATACTGAGAGCATCTAACAGGTGCATCTAATTATTTGGACACACTTCCAAAGAAGTTAAGTAAAGGCTTCAGACCAGGGGTGAGTTTTACTTACCTTTACTACCGGTTTGCAGCGGGGCCGCGCACAAGCACAGAAGCATTTTGATGACGTCGGGGTCTGTGGGCGGAGCCTCTCTCCGGTTTTACTAACCGGGGGGCAACCCACCAGACATCATGTCAGACTGGCCACAGCTTACTCCCTAAGAAAGAACAGCCCTTGGTCTCTATAGGTGGTCGAGAAAAGGTGTACTTTTAGGCAAGCTCTGAAGAAAAAAAACCAGCTGAAAATCATATATTGAAAGCAGTCCCCGATGTCTCAAACTCTCATCGCTGGAAGAGCAGTCCAATCAGGTCCCGTATCTATGTTTTGGGAACCTGTAGTAAATTCCTTTCCCAGGGCCGGGCGTCCTTGAAGTCAGGAAGATGGCTCAGTTTGACACCTCTGGTTCCCATCCGTGTCCATACTCCCTAAAATCCCACAGCATTCTTTCACACCTCCAATACTCTCCCCTCCCAAATTCCCTCCCCCCACTTATGCCGAGAGCTTCGAAGAAAGATAGGCAGCTGACACTGGCATCAACATTGTGAAATAAATCCTTTATCACTTACCCACCCCTGAAGATACCTTTCCTTGCAACCTAAAACTGTGTTTCTCGACCCCGGCAATTTTTAAGAAGTGCGGACTTGCCAGATTTAAGAAGTGTGGACTTCCCAGATCATCCCAAACTATAAATATATTCTGGGAGTTGAAGTCCACTCATTTCTGACTTTGAGAAATACTGGTCTTAAAGATATGATGGAAAGGTGGTGGGAAAGAGAATTAGAAACTTGGAGGAGATATATACTAAAGCATCAGTTCTAGAACATCAATCCATTTTTTGGGGGGGTAATATATTTTTTATTGTTATTTTTTAAATTATACATTTATATTGTGTGTGAACAGAGTTGGTTCTAGATATCATTCGTATCAATCCAATTCGTAATAACAATATTAGTAATCTCTATCACAATCCCCAAATTTAAGTAATCCTCGTTATATTGTTCAAATATACATATTCAAAAAATGCCTCTCCTCCTCTTTTATCTCTACCTTCATCTATATCTTTCTTGTTCTTTCTAAACATTTCTCTGTTATATATGAGCAAATTTAACTAAGTTTCGTTTATACTGATCCAATTCACACTAACATTGTTAATAGTCTCTATCACATTTATCAAATTTATATAATCCTCATATTATTTACACATCTCTTTAGTACTTCAATTCTTATCCATTTTTTCATATTAATCCAATTCACAATAATAGTATGAACAAATTTAACTAGATATCATTCATGTTGATCCAATTCACATTTACATTAATTATCTCTATCACATTAATCAGATTTATATAATCCCATTACATTGTTTAAATATACATTAAAAAATACCTAACATCTGTAAACTTCTAATCTATTATTTTTATTCAGTCTATAAACAATTTATGTTTTAATATTTCCCCTATCTAATTTTATTTCTACCTCATCAGTCCATATTTTGAAAGAGTTTACAGAAAGCTTAATGGCATGAAGTTTGCAAACCAAGCACCAAAGTATCAAAGGCCATTTTAATTTCCTGTTTATCTCTGCTTCGGGAGAAGAGAATTTTACGGACAACCTTGGCCAATTCTTTAAAGAAAAAAGATGTTTCAGTAGAAGATATGATTTTGCTGAGACACATTTTTGAGGGGAAGTTCTTTTGAGATTTGAAGTGCTTGTTGTGTCTCCAGACGGTAGATTGATCTCCGGACATCTTCAGCTTGCAAACTATTATTTAACCATGTTAATCTTCAACAATGACCCAATAGCAGGGTATCCAAACAATACCTAGCCATGCTAGCTTTGGTGCTGGATACCTCCAAAAGGGACGCGGTGGCTCAGTGGCTAAGACGTTGAGCTTGTCAATCGAAAGGTTGGCAGTTCAACGGTTCGAATCCCTAGCGCTGCGTAATGGGGTGAGCTCCGGTTACTTGTCCCAGCTTCTGCCAACCTAGCAGTTCAAAAGCACGTAAAAAATGCAAGTAGAAAAATAGGGACCACCTTTGATGGGAAGGTAACAGCGTTCCGTGGGCCTTTGGCGTTGAGTCATGCCGGCCACATGACCACGGAGACGTCTTCGGACAGCGCTGGCTCTTCGGCTTTGAAACAGAGATGAGCACCACCCCCTAGAGTCGGGAACGATTACCACATATATGCCAGGGGAACCTTACCACCAAATAACCACTTTCTTGTCCCGTCCATCTTAACTGCCGTGCTTTTAAAATGTAGCATCTTCCACAAAATTAATTGCGCTGCCTACTTAATACAATTACAAAATGTAATCCCAAAAATATAAATGTATCATGGGGTTAAAGGTAATTGCGTCTTGGGTAGCGTACATAAAGATGTGTCTGCATGCATTTGCATGGAGCATGTATGTTTACAGATGGAAACGAAATCTTAAAATCATGCTCTCCATCTTTGGTGGCTCACTTGTAGGAGAAAAATGCATGGGTCAGCTTTGGGAACGTGATGGTATCACATGCAACGGCCTCTGGACACTGCTAGATTTTTCCCTGTGTGTCATTGGCATAAATACGATCAGGACTTTGATTAAATGGGCTGTTACTGTTCTGAATTGAAATTCCGTTCTAAGCATCTTGAAGACATAATCTTTGGGTATGTCTAGTCTAAGGAAGAGAAGGACTAGGGGTAACATGATAGCAGCTTTCTAATATTTGAGGGGCTGCCATAAAGAAAAGGGAGTCAACCTATTCTCCAAAGCACCTGAGGGCAGGACAAGAAGTAACTGAGGGGAGCTTATCAAGGAGAGAAGCAACCTGGAACTAAGGAGAAATTTCCTGGCAGTGAGAACGATTAACCAGTGGAACCACTTGCCTCTAGAAGTTGTAAATGCTCCAACACTGTAAGTTTTTAAGAAGAGATTGGACAACCATTTGTCTAAAATGATATAGGTTTCCTGCCTGAGGAGGGGGTTGGACTAGTAGACCTCTAAGGCCCCCTCCAACTCTGTTATTCTGTATTCAATAATGCCCTCAGTGTTCTTTGTGGCCTGGGAAGCCAAAATTGTCCATTCCTTCCCTTTGCCCCTGCACGTTCCATTGTCCAAACAGCTGTCAGTCACCATATTAACTGTTGAATGCTCCAGACATCTGCGGCATACAAACCATAAAACTTGCATGTTTCCATCTGAAACGCTTCAATAGCCAAACAGAAGTAAATTTGAAAACTTGCTCTCTTATGCTCTTTATCCTATGCCTGTGAACAGAGGCCCGAACTTCAACAGGTAAGACCATCCTGGCGTTTCATCTCAGCGGGAAATGAAATGCCAAACAAAACAATGATCATTGAGAGAAGTTAAATAGCGAAGGGTTTGAAGAAACAAATAACAAAGATAAATGCATGTAATGTGCTGTCTGTCTAGGACTTCCCAATATAATTCAGAAGTAAACCTTTTAATTTACAGTTAGGTACCTGTATGTGCTAGTTAAACAAACGTAAGAAAACAGCTACAGTTTAGGGATTAAATTAGAACTAAGGTTTATACGTAATAAATAACATCCTTGTGATTGATGTATATAGTTCTTTGATAATAAGAATTTTGAGTGTTCACAAAGCAGCTACTACACCAGAATAATTGGGAATCAAATGCCAAGGACTTCTACTCTGTCTTTTACAGAACATAGTGATAAATCCTTTATAATTTTAATATCATATATATTATTAAGAGCCTTGGTGGCGCAGCAGACTAAAGTGCTATTAAGTAGCACCAGCTGCCTGCAATTACTGCAAGTTCAAATCTCACCAGGCTCAAGGTTGACTCAGCCTTCCATCCTTTCGAGGTAGGTAAACTGAGGACCCGGATTGTGGTGGCAATAAGCTGACTTCGTATATATATAAAAAAAGAACACCGCTTTGGGGGAGGGGGGGGGCGAAAGCCCTACTAAGCAGGTATATACAAAAAGTATGAAGGCTATTGCTTAACACATTGTAAGCCGCCCTGAGTCTTCGGAGAAAGGGCGGCATATAAATCGAACCAATAAATAAATAAATTATAATAGTATATATCATTTTCAGTTTAAAAAGCCCAATCTATATACTTGGAAGAAGCGAAGGTAAGAAAATGAAGTGGGCCATGGGCACCTTTACATCAAAATCCAAACAACATTCATGTTCAGATAATAATTTCATAACATTGGTGCCTGATCTTTCAAAGTGCTTTAAGTTATAACCAAATGATAGCAAAGGAAATGAATGACTTTTAAACAGAGTATCTGCTGCTACAGATGATTATCTGTTGCCGTCTCTTAGCATATTATTTGGCTCCCGTATTACTTTATTTCAAGAGACTTTATTTCATGTTAATTAAATGAGAAGTAATTGTTAGCTCATAGGCAGTATCAAATTATGCATAATGTCTAGGCTAGTGCCTTTCTTTCTCCTGTTGCAAGAACTGCCACCGAGCGACTGATCTAAAGGAGTTAAATGCCACATCCTAGTTTGATAATATGCCTGAATGGATCCCAATCATATGTTGAAAACCACCTGGTGAATTTCATAATTAACCTGAGGAGCTGAAACTGATTTTCTTGCATTCGGTCCCAATATATTAAAAGACATTGCATCCCATAGTGTAAAGTATCTGGTAAATAGTTGGCCATCACAGTAGTACCTCAGTACTTATCGTTATTGGTTCTGGGAGGAGTGCTGAGTACCAAAAACGATGAGTACTAAACAATTTTTCTCCATAAGGAATAATAAAATGAATCACAAGGCAGCCGACATCTCCAAGTTCTATGTGTGTTGAGTACCAAAGAAACGATCAGTATCGGGACAAAAATTTTTGTGTCAAAATGCGTTGAGTATTAAATTTGACTCGTCGTGAAAACCCTCAAATATTACCATCTATTTCGCTGGATGAAAAATAGGTTTTAATACAAATACAGTGGTACTTTGGTACTCATTGTTAATTGATTCTCATGAGCCATGATGAGTAGTAACCAAATTTTTCCAATAGTATAATATAGTGAGTCAAAAGGCAGCCAACACCAACTTGTGCGTTAAGCAGCAAACAAACGATGAGTGCCAGGACAAAAAAATTTTATGTTAAAACGTGTTGAGTATCAAATTTGACGAGTTTCAAAGCAAGTTCAGTTCCCAAGGTACCACTCAATATATTAATAATTTGAAAAATGGTTCTATCCAAAATTATTATGCTAGTGGGGATTATTTGGGTGTTCCTCCTCATATCATTGCTTTTGAACATGCTACTATTGTCTGTCTCAGGCTTTTATACTGTGGTGTCCTCCAAAATTGACAAACCATTTTTATACCAGGGAGAACTTGTGGCTCAGAGGTTAATACAACTGCCTAACATGCAGGCAGCCCAAGTTCGAATCCAAGTAAGGGTATGGCTAGCTGAAGAGAGCTAAATAGCTTGAAATAGTTCTATACTAGTCTCCCTTTATTTCTTTATCACCGAAATCTCATTCACAAGTTTCTGGGCGTTTTTTCTCTTGCTAGCAAACAGCCAACTCTGTGCTGTTCTTTGGGAGACTGTATGTATGTATGTATGTATGTATATATGTATGTATGTGCCAGTGTTTCTCAACCTAGGTGACTTGAAGATGAGTGCTGGCTGGGGAATTCTGGGAGTTGAAGTCTACTCATCATCAAGTCGCCATGATTGAGGAGCGTTGATATAAGCAAATAATTGTTGAGCAATATCTTTTTTTCTGGGATGCAAATGGGACCCCGAAATCTCCCTACCCTTTTCAGGAGGCAGATGCCCCCCCCCCCCGACCAGAGTCACACACACACACACACACACACGGACTTGTAAATGTCACTTGTTAGAAAAGAACGGCATTTTTCACGCTTTAATATTTTGCGTCTTTCCTGTTTTCTTTGCAAAAGATCCGAGGAAGCATTCCTGGCCTAAGTCTAGGGGAAATTACTGCCATTTCGTCTTATATAAAGAAAACAAGGATACCATGGACGCCATCAACATGCTGTCCAAATATTTAAGGTGAGTCGTATTGGGGGAAGAGAAAAAGAGACCCACCTTAAGATATTTTATTTATTAAATTTATATGCCGCCCGTCTCTCTTATCAAGCAACTCCTTTCACGATGCTTGTTTGTAGCAGATGGTAGAAATAGCCCTCCTTTCAGGGGTGGGCTTCGAACATTTTAGCAAGGGGTTCTCTACCTGGTTGCTGGGTGGGTGTGGCCAGGGTGGGCGTGGCCTAGTCAAGCTCCTGCACCAAGGCGGGGGTGGGATTTGCCCTCCCCGGGCTCCAGAGGCTGTCCTCAAGCCTCCGGGAGGGCAAAAACAGCCTCCCCGGGCTCTGAAGGCCAGAAACTGGCTCATTTTGGCCTTCCCAAACTTCCAGTAGGTCCATTTTTCGCCCTCCCCGAGCCTCCCCGCGTGCCCTGCACTTACCTGCATCCAAAACGGGCCGCGTGGGGACTCCTGGGAGGGGCAGGGTGGGCGGGGCCAGCCAGGAGTGGGATTTGAGGGTTCTCCAAACTGCACAGAATCTTAGCTAGAGGTTCTTCCAAACCCCTAATTTATTCCAGCTAAACTCTCCCTTTTTGTTTCCTTAAAGAGTTAAGCCGACCATATTTTCTTACATGGGAACCAAAGACAAGAGGGCTATCACAGTTCAAAAGATAGCCGTTCTGAAGTAAGTAAAAAAACAAACTAACCGATAACGTTTAATTAATTCAGCAAGTGCAGAAGCGAGATGAAGGGGTGGAGAATTTTCCATTTCTAAAGATAACAATCAATCAAACAGAATAGAGCTGGAAGGGACCTTAGAGGTCTTCTAGTCCAACCCCCTGCTCAAGCAGGAGACCCTCTACCATTTTAATGGCTGTCCAGTCTCTTCTTGAAAACCTCCAGTGATGGAGCACCCACAACTTCTGGTGGCGAGCTGTTCCACTGGTTAATTGCCCTCACTGTTAATACATTTCTCCTTAATTCCAGGTTGCTTCTCTCCTTGATTAATTTCCATCCATTGTTTTTTGTCCTGCCCTCTGGCGCTCTGGAAAATAAATTGTCCCCCTCTTCTTTGTGGCAGCCCCTCAAATACTGGAATACCGCTACCATGTCCCTCGCTAATCCTTCTTTTCCCTAAACTAGCCAAACCCAAATTCTCCATATGTTTAAGAAACTCTCAGGAATAGCTTTAATGTTAGTGAAATAGAACAGTTTTAGCATTTTAACTACGCGCAAGAGTGTGCAATATGCATACTATTTTAAAAAGAACTGAGAGCTACCTGTGTTGCTAGTCCTTGACTTACGACTGTCGTTGAAAATTATCGTTGTAAATCGTGCCAGTTGTTAAGCGCGTCGTCACATGACTGACGCAAGTGTACAACATTTGCGGAGGTCGTTAAGCAGCTCACCACGACTGTTAAGCGAACCTGTCGTTAACCTGTCATTAAGCTAACACCTCAATTGTTAAGTAAACTTGTCTGCAGTGGGTGAGGGGGGTTTTTTGTGAGAAATTGGAAAGAAAAATTGCTAGTTGCTGGCAAAAAACATTGTAAAACACAGTCACATGAGTGCAAAAGTCCATAAATGCAGGCCAGTTTCAGATTATTCAAAATGTGATCATATCACCCCAAGGTGGGTAGATCCTCGGGTTTTGGGGTCGGTCATAACTTCGAACACTCACTAAGCAACCGATGATAAATTAAGGACTACCTGTACTAAACTAAATTGAGTCAAAGAACACTGAAGCTTAAAATTGATTATAGTTTCTTTCACTTTGTTAGTTTGGGGCAACTTATCTCTGGAGAAAAGTAATCGTTATTTTTTAAACCTATAACACATTTCATTCTCTGTTTTTGATAGAATCACCGCACAGAGGCTAGCTCATTTAAACAAATGCTTAATGAACTGCAAGCTTGGAAACTTCAGTTACAAGAATCACCCGCTGAAGCTGGGAGAATTGCAAGGAAACCATTTCACAGTGGGTCTGAGGTAAAAATGCTGTCTTTCTGTGTTTATTGGAAATCCCTGACCTCTGAAAAGTGGAATAAATCTCATTAACTAGGCTTTCTACTGCAGAGATTAGAAATATGTTTAGTTGCCAAAGGGTCCTAAAGCTTCTGATTGCACTGATTTAGTGAAATATGTGTCCCTTTCTTTCTCTGGAGAATAAATCAAATTAAATAGAGGATTAGCCTTTAAAATCAAGGTTTTTAGTTGGCCCTTGGGTTATACTTATCCCAAATACTCCGTTTCCCCAAAAATAAGACATCCCCTGATAATAAGCCCAATTGGGCTTTTGAGCGCATGCGCTAAAATAAGCCCCCCCTGGAAAATAAGCCCTCCCCAAAAATATTTAAATGCATGCGCAGATGGTCCCCGCCATTTCCTCTAGTTAGGGTTAGAGAGACAGAGCTGGAAATCAGGTAAGAAGGCAAGAGGAACCCCCGTCTTGCTCCAGGCACCCCAAAATAATAAGACCTCCCGAAAATAAGGCCAAGCGCTTATTCAAAAAAAACTAAGACAGGGTCTTATTTTCAGGGAAAAACCAGAGGTGAGTTTCAGCAGGTTCTGGCCAGTTCTAGAGAACCGGTAGCGGGAATTTTGAGTAGGTCAGAGAACCGATAGTAAAAATTCTGACTGGCTCCGCCCCCATCTATTCTCTGCCTCCCGAGTCCCAGCTGATCGGGAGGAAATGGGGGTTTTGCAGTAACCTTCCCCTGGATTGGGGAGGGAATGGAGATTTGACAGTATCCATCCCCTGCCACGCCCACCACACCACACCCACCACGCCATGCCACGCCCACCAAGCCACGCCCACAGAACCGGTAGTAAAAAAATTTGAAACCCAATCACTGGGAAACACAGTATGTAAATATGCTTATGTTTGGTGTAGATCCATATTAATCAGTTAAACTTGAGATCTACTGAGTTAACTGAATATAACCAATTAAATTTTTTCTGGATGCAACCCTCTATTTTTTAAACGCTTTGCATTATTTCTAAGAAACAATAAAGCCCTGTGTTTAAGGCTCAGCAACTTTGAGAGTCCATGTTGGTTAACTCTGGCTTATTCTAAACCAGGGGTGTCAAAACTCAATTTCATTGAGGGCCACATCAGGGTTGTGGTTGACCTTGGGGGGGGCGCGTGGCTACCTGGGGGGGCGTGGCAAGCTTGACGCCGTTCACTGGGTGTGGCCGACTGGGAAGTGTGGCCAGTTTGACGCCACTCCCCAAACTGCTGACATGTTTCCTCTTCGCACTGGGCAGACCAGGCCGAAGTGATGCGGGTAGACTGGGCCGAACTGACGCGGTCCGACCCCTTTCATTTTCCAGGACGGCCCCACGGGTCAGATCTGACCACATCGCGGGCCAGATCCAGCCCGGAGGCCTTGTGTTTGACATCCCTGTTCTAAATAATCAGGCAAAATTAATGATGTTTGTCTTAAAATTTTCTCCCCATTTCCCTCACGTACCACTTTTATTTGCAATAGAAATATAACAGGGACTGATGATGAAGTTCAGCAAGCTATGCACTCCCTTAAGGAAACTGGATTTATTAATTATTACGGCATGCAGAGGTTTGGAACTACAGCTGTTCCTACATTTCAGGTGGGAAGGTAAGTTGCTTTTTTTTTGTAAATACACACCTGTCAGCTCAGCAAGGTAGACCTGATAAAAACCAAACCAGCGTATGGTTTTTAGCGTATGTAGGTGAGAACTACTTTTATTATAACAGTTATAGCAGGGGTGAAATCCAGCAGGTTCTGACAGGTTCTGGAGAACCGGTAGCGGAAATTTTGAGTAGTTTGGAGAACGGGCAAAAACCACCTCTGGCTGGCCCCAGAGTGGGGCGGGAATGGAGATTTTGCAGTATCCTTCCCCCAGGAGTGGAGTGGGAATGGGGATTTTGCAGTATCCTTCCCCCAGGAGTGGAGAGGGAATGGAGATTTTGCAGTATCCTTCCCCCAGGAGTGGGGAGGGAATGGGGATTTTGCAGTATCCTTCCCTCAGGAGTGGAGAGGGAATGGGGATTTTGCAGTATCCTTCCCCCAGGAGTGGGGAGGGAATGGGGATTTTGCAGTATCCTTCCCCCAGGAGTGGAGAGGGAATGGGGATTTTGCAGTATCCTTCCCCCAGGAGTGGGGAGGGAATGGGGATTTTGCAGTATCCTTCCCCCAGGAGTGGGGAAGGAATAGGGATTTTGCAGTATCCTTCCCCTGCCACGCCCACAAAGCCACGCCCACAGAACCGGTAGTAAAAAAATTTGGATTTCACCACCGAGTTATAGCACAGGTAGTCCTCGACTCACGACCAGATGAGATGAGCCTCACATTTCCATCGCTAAGCGAGACATTTCTTAAGGGAGTTTCCCTCCCATTTTACGAACCTTTCTTGCCACGATTGTTCAGTGAATCACTGCAAGCTGTTAAATTAACAACCCTGCTGTTAAGTGAATCTGGCTTCCCCCACTAACTTTGTCGGAAGGTAAGACGCACCGGAGTATAAGACGCACCTACCTTTTTTGGTGAGGAAAAGAAGAAAAAGAAATCTGCCTCTGCCTCCCAGCAATTTTGCCTCCTTGCAGCAAACAGCTGCTTTACTTTCATTTTTGTTTTCAGCATAGCTTGATTAGCACAAGGGGAAAAAAAATCTGCTCCAGCAATTTACCTCTTTGCAGCAAGCAGCAGAGCCCTGCGCAAAACAGCTGAGAGCAAATCAGCTGAGAGTCGGGAGGCCAATCCAATCAACTTGTGCTAATTAGGCGGTGCTGAAGCTGAAAGGAGCTGCTTTTTTCTTGCTGTTTGCTTGCAAGGAGGTAAACTGCCGTGAGGCAGAGGGCAAAAGGTGGGGGCCAGTGGGTGGGCGGGGCTACATTCGGTGTATAAGACGCACCTAAATTTTCACCCCCTTTTAGGCGGGGGAAAAGGTGCGTCTTATATTCCAAAAAATACGGTAATGATTGTAAATCAAGGATAACCTGTATTTGTCAATAGGATAATCATAAAACCATAATCGTATTCTATCATAACATTTTATCAAAGCTTAGTAAAAAAAAATGCACTGGGCTTCCAGAACTTAACCAGAGTTCTTGTATCCTCTTTTTGGGAAATAAAACAATGCAAACACAATGTTTGCATAAAAGGGAGTTTTATGGCTTGAGCAAGCTATATGAAATGCTGACCTTCAGCGAATTGAATTGTGACTTAATAAATTAACCACATTTTCTGGGCTTATACAGCATACTTTTTCATTTTTGGTCTGTATTTTTTAGGCTTTTCATTAATTCGTCGTTCGGGGTTTCATGTCAACATAAATTTTCAAAAAGTGAGAATTGCAGATTAGATCTCTTCTGTTTGCTGGCTTTAGCGACAGCATAATGTGCCTTGAAGTGTTTTCTTTTGACTAATACGGTGCAATCTCAAAAAATGTGTTTGGATTTTTAGAGCTATTCTGCAGAGCAACTGGAACGAAGCCATAGATTTAATTCTCAAACCACGTCCAGGAGGCAAGTATTAAATTGGAATATCATCTGAAATAAGAGAAACTACCAAAACTACCTAGTTTTTTAAAAGCTAGGACAGATAATCCTGGATTTACGACCACGATTTTTTTAAAAAATTTGTAATTTTATTATAACACATATATGACATTTACACAACATACAACATATAGATATTTTATCATTTTTAAGCATTGCTTCATCGTGGTCTTCCATCTGTTACTTTGTTTTTCTTCCCCTATGTCTTCATTTCTTACTTCTTCTTCTTTTTCCCCCCATTATCCTTTTTGACCACAATTGAGCGCCAAATTCCTGTTGCAAAGTGAGACATTTGCTAAGTACCCTGTTTCCCCCAAAATAAGACATTCCCCTGATAATAAGCCCAATCGGGCTTTTGAGCGCATGGCAATAAGGCCAAGCTCTTATTTCAGGGTTCAAAAATATATATATATATATAAGACAGGGTCTTATTTTCGGGGAAACACGGTAAGTTTCGCCCCATGCTACAACCTTTCCTGGTACAGTTGTTAAGTGAATCACTGCAGGTGTTCAGTTAGTAACACGCTTGTTAAATAAACCTGGTTTCCTCTTTGACTTCACTGGTCAGAAGGTCGCAAGAGTGGATTACGTGACCCTGAGACACTGGAACCGTCATAAATATGAGTCAGTTGCCAAAGGCCTGAATTTTTAATCCCATAACAATGTAAATCACGTGACCGTGGGGGATGCTGCAATGGTTGTAAGTATGAAAAACGGTCATAAGTAACTTTTTTCAGTGCCGTTGTAAATGGGAACGGTCACTAAATGAACTGTTGCAAGTCAAGGACTACCCCTAACGATGTCATTTGTCAATACAGGCAGTCCTCGACGTACCGCGCTTCGCTTAGTGACCGTTCCAAGTTACAACGGCACTGAAAAAAAGTGACTTGTGACCGTTTTTCAGACTTACGACCATTGCAGCATCCCCCATGGTCATGTGATTTACATTCAGACGCTGGACACGCCCGATTCACATTTATGACGGTCGCAGTGTCTTCCTGGGGGGCCACATGATCCCCTTTGGCGACCTTCGAACGAGCCAAATCAATAGGGAAGCCAGATTCATTTAACGACCGGGTTACTAATTAAAACAGCTGCAGAGATTCGCTTTAAGACACGTGGCGAGAAATGTCGTAAAGTGGGGGCAAAACCCACTTAACAGATGTTTCACGTAGCGACGTAAATGTTGGGCTCAATTGTGGTCGTAAGTCGAAGACTTAACAATTCTTGCCTTTTTCTGTCAAAATTTCAATTTACAGTTGAAAAGGGTTCCTTGGTAAAATGCCGAGAGGAATGGGCGAGGACGAAAGACCCCGCGGCAGCCTTTAAGACCCTGCTTGAGAAAAGATGTGTGGAAGGCCAGTTACTCTGGGGGCTTTCTAAATACGGCCTGAAAAATATCGTCTCTGCATTCAACATGGTAAGGAGGAGGGGTTTTTTTAACACCCATGACAGTGTTAGGGTGGGGTTTGAAGCAGCGGTGAAATCCTCCGTAATTTACACTTTGCGCAGAAAAAGGATGCTTAAGAAGGTAAGTAGAACAGCGAGGGGGGGGGAAACAGCTATGCCACGCTATTTAGATTTGCTAGAAATAAATCACGCGGCACAGCTGATCATCGGAAATACCGGTTGGGACCAACCTGTCCTTTTTTTTTACTACCAGTTCGCCGAACCGGTAGCTTTTATCATTACCGGTTCTCCCGAACCGGTGCGAACCAGTAGGATTTCACCACTGGCCCCTCCCATAAGACTTAAAAGAGGAGGAAAGGCATGTGGGCCCTTTGCAGGAAAGCAACGTTGTTAATTCTGTTCCCAGTCGGCATCTCTTGTTTGATTCTGGACTCTGTGTGGCTTTGCCAAGTAGGTCTTTGGCAGCGTGGTTTGAAGACTCTTTCTGGACAGGCTGAGAAAATACAGGCAGTCCTCGACTTACGACCACAATAGAGCTCAGAATCTCGGTTGTTAAAGTGAGACGTTTGTTAATTTTGGCCCGTTTGACGTCCTTTCTTGCCTCCATTGTTAAGTAAATCACCGCGGTGGATAAGTTAGGAACCCGGTTGTTAAGTGGAATCTGGCTTCCCCATGGACTTGGCTTTCGTATCACATGACCATGGGACACAGCAACAGTCATAAATATGAACCAGTTGCCAAGCGTCTGAATTTTGATCATGTGATCATGGGGATGCCGGAAAGGTCGTAACTGTGAAAGATGGTCCTAAATCCCTTTTTTTCAGTGCCGTCACTAAATGAACTGTTGTAAGTCGAGGACTATCTGTATATAACTTCTTGAATTCCTCAAACTTTACAAAATTGCTTGCATATTTCCATCACAATGTGTTCCATTTATGCCATTTGATAAATAAATATATACACAGCATAATACTCAGCTTAAAAAAAAAGAGAGAAGAGAAAGTACAGGATATCTTTGGCCCAGGTAGAAAGAAAAGAAGAACTAAACATTTAGCAAATATTATTTTGTGTTCTCAAAACATGAGTCTTCACTGTAACTAATTGTAAAATCTAACTAAAACAATTATAGCCTTTGTTTGTTGTTGATATTATATTGGAAAACATATTCAATCTGAGGAAAATCCAATGCGATACTAAAATTCGATTTTCCTCAGGAAATACACTACTATTGATTGTTACCACAGATGTGCTTATTGTCAACTCGCAAAGCATCCCTGGCCTGCTCTCGACTTGCCATAGGCAAGGGGGATGGGAAAACCGGCAAAGCAGCACGGCAGCCAAAAACAAAAGCACATTCCAGACATCCCTCTCTCAAGGCTGTCTCCACGGTTACCTATAGCGGTCGGAGGGGAGGGATCTCTACAACCCGCAAAATTGCTCCATTGGCGAATGTGACTGATGACACACCCTGGGAGGAGAGGGGAAACAGGGTCATGCCTGGGTCGTATATTACGTGGGGTCAGAGTTGGCTTCACTTGGAACATGCCGACATGAAGCTCCTAATAAATAACTGGATATCTTTTGAAGCTTGGCTCGAGGCTCATGATTTTATTAGGGCATCCATTGGAACCCTGACACTTATCTGTTTATATGCCTCTTGTTTTATACATTCTCGCTGCATTCCTGTCTATGGTTATTAGGTGTCCTATTTGACACAAGACACTGATTGAATAAACCAGTAAATAAAGTGAAGTGTATGCAGCAGATAATGATACTTTTCTCTTACAGATAACAAGAAATTATCGTTTGATGTACATTCATAGTTACCAGAGTTATGTATGGAACAACATAGTGAGCCAAAGAATAGAAGAATATGGGCTGAAAGCAGTTCCAGGGGATTTGGTACTAAAAGGAGGTAAAATATTAACAACTCTTCAGGTTGCAGATTATGAAACCTTTGGCAAATGGGCTCCCGAGCTCCCCATTTTCGGCTGCGACGGCCTCCTGCAACCCTCTGCCAGCAAAAACGTAACTCGGGGAGGCCTCGTGCAGCCCACCCGGGCTCTGTTTTCGGCCGCGACGACCTCCTGCAACCCTCTTCCAGTGAAATCGGCCTCCCTGAGCTCCCATTTTCTCTGGCAGAGGGTTGCAGGAGGCCGTTGCAACCCAAAATGGAGCTCGGGAGCCTGTTTTTGCTGGCAGAGCGCTCAAGCTACCACAGGTGCCCCCGACATGAGTGACGTTGAGCTGGCCACGCCCCCGCTAGCCCCCCCTCCCCCCGAGATCAAACACAACATTGATGCAGCCCTCAATGAAATCGAGTGGCCCTCCCGAGCTCCATTTTTGCTGGCAGAGAAACCGTAGGGCGGTCTTTTGCTGTTTTCAGGGCAGCCAGATGGAAGCATCTCGCGGGCCTTGAGTTTGACACCCGTGATCTCCTATTGGGTGAAATGGTCCCAGTTCGGACCGGATCGCCCAATCCGGTAGTGATGGCGGCAGGTGGTTCAGAGAACCAGTAGCAAAAATCCCTGCGTCCCCCCACCATGCTCAGCTGAGTCGGACGATCATCAGAGGTTGTTTTTTTTTTTACTTTTAAAAGCAGTTTTTCTGCAACCTCTTCCGACGAAAAAATGCTTTTAAAAGTAAAAAAAAAAAAGCCTCTGATGATCACGTGGCTCAGCTGGGATCCTCAGAGGCTTTTCCAAGCATTTTTTTCTGCAACCTCTTGGCCGAAGAGGTGGTAAAAAAAATGCTTTGAAAAGTTAAAAAGCTGCCTGCAATTACTGCAAGTTCGAATCTCACCAGGCTCAAGGTTGATTCATCCTTTCTAAGGTAGGTAAATTGAGGACCCAGTTTGTTGGGGCAATAAGCTGACTTTGTATAAAATATACAAAAATATGAAGGCTATTGCTTAATGCAATTGTAAGCCGCCCTGAGTCTCCGGAGAAGGGCAGCATATAAATCAAATTTAAAAAAAAGAAAGAAAGAAAGTTGGCCACGCCCACCCAGTCACATTACCCTCACCACCACCAAGCCACGCCCACAGAACCGATAGTAACACATTTTACATTTCACCCCTGTCTAATGTGTAAATAGTCCAGGTTCGAATCCCAGAAGGGTATGTCTAGCTGACGAAAGCTAAATAGCTTGAAATAGATCTATGCTAGACTCTCCTTTTATTTCTTTGTCGGTAAATATAAATTTAACACAAAAATAGTGTCTGCTTAATAGGCAGTTCTGTGTTAGCCAAGTCTTTCTTAATTCAAATTGTGTTTGGTCTTCCTTTTCTTTCTTTTAACTGCGGCTTCTTCTTTTAAGGGAGCCTTTTTTTGAAGGAGGCTTTTTTTTAAAAAAAAGGAAACGGTTGGGAGAGCTGGGAAAAATAATATACTGTGGGGAAACTTCTCTTTTGACTTTAAGGTACAGCTGTTCATATCGAAGAGGCAGATGTGGATAATTACACCATCCATGATGTTGTCATGCCCCTTCCTGGCTTTGACGTGATTTATCCAAAGCATAAAAGTAAGAGTTTTGTTCAAAAAATATGCCCTAATTGAGTAACAACCCAAAGGGAGAAAAATAGAGGAATAGAGTGATTGACAATTCATATATGATGGCGTTCTTTCCATAGGGTGCTATATTCATATTAAATTTCTCGTCCATTACCGAGTTTATCTATTGTATTTGTTTGTTTGTTAATTAATTAATTTAGCTAATTAATTAATTAATTAATTTAAAGGGGCACGGTGGCTCAGTGGCTAAGATGCTGAGCTTGTCGATCGAAAGATCGGCAATTCAGCGGTTCGAATCCCTAGTGCCACGTGACGGGGTGAGCTCCCATTACTTGTCCCAGCTTCTGCCAACCTAGCAGTTCGAAAGCAGGTAAAAAATGCAAGTAGAAAAAGTAGGGACCACCTTTGGTGGGAAGGGAACAGCGCTCTGTGCGCTTTTGGCGTTGAGTCATGCCGGCCACATGACCACGGAGACGTCTTCGGACAGCGTTGGCTCTTCGGCTTTGAAACGGAGTCGGGAACGACTAGCACATGTGTGAGGGGAACCTTTACCTAATTAATTTTATATGGCTGAAAAATGACTCTTGGGCGTCATGCAACAATCCAATAAAAGCAAATTTGAGTTTGAAACCTTACAGCTCCTTCATCCTAAACCTGGATGAATTCGCGGGATTTTTCATTTCATCTTGATATTATTAAGATGGAGTCTGCCGGAAGAATAAACAATAAATTCAATGTCGCTAATATCAGTAGCATGCTAGGTAGGTATTATAATAGTATTCCAAAAAAACAAAACAAAAATTAAACTGCTAAAAAAGAATATTTGTAGCACCTCCCTTCTACCACAGAAATATAATCTTTTTATATCACAGTTTACTTTTGTGGCGGTCCTTGGTTTTTTCTGAGCTTGGTTGTTTTCTTGCAGATACTCCACTACCAAACTTAAGTAACATCATCAGTGCTACCAGTGTTACATATTCAGCACTGATGACGTTACATAGTTTGGTAATGAAATGTCTGCAAGGAAACAACCAAGCTCAGAGAGCACCAAGGACCCCCAACAAAAATAAAACTCAACTGCGATATAAAAATATTGTATTTCTGTGGTGGAAGGGAGATGCTTCAGCATCAGTGTGGCGAGAATATTTTTTTACTTTCATTTGCGTGTTATAGTTCAGCATCTGTCCCTTTTTGTTGACAGTTGGAGAAAGCTACAAGGAAATGCTAGCCAGTGACAATCTGGATATTAACAACATGAAGCACAAAATTCGAGACTACTCGTTATCTGGGGCTTATAGAAAGGTTATTATCCGACCTCAGAACGTCAGCTGGTAAGTAAACAAATACAGGAAAGTCTAATTTATTCAGGGTTAGATGCAGGGGTGAAATGCTCCCTGTTCAGACCGGATCGCCTGATCCGGTAGCGATGGCGGCGGGTGGTTCAGAGAACCGGTAGCAAAAATCCCTCTCCCTCCCCATGCCCAGCTGAGCCGCACGATCATCAGAGGCTTTTTTTTTTTTAATTTTTAAATCATTTTTTCTACAACCTCTTCAGCCAAAAAAATGCTTTTAAAAGTAAAAAAAAAAGTCTCTGAAGATTGCGTGGCTCAGCTGGGATCGTCAGAGGCTTTTAAAAGCATTTTTTTCTGCAACCTCTTAAGGTTATAGAAAAAATGCTTTTAAAAGTAAAAACAAAAAAGTTGGCCACTCCCACCGTTAAATTATCCCCCCCCACCAAGCCACGCCGACAGAACCGATGGTAACACATTTTACATTTCACCACTGGTTAGATGTGCATGTTCTCCTTCCCTCACCTTCATTTTATTGGGATATGTCTCAGTGGTGGGTTTCTACTGATTCGTTCCGGTTTGGGTGAATCGGTAGCGGCGGTGGCGGGAGGCTCCGCCCACCCTCCCAGACGTCATCATGGATGCTCTGCGCATGCAAAGTTCCGAACTGGTAGCGAAGGTAAGTGAAACCCACTACTGATATGTCTGAGGATTTTATTTCTTAGGTTAGGCCAGGGGTAGGGAACCTTGAGGCCTTTTTATGACTTGTGAACTTCAACTCCCAGAATTCCTGAGCCAGCCAGCCAGGAATTCTGGGAGTTGAAGTCCACAAGTCATAAATGGGCCAACATTTGAGCTAGAAGGTTTGTCGGGAATTTGTCTTCAAATTTTCCCACCAAACTCCCCAAGTCCAACTCCTTTGTTAAAACTCTTTTTGTTCCCCCCCACTGTATGTTTTGGAACAAAAACATTTCAATCATGAAATTTGTGGAGCCATTTTAATAACTGTTCTGCTACTATATGACGGAATTGTGAAATCCTGTACGGGTAATCCTCAAGTTATGACAGTTCATTTAGTGACCATTCAAACTCACAGCGGCATGGAGAAAAGGGAATTGTGACTATTTTTCACATTTATGACCGTTGCAGCATCCCCATGGTCATGTGATCAAAATTCAGATGCTTGGCAACTGGCATGTACTTATGACAGTTGTAGTGTCCCGGGGTCATGTGATCATATTTTGTGAACTTCTGACAAGCAAAGTCAATGTGGAAGCCAGATTCCCTTAACAACTCTGTTACAGGGGTGGGTTCTACTTAACTTTTACTACCAGTTTGCAACGGGATCGCATGCATGCACGCGCTCACTTCACTCTCACACGCGCCTTCCTTCTCCACATGCGCAGATCGCTTCTGATGATGTCAGGGTCAGTGGGCGGAGCCTCCCGCCAGTTTTACTACCGGTTCTATAGAACCGGTCCGAACCGGGGGCAACCCATCACAGCTCTGTTACTAAACTTAACTGCAGTGATTCACTTCACAACTGCGATAACAAAGGTTGCAACATGTGGCAAAACTCACTTAACATCTGTCTCGATTAGCAACAGAAATTTTGGGCTCAGTTGTGGTCAGAAGCCGAGGAGTACCTGTAGAGCATTCAAGTTCCACCTTAAATGCAAAGTTTTCCATCGTGGTTCATTTTTAATTCTCGTTGTATTTTTATAAAAGGGAACTGATTGAATACGATGATCCTAAAATCCCATTATTTACTACTGACTTGGATAAACTGGAAGGAAAAATACCTGCAGCTCTTGCAACAGGTAAATATTTAAATTAATCCAACATGGTATCCTGTTAGAGTGGTGCGGTGGCCTAGAGGGGGAGCTCTTGCCTCACAATCAGGAGGCTGTGAGTTCGATCCTAGGTAGAAGCAGATATTTCTTTATCTGGGCACAATGAGAATATATCTGCTGAAACAAAACTCTGCATTGGCGATAGGAAGGGTATCCGGCCATTAAAACACCCTGCTAGCTCCGTTCAGTTCCCCAGACTCTACCCCACAAGGGATTATGGGTTTGTTAAATGATTATGATGATGATGATGATGGTATCCTGTTCAAGGACAGGAAGTGTTTTAATGTTAACCCTGAACATTATTTTTTAAGTAATATTAATTAAAAGTTTTCATGTGCTAATCTATATATATAAAAGCGAAAACCACTCACGCATTAATCATGAAATCTCCAGAATCGTAAAGCCTACAAACTTGAAATTTGCCACATATGTTCCTCTTGGCTTCCAGGTGCTCCCTAAGAAAGGATTTTTCGAAATGACCACCACAGCATTAGTATTTTCTATATTATTATTAACACGCTCTGATGCTAAGGAGTTCTACTCCCCCTCCCTACCTCAAAAGAAATCTATTCCAAATGCAAAACACAAGCAGAGGAGAGGAGTTTCGCTTTCAGTTTTATTTTCTCAGCGGCAAGCAGCTTTACTACAGAACAGTTGAGCTAAGCCACGCCCAGCCTCCTTCCCGTCTCCTCCTTGCTCACACAGCAAATACTGTTTTGAGTTTCCAAACACCCCTCAACTTTCTCACACACTGACAGGATGCTAGACAGATGAATACCGACGGATGCTGCAGGCTGGAACATTCTACTCCCCCTTCCTCTCTGTTCCAACTGCCAGTTGCATTATATTAACAAACTCTGATGCTACAGAGTTACACATTCTACATTAAGTTTCAGGCTGCAAATGTCAATTTATCAAGCCCAAACACGTAGTTTCGTAGCGAAGCACGGGTGACCAGCTAATCTTTTAATGTTTGATTTACTTATTTCAGGAGGCAAATACAAGGCTCTGAAGATGGAGTTTTCCCTCCCGCCATCTGCTTATGCCACAATGGCAATTCGCGAAGTGCTAAAATTGGACACCAGCATCAAAAGTCAATCACAGTTAAACACAACCAGGCTTCGTTAATCCGTTTCAGGGACCGGATAAGGTTTCGACATGCAAAATTTCTTTCCCCTTTACTCATTTTATCTTACCCACATGATTTCTAATTGAGCCGTATTTTTGTATCAGTTGGAAAGACGTTATTTCAGATTGGCTGTAAAAAATTTTAATTTTGTGTTTTTTAAACCGTTTGAACAAATATGGTGCTCCCTACGGCAGAATTCAAACTACCAATTGGCTTTGTTAACGGGATTTAACGCTCAGAGATGTTTCACTCTCATATGGAAGCAAACAGGTCATCATGAATACGGTCCAGATTAAAAGTAATTGCAAATCCATTTCATTCTGCAGTTCAGGAATATTAAAACGGATATCTGTATCCAACGAACGGATTTCTTTAGCCTTAAGAATGCTGAAAAGCCTGCTTTCGCAACTACTGTTGACAAAAATGTTCACCTCTTCTCCAGCTGCTTTCATTTGATTTGTTCTATTGTTAAATCTCTTGTTTTTCCTAACATGCAAACTTGGAAAGAAGCCAACACCTAATAACGGAAGTAGCGCGTCGACAAACATTTTATGGTTTGTCTGTTGCTGGCAACAGATGAACTTGGAAAATCTGCACCTTGACTTAACAGGATTAAATGACCCATCCTGAATTTGATATTTCGTGCGTCTGTGTTTTATTTCTCAAACTTTCCAAAATATACTTTGCTTCCTTTTTTGTATTTATTAATTTTTAATGGAAATGTGCTGCTCGGCTTTACAAAGGCTGAATTTCGGCAAAATGCTTGATAAGCTCAACTTTCATTAGATATCTGATTACGGAGCAAAATCTGCCATTTTAAAAAATGAACCAGATACAGTGAGTTGTGTTTACTTTTAGGAAATAGTAATAAGGCACAGTCCAATAAACAGTCCAGGTCATACACAGATAAAGCAGTAGATAGTAAAACAATAGCCCTGGGATATTCCAATAACAAAGTCTTCTTACCAGTTGTTGTAGTCATACACAATAAACAGTTGCAAACAGTAGCAAACACAGCAAATAGCAGTAACGATCACTACCATTAAACAAAGAGCAGCAGAGAGTAGCAAAGAGCAGTAAAGACCAACTAACCATGTTTCAAGCTCTCTCTTAAGGACATTGGCTACAGAGCTAACCAATCAGGACACAGTATGATGCAATACAGTCTTAAAGCTATATTGAGGTTTTATATATTGCCAACCCAACAAGTTAGTAAATTATCATTTCCTAACAATTGCAATGAGATGTTTTGGCATTTCCCAAAGTAGATAAGATCCAAAGTGGAGTATCATTGTAGAAGATGGAACGTAGCATCACTGTTAACGGAGAGGATGTGAAATCCTCAGCATGACTGGAGAATCAAAGCACTGCATAATGAGATAGGATGGGTGGTTGTGTTCAGATGTGAACGGATGAGGTGTGTGGCATGTTATTTAACAAAAGATTAACATTCCCACTCTCATGTTAATGGCATTGCGGATCTCCTCTTAGCACTGTTAGTGTTTTTAGGTTTAAAGACAAAAAGATACTGTGGAAGTACATCTACAGTATCTATGGTTCCTTGAAAAAGCTACATCTTTTTCTTGAAATTTAATGGGAATTTCCCTGGGGAAGGAAGGAAACATTTTTCATGTTAATCGGAGCATATGAACACACTTTCCTTCCAAAGTGAGAGTTGGGTGGCCGTAGGTAGGTAGATGATAGGTGGGTAGAGATGGATGGACGGACGGACGGACGAATGGACGGACAGACAGATAAATATAGAGGCATAGATTAGAGAGATATAGAGAGAGCCATAGGATGGATAGATAAGATAGATAGATAGATAGATAGATAGATAGATAGATATCCTGTTTTCCCCAAAATAAGACATCCCCTGATAATAAGCCCAATCGGGCTTTTGAATGCATGGCAATAAGGCCAAGCGCTTATTTCATTAGCCAAGTGTGATTGGACACACAAGGAATTTGTCTTTGGTGCATACGCTCTCAGTGTACATAAAAGATACGTTCATCAAGAATCGTAAGGTTCAACACTTAATGATAGTCAGAGGGCAGGGGTGAAATCCAGCAGGTTCTGGAGAACCGGTAGCGGAAATTTTGAATAGTTCAGAGAACCGGTAGCAGAAATTTTGAGTAGTTCAGAGAACCAGCAAATACCACCTCTGGCTGGCCCCAGAGTGGGGTGGGAATGCAGATTTTGCAGTATCCTTTCCCCAGGAATGGGGAGGGAATGGGGATTTTGCAGTATCCTTCCCCCGCCATGCCCACCAAGCCACACCACAGCCACCAAGCCACGCTCACAGAACTGGTAGTAAAAAAATTTGGATTTCACCACTGCCATAGGGTACAAATAAGCAACCAGGAAAGCATATCAATATTAGTGCCCAGGACATGCTGGTACACCAGCTTCCATAGATTCAGATTTAAACCATGATTTAAATCATGATTTTTCAAACTTGGGCACTTTCAGATGCCTGGATATCTTCCAACTCCCAGAATTCCCCAGCGGGCTCAAGAATTCCCGAGGGCTAAAGCATGGAGATGAAGTATGAAATATGAAATTAAGGTAACGATAAAATACATGAAATGTTTTCTTATGGGAGTTAAGCCTTTGTTAAATAATTCTTAAATGAGAATAATAATATAAAGGGATATATGAAGTTGTCAAATAAGAAAAATTAAATCATTTGTAATTTTGGATACGGGATTATGCACAAAAGAATCTTAAACCCATCGACACACTTTCTGTGATTGTAATGACTGATGGTTTTTATGTTTAAAATTTTTTTAAAAAATTAAAAAAAAAAAAAAGAAAAAAGAATTCCGAGGGCTAAAGTCCCCCCATCTCTGAAAGTAGCCAAATTTGGGGGGGAAAAAACAAAAAAACACACACCACCGTTTTAAACATTTTATTCACACGGCTCCTGAAACCCCCCCCCCCCCCCCCTCCCCCTTACACCCAACTCCCCCCCCCGCTCTCCATTGAAAGCTTCCCGAAGAAGCACATCCGGCCACGAACCGGAAGCTGGGCGCTCTAGGCGGGCCTCTCGCGCGCCTCTGCCCCCGCTCTTCCCGAAGCGTTAAAAACCTGCGACGGGTCGCCTCGTGAAACGTCAGGAACGTTGGTTCCCCCCCACCCTTTCTCGAAGCGACGTTAAGTGCCGACGCGTCCAACGTAGGGAGAGAAGGAGTGGGCGTGGCTTATGCTGACACGTGAAGGAGAAGGGTGAGTGGCCGCGAACCCGGGTTTTGCATTCCCACGACCTTTCCCCTCGTTTCGCGTTCCCTTCTGCCCGGGAAGACGGTATTAGGCGAGTTTTGCGGACCTCTGGATGCCTCCACCCAGCAGTCTGCTTCCCAGGGCGCTCAGCCTTCTCTCTCTCTGCTCCCTAAGGGGATCCTTCCTGGGGATTGCCAGGCCTGGCCGTTATTTTTTCATTGACTGATAATTGATTGATTAACGGACTGACTGACTGACTGACTGACTGATTGATTGGGCCCATGGCCTGCCAGATGAAATCATAGAAAGGGGAATAAAAGACAATATTTACGATCGGGATCGACAGGGAGAAATGGGGGCGATTATATATTGGCAATTAAAAATCAATCAATCAATCAATCAATCAAAGAGGGTATATTCTGAACACCCTTATTAAGGTGAGCTAAACCTTGACCATCACTGTTTTCATGAACTCTCTGGCACACATTAAAAAATGAAATTCTTAAAAAATGTTAAAACAGGGAAAAAATGAAATTTTGATGCATATATATGTGTGTGTGTGTATACACAGACTTATATTTGTGTGTGTATGTGTGTAGATAGACATAGATAGATAAATATACATACACATACATATACATACATATTGATATAATCTATATATATTATCACAGTCAACAGGGAGAAATGGGGGCAATTATATATTGGCAATTAAAAATAAATAAAAATAAAGAGGGTATGTTCTGAACACCCTTATTAAGGTGAGATAAACTTTAAGTGTCACTGTTTTCGTGAACGCTCTGGCACACATTAAAAAATGAAATTCTTAAAAAAATGTTAAAACAGGAAAAAATGAAATTTTGATGCATATATATGTGTGTATGTGTATACACAGACTTATATCTGTGTGTGTATGT
Organism: Ptyas mucosa; assembly: GCA_012654045.1. Classification (NCBI taxonomy): domain Eukaryota; kingdom Metazoa; phylum Chordata; class Lepidosauria; order Squamata; family Colubridae; genus Ptyas; species Ptyas mucosa. The sequence goes on along the minus strand of WNWU01000049.1, from coordinate 6,796,532 downwards.
GTGTGTAAATAGACGATAGACAGATAAATATACATATACATACATATTGATATAATCTATATATTTGTGTGTGTAGATAGACGATAGATAGAGATACATATATATATATATACACATACATACATATTCATATCTCTATTATTACAGTCGACAGGGAGAAATGGGGGCGATTATATATTGGCAATTAAAAATAAATAAATCAATAAACCAAAGAGGGTATATTCTGAACACCCTTACTAAGGTGAGATAAACCTTGACCGTCACTCTTTTTGTGAACGCACTGGCACACATTAAAAAATGAAATTCTTAAAAAATGTTAAACAGGAAAAAAATGAAATTTTGATGCATATATATGTGTGTGTGCATATACATACACACAGACTTATATTTGTGTGTGTATGTGTAGATAGACAATAGATAGATATCATACACATACATATTTATCTATCTATCTATCTATCTATCTATCTCTATTATCACAGTCGACAGGGAGAAATGGGGGCAATTATTGGCAATTAAAAATAAATAAATAAATAAATCAAAGAAAACACTGTTAAACAATGGAATATGTGATATAAAACAATTACATTTTTTAAAAAAAAATACTTCAAATATTTTGTTAGGAATAACTGTGGATTTTAATAGTGCACATTAATACATAATTGTAGTGGTTTCTTCTTGAAATTCAGTGTTCTCTATACACTCCTGGCATAGTCTTTCTACTTTATCCAAGATTTTGCTTTTGTTTATCATTCATGTACTCGAACAGTGCCTGGAAGTTATATAATTACAGTATATAATTATAGTATATACAGTATATGCTTACAGCAAAAAAATCCCTTACTGTGTTCCCTTAGACGTATTTTTCCCTAAGTAGAACAGTTTCACATTGAATAACATCTGGGAGACAACATCGATGTCTTAATATTTATGGACAATTATGATTTTCTCCCCCCCTAGATGAAAACAAAGGCGGATCCATTAAGGAACATGACTCTTTAAGACAATTGGAAGAATTATGGACTGTTGGAAAGTCCAGGAAAAAAAGAGAATGCATGAGAGGATAAAAGAAACAAGAATCTATGAATTAGAGACTTCAGTTGCTATGTGGCCGGCAGTTGTTCTTCATGGCTGTTTTGGACAAAACCAACAATTCAAATTAAAACATTGGGAACGCAACCGCAGGAGCCAGGCCACAATTCCAAAGTGCCATTACGGGTTCTGATGGTTATACATACCTTCTGTCAATCCTATCCATTCCATGCTCATCTTTACTGAGCGAAGCTAGCAATGCAATCCTAACAGACTGAATTAGCAAAGATATAAACACAGACATTGGCTTTCATGCTTCCTTTAAATCTTGTACCGGCCTTCTGATTATATCCAAAACGGTCGGTTCTGTATGACATTTGATATTTGACACTTCGGTCGTATTACTAAGTCTTTTTTTTTTTTAATTCATCCAAAATCTAAAACCGTTTGCTGTAGTGGAAATGGCACAACCAGGGATTAAAAGTGCCACATCGTTGGGGTTTACTGAGGTAGGTGATTTTTTTTTCTACCTTCTAGTTCTCTGTGTTAGCTATCGGAAAGTAACTGGAAAACTCCATCTTAAGTTAATTGAGTTAAACGTTTTTAAGAAGGGGTTGGACAATCATTTGTCTGAAATAGTATAGGGTTTTCTGCCTGAGCAGGGGGTTGGACTAGAAGCTCCCGTCCAACTCTGTTCTATTGTATTCTATTCTAATTCTATATGTATTGCTGGTACTTCTTAGAATTTAATTTCAAATATATATAGATGAAAGATAGATAGATAGATAGATAGATAGATAGATAGATAGATATTGCCATTTCTCTGTACAGGACATCTTGCTTTAACTTGAAAAAAAGCGACACATTTGCCACATTAGGACGCATTTGAAAAAAGTGACCTAGGACACATTTTCAGACCTATCAAGACATGCAATTGACATGTTCCTTCCGAAACGCTTCCATGGTGAGAGGATCAACCGGTGACATCACCATTGCCCAGTTAGGAACGTCTTTCACGTCTCTGTTAAGTTGCCTATCAGAATAATACCCCTCTATCTACTTGCGGTCACACGCTTTCGAACTGCTGAGTCAGCAGGAGCTGGAGCGGCTGACGGGAGCTCACCCGTGGCACAGCAGCAACCAGGTTTCAAACACCAGCCTGCTAATCGTCAGCCCAGCATCCTAACCGCGTTAATCATCATGCTCCCAAATCACAGCTGTTGGCTTTTTCTGTTCGGAATTCTGGGAGGTGATCAAATATATTTGGAGGCTTTGGGTTGAGAAGGAAAAAAAGCTACTTTAGTTGTTCTTGGAAGCTAAGTGCAATCCAAACCGACAAATATATTCTCCTTTCTTAGCAGGAACCCAGCAGAGAGGAGGAGGAGGAGGAGGAAGGGGAAGGAACAGAACATCCTGCAGACGCTGACATGTGTTGGTGAGTTCCTACAGAGAAGAATACTAGCATAGACATAAGAATATGTCTGCTAGGTGTTGGAAGTGCAAACAAGTGCGATTGAGAGTAGTTAGGAGTAACACAGCCAACACACAGATACACTGAGTTATGTTTACTTTCAGGAAATAGTAAGGCACTGTCCAATAAACAGTCCAGGTCATACACAGATAAAGCAGTAGATAGTAAAACAATAGTCCAGGGATAATCCAATAACAAAGTCTTCTTACCAGTCATCATAGTCATACACATTAACAGTTCTTCTGTATTTGCAAAACACAGCAAAAAGCAGTAAAGAGCACACAGCAAACAGCAAAGATATCAGCAAAGAGAAACAAACCATGTTTCTAGCTCCCTCTTAAGGACATTGGCTACAGAGCTAACCAATCAGAACACAGTATGATGCAATACAGCAGTCTTAAAGCAATATTGATGGTTTATATATTGCCAACCCAACAAGTTAGGTAATAACCATTTCCTAACACAGTATGGAAGATATTCTGGGATTGTTTCCTCCAAGGATGATAACTTCCCATTTAAAAAAACCAAAACTTCAGTATGTACAGAGATTACTTGCCATGTATTATCCTATTTCATCAAGTTTGCTTTTGTGGGCGTTTAATATTTTTACTGAGTTCTTCCTACACCTTTTACAAGCGGTTATTTGGTGTTTGCAAAAATGTTTACAATTGCTTGGGCTTTCGTATATTAATAATCAACTTGTTAAAATTAGTACCACAGATCGCGTCGAAGTAGGAAACTTGAACCCTGCAATCAAAAGGATTCCTAAAGACCCAGAGACCTGTGACATCCCGTTCGACGTGTCCGAATTCGTAGAAAGGAAAGTCGGAAACGATTACGACTCGTTAAGCAAGCTTGGGGAGCTGATTGAACAGTTGTCAAAAAACAAGATGAAACTAGAAGAACAGGTGAGTTCCATTTTTGGGGGGGTAGGGAAGGCGTGTTTAAGTGCTTTAAGAAAAAGAGTCCACTTTTTAGATTTCCAGCTATTTTTAGTCTAAATATAATATTGGGCAGCATTTTCCAAGGCTTGGCATTGGTTCTGTTGTGACTCCGACCCCAGAGCCCGTCTTATCGGAGGGAGAAGGCTTCGAAAGTGAATGAGAGGAGTCGGCCAGGCCTCCCTCTCCAGGACCCTCCTCTCTAGCAATGCCTTAGGTGTCTCCCGAAGGAGAAGAGATTGGCCAGGAGCCAGGTATCCCCGAGCAGTCGCAGTCAGACAGTGACGGAGATAAGTCTTGGCTGGATCCACACCAGCATCGGAGAGACAAGCGCACGCAACAGAAAACGAGACGTGCCAGAGATTAAGCTGAGTCACTGGACCACACCCCACAGGGGATAAAAGGGGGTGTGGTGGCCATTCAGGCTCTGTGATGGACAAAGATAAACCACTAGCGAGTCGCATTGTATCTCTGAAACTACGTTATCTGCCTGCCTTGGATTTAATACGGACTGGACTTGACAATTCTTTGACTTTGTGTATTTGTTTTGGTTTATCTGACGGAGGAGGAACACCTCCCTCTGTGTGTAAAGTTCTTGGCAAGCAGCTACTGGGTTGCTGCCAATCCTGTTATCGAAGGAATTTATTGTCTGCAAGTTTGATTTAATCCCTGGCTGACTGTTTGTGTGCGTGTGTGAGACAGGGACAGAACAGGTTCACATATTACAAATAATATTTGACACGTACAGGCAGTCCCTGATTTACAACCATTCTTTTAGTGAGTGAATTTACAACGGCACTGAAAAAGTGACTTACGACCAGTTTTCTCACTTATGACCGTTGCAGCATCCCCAGGGCCATGTGATCAAAACCCAGTCACTCGGCAACTGGCATGTACATGTGACAGTTGCACTAGCCTGGGGTCACCTGATCACTACAGGTAGTCCTTGGCTTATGACCACAATGGAGCCCAACATTTCTCTTGTGAAACGAGACGTCTGTTAAAAGTGAGTTTCGTCCCATCGTACAACTTTTCTTCCCGCCGTTAAGTGAATCACTGCAGTTGCGGTTGTTAAGTGAACCTGGCTTCCTCGTTGACTTGGCTTGTCCGGCAGTCGCAAAAGGGGGTCATATCCTAGAAAGGTCATAAATAGGAACCAGTTGCCAAGCGTCTGAATTTTGATCCCATGATCACGGGGATGCTGCGAGTGTTGTAACTATGAAAAACGGTCATAGGTCACATTTCTCAGCGACATCGTAACTTTGAGTAATCACTAAACAAACTGTTGCAAGTGAAGGACTACCTGTAAATGTAACCTTCCCAGCCAGCTGCCGACGAGCACAGTCAATGGGGGAAAGCCAGATTCACTCAATAACCATCCAATTCACTCAACGGCAGTGATCCGCTTAATAACCGTGGTAAGAAAGGTTGTAAAACGGGTGCAAAATTTACTTAACGAATGTCTCATTTTAGATACAAAAATGTGAGGCTCAAACGCTGTCATAAGTCGAGGACTGTCTGGATAACAGCCTGCATCTTTTTCGCATCGATTCAGGTCCTCACGGTTTCATCCGAAGTTCCCAAAAGGATCCAGAAGGCATTGCAGAACGCAGAAGATTCGAAGAAATCTCTCCATCAGCTTCTGGAAAGCGAGAGGATTTTGTACGATTCGGTGAATAGCCACCTGTTGACATCCAGTCCTTGGATGGAGGAATTTGGTGCCTTGATCAGTCAAATAAAAGAAGTCGAAAGACACCTCGCTTATTTAAAACAGATTTCGCAAGTGGAAGAATTAAGGTAAAGAATGTTTGCAAGTCGTTTTATATCATTTCAGCCTAATGGAAGGCGGAGGTGGTTTTCAGCAGGTTCTGACCAGTTCTGCAGAACCTGTAGCGGAAATTTTGAGTAGTTTGGAGAACCGGTAGTAAAAATTCTGACTGGCCCCGCCCAGTGGTGAAATCTAAAATTTGTTACTACTGGTTCTGAGGACGTGGCTTGGTGGTGGTGGTGTGTAATGTGACTGGGTGGGCGTGGCCATTTTTTAAAAACTTTTAAAACCATTTTTTCTACAAAAAATGCTTTCAAAAGCCTCTGACGATCTCAGCTGAGTTGCCTGATCAGCAGAGGCTTTTTTTTTCTTTTAAAAGCCTCAGCCGATCAGGCAACTCAGCTTGGATCATCAGAGGCTTTTGAAAGAAAAAAAACCTCTGCCGATCAGGCAACTCAGCTGGGATCGTCAGAGGCTTTTAAAAGCCTTTGACGATCCCAGCTGAGCTGCACGATCATCAGAGGCTTTTTTTTTTTTTTACTTTTAAAAGCATTTTTTCGGCCGAAGAGGTGGTAGAAAAAATGCTTTTAAAAATTAAAAAAAAAGCCTCTAGATGATTGTGCGGCTCAGCTGGGTAAGGGGGGGGGGCAGGGATTTTTGCTACCGGTTCTCCGAACCACCCGCATCCATTGCTACCGGATCGGGCGATCCGGTCCGAACCGGGAACATTTCACCCCTGGCCCCGCCCGCATCTATTCTCTGCCTCCCGAGTCCCAGCTGATTGGGAGGAAATGGGGATTTTGCAGTAACCTTCCCCTGGAGTGTGTTGGGAACGGAGATTTTACAGTAGCCTTCCCCTGCCACGCCCACCAAGCCACGCCTCAAGCCATAATCTCTGCTCATTTGTCCACTGGGTTTTTTTTTTTCTCTTTTGGTTTTGCTAGTGACAACATCCAGCAATATTTAATGACTAACAACGTGCCGGAGGCGGCTACAGCCCTGGCTTCCATGGCTGAATTGGATATCAAGCTTCAAGAATCCTCCTGCTCACATCTCTTAACTTTTATAAGATCTACTATTCAATTCTGGCACAAGATCCTGAAAGACAAATTGTCCAGGTAGGAAAAATGTCCAGCAATTGGCCTGAGGTTTCCTTTGGATCGCTGAGTCATGGCGGTAACGTTATGCTTCCATCTTTTTGCAGTGACTTCGAAGAGACGCTGACTCAGCTGCATTGGCCATTCATCGGACCAGCTCAATCCAAAGCTTTGAGCCTGGCTCCTTCCTCGGCTAACGTCACGGAAATATACAGTAACTTCGAGAGCCTGTTTTCTCAGCTCCTCAAACTGCAGCCGTCGTATCCTTTTTAAGTGATCTTAAATAAATAAATATCTAGTTAGCATTTGCTTAAACGCAGAATTAGCTATGTAATTGTTTACGGAATGTAGAGTCATGCATATCCGTTGTGGCCAGCGGCCAAATCAGAGGAGGAGGAGGAGGCGGAGTCAGGATCAGTATCAATGTAAACTTGACCGCTCCGAGGGGGAAGAGGGAATGGAGCTGGCAGAGAGTGAGAAACAGGGGCGGAGCCTGGGCCGTCCGTCAGCCCTCAGGTGGCGAGTCAACAGCCCCCAGGTCTGAAGGTGGCTGATGAGGAAGAGGAGGAACAGCTGGGTCCAGTGCCTGATACACTGATGCGCAGAAGGCAGAGGAGAGGAGAGCAGTGGAAATCTATGGGCCGGTCCTTAGGACGAAATGCTACTGACGCCCCACCCTAGCTCTGGCGATAAAAGGCAAGGGGCGGAGATAAATAGATGTGGCAGACAACTATTCATCTCCCTGCCGGACAGAATTGTTAGCCTGCATTGAGAGAGAAACTTTTTGCCGGAGCTGCTGGCGGTCCTAATAAAGGAATCTTTTGAGTTCACATCAGAGGGTTTGCCGTGTTCGGGGAGCCGGATCAGAACGATGTTAGCCTGCCTTCAACTGCAGAAAATAACAAGCTGAATTTTCTCATAAGAGTAGAAGCATTGTGGGGCAATCCCTATTCATGTCTGCAAGCTAACACACCTTCGGTCTCTCTGTCATTTGTGCAGAGATACACATGCCGCTATAGATTCCTATAAACATATCCATAAACATATAAACAAGGGACGTGGTGGCTCAGTGGCTAAGACACTGAGGTGGTCGATCAAAAGGTCGGCAGTTCAGCGGTTCGAATCCCTCGTGCTGCGTAACGGGGTGAGCTCCCGTGACTTGTCCCAGCTTCTGCCAACCTAGCAGTTCAAAAGGACATAAAAAATGCAGGTAGAAAAATAGAGACCAGTTTGGTGGGAAGGTAACAGTGTTCTGTGCGCCTTTGGCGTTTAGCCATGCCGGCCACATGACCACGGAGACGTCTTCAGACAGCACTGGCTCTTCGGCTTAGAAACGGTGATGAGCACCGCGCCCTAGAGTCGGGAACGACTAGCACATATGTGCGAGGGGAACCTTTACCTTTTTAAACATGTCCACTGCACATACAAATATATATACCCACCTGGATATATATATGCATGCACCCTTAAAGGTAACGATAAAGCTTTTCCCTGTCCTGTGGTGTCCGACTCTAGAGTCGTGTTCATCTCCATTTTCTATCTGAGGGAGCCAACATTGTCCAAAGACTCTTTGTGGTCATATGGCCGGCATGACTATACGCCGAAGTACACAGAACGCTGTTACCTTCCCACTGAAGTGGTACCTATTTATCTATTCGCCTTTGCGTGCTTTTGAACTGCTAGATGGGCAGGAGCTGGAGCAAGGAACGGGAGCTCACCCCGTCACGCTGCACTGGGGTCTCGAACCCTGAGTATCAGCTTTCCAGCTAGCCGGCACTTAGATAGTTTTACAGCTCCCCATGGTTTTCCCATTTCGTTCACGTCAAGGGGAATCCAACATTTCTCTTTCTGTCCTTAGATTATTAACACAAATTGTTGTAAGGTTTTTTTTTTTAAATTACAGATTGAATGTCATACATAATGTTTAGATGCATCACAGGGCAGAATATAACGTATCTTGAAATTCTTAACTAATCTCCAACTAAAGCTAAAATTTATCTGTCCCTCTCCTACTTCTAAAGTAATATTTTCCAACTATTGGTTAAAAAAAAAAACACCATTTATTTAATCAAACGATGAAACAGATGTTTCTTCTAAACAGATGATAAACATCCTGTGCTCCTACATTGGTCATCTTCCGTCTCCCATCATGTCAACCAAAGCCATCGTTTCAGGATTGAGCTGGCTTTTTTCTTCAGGCAAATCATAAAAAGAGGATTTAATTTTAGTTTTATCGCGGGGTGGGGGATGAGGGAAGAGTTTTTTTGCTTCCGTGAAGTGAAATGCACTTTGCTTGTTTTCGTGGACTCTTTGATTCCATCCAGAAGTGGGTTTCAGATCCTTTAGCAACGGGTTCACTACCCCGTTGCTGAGTGGGTGTGTCCTAGTCGGCCGCCTGCACCACGGGTGGGAGGGGGGCGTTTTTCGCTCTCCCCAGATTCCGGAGGCTTTCCTTGTGCCTCCGGGAAGGCAAGAACTGCTTCCCCTGGGCTCCGGAAGCTGGAAAAGGCCCATTTCCCAACTTCCGGAATCCCTGGTAGGCCCATTTTTTGACTTCCCAGGCACTTACCTGGAATGATGAACGGGCCGCGTGGAGACTCCTGGGAAGGGCGGGGCAGGGCGGACGTGGCCTGCCAGCGGTGGCATTCGGGGGTTCGCCAAACCCCAGCGATCCTTGGTTAGAGGATTGCCCGAATCCTGCCGAACCCCCAGGAGCCTACCCCTGATTCCATCCTACGTCTGTAAGCCCTTGTACGTATCCTCACCATATTGTACCTTAACGCATGATAATCTCAGGGACGAACTATTAAGCAAACCGAAGCAGCTGCCGGAAAAGTACCTCCTTCCGCCAACTCCACCTATTATATTACCTATGCAGATCATGCTGGCTCCCCTTCAGAAAAGATTCAAATACCATTTCACGGGGAATCGGCAAACCAACGTCTTGACCAAGGTACGGCCTTGATGTACAAATCCTCATTTTAAGAGGATCACTTTTTAAATCCTTACTTTGTAAAGATTGCAGCCCGGGTGTGGGGAGAGAATGAACCCCAATTTTCGGTTTACTCTGAAAAATCACCCGAGTTTACGGAGTTAATTTGGAAGATATGCAGTCGTTATCTCCCCAATATTCAGTAAGAAGTGAAGTTGCCGCAGCGTGGCCGGTAGCATAAGTACAGATAGTCCTCGATTTACGGTCACAATTGAGCCCCAAATTTAGGTTGCTCAGTGAGACAGTTGTTAAGTGAATTTTGCCCCATTTTATGACCTTCTGACAGTTGTTAAGGGAATCCCTGGAGTTGCTTCAGTTAGTAACATGGTTGCTAAGTGAATGTGGCTTCCCCGTTGACTTCGCTTGCCAGAAGGTCACCAAAGGGGACCCTGGGATGCTGTGACGGTCATAAATATGAACCCGTTGCCAAGCATCTGAATTTTGATCACCTGACCATGAGGATGCTGCAATGGTCATAAGTGTGAAAAATGGTCCTAAGTCACTTTTTTCAGGGCCATTGTAGCTTCGAACAGTCACTAAACGAACTGTTTAAGGACTGTATGCAGTGCTTTGTGCTCACTCGTTACCCTAGGGGCGCGGTGGCTGAACGACGCTGGAGACGGTTTCAGCTCCAGCCGTTCGAGCCCTCGCTCTGCATATAGGGGTGAGTTCCCGTCCCGTGCCTCAGCTTCTGCCGACCTTGCAGTTCGAAAGCATGCGCGATGTGAGTAGATAAAATAGGTACCACTTTGGTGGGGAGACCAGCTGGTATTCTGTGGAGGCAGTCAGGTTCCCGACGGCTCTGAGCTTCCCCGGTTACGGCGCCCGCTTCCGAGGCATCTCTGAGAAGAAAGACACTGGCTGACACTACAGGAAGAGCCGCTAGTCTTTCTGTGTGGTGCAAGGCCAGCTCGCCCTCTTGTGGTGCACTTTGGGAAGCGCGCGAGCGTTTCCTATAACAGAGATCTCCGACCATTCTGGCTCGGTGGACCAGCGGAGACGGCGGCAGAGGAAGCGAGAGGGGATTCACAAATGCACCTTCGCACCCGTGCCACACGCTCACCCACCCCTTTCGTGGCCCGATTCCAAGCGGGTTGTGGCCCCCGGGGGTTGGGGACCCCTGCTATAATATGTCTGGTACCTTGCCATGCCAAACTATCACTCTGTAATAGCATTGTGGTCTCCTGCCTACTCTAACGACGCCGTATGTCAGTGATGTCTAACTTTTTGCGGACCGAGTGCCCAAAGCGCATGCGCGAGCAAATGCGTGCACGTGTGCCCGAACCCCCCAAATGCAATGTGCATGCAACCCCCGCCCCACATGCACCCCCTGTGCATGCACACATGGCCCGCCACACGCACCCTACCCCCCATGCATGCACACCTGTGTCCCCCTCCCCGGACGAGCCCCATCCCTGCGCATGAGCGTCAGAGAGGGCGCTGCGTGGCACCTGTAGCACGCGTGCCACGGGTTCACAATCACGGCCATATGTTATAATTATAATAATCGCTCATTCTCCGATAGTTCTCTGGGCCAGCTAAGAATGTGCAGAGTGGAAGTTAGCAATGGCTGACTGGGGAATTCTGGGAGTTGAAGTCCACAGGTCTTAAAAGTTGCCAACATTGGACGCCATTGAGGTCGGGCATGATGTGGCCGATTGAATTGTAACTTTGACCAGCAATGCACAGCTTTTTCGTCTGATTTTGGTATGACTTGTTTCCTTCCAAAGCCCGAGTGGTATCTTACCCAAGTACTGATGTGGATTGGAAACCACGGGTCATTTCTTGAAGACAAAGTCCAGCCTATATTGGATAAAGCAGGAACTTCGGTGAACGCCAGGGTAAATCTCTCTCTTCTTTTTATGGATTGACAGCCATTGTACTACAGGCGGTCCTCGACTTACGACCGCAATTGTGCCCAACGTTTGTATTCCTAAGGGAGACATTTCTGAAGTGAGTTTTGCCCTGTTTTACGAACTTTCTTCCCACCGCTGTTAAGTGAATCGTTGCAGTTGTTAAGTTAGTACCACGGTTGTTAAGTAAATCTGGCTTCCCCATGACCCCGGGACACTGCAACAGTCATAAATATGGAACCAGTTACCAAGCGTCCAAATTTTGAGCACGTGGCCATGGAGATGCTGCGACGGTCGTAAGTGTGAAAAATGGTCGTAAGTTGCTTTTTCTGGTGCCGTTGCACCTTTGAACAGCCACTGAATACACTGTTGTAAGTGGAGGACTACTGTTCTTTATTTTCTGTCCTGTTCGTAGTTTGCTACATTATCCAGTTTGTGTTTTGACCTAGGCCAGGGTGGGCAAAAGTGGCTCTTTTACAACCTGTGGACTTCAACTCCCAGAATTCCTGAGATAGCTGGCTCAGGAATTCTGGGAGTTGAAGTCCACAGGTTGTAAAAGAGCCACATTTGCCCACCCCTGACCTAGGCTCCCTTAAAAAGCAGGAAGCAGAGTCCCGGCAAAACTCCTTTTTATTTACATGACTGTGAATTCCTTTCATTCACAGTCAGCAAGGCTTGTCCAAACAGTCTTTCAGAGGAATATTTATCAACACAAACCTTATCTCGCTTGGCAAGCTGCCAGATAACTAGTTTCCAAATGCAGAGTAAGGCAAAACTTGGCACAGAGTCTCTTAAAGTCATGAACAGAACTTTCCACTCTTCAAATGACTGAATGAATTGTTTCCTGCAAAAGCCCCCTCCTCATTCGCTCCTCTTTTGTTTCCTATGGGAGGGGCCAATCACCTCCAAGGTGTGGCTTTACTTCCGAGTCGACCCTGCTTTCTGAGTTGTTCTTGTCTTCTGGCAGCTCTGTGTATGCACACACTGGGAACAGGCTCCAGCTGTTCCTCTGCCTCACTGCTGTCTAGCTCCCTCTCTGCCTCTGACGCAGAGCCCTCGTCCGAGCTTTCCCCAGCCCTCAGGACTGGCCCAAGTTCCTCTCCAACCTCCTCATTGTCCGACTCTGCTGCCAGCTCTGCTGGCCGCCGGTGGGCCACAACAGTTTGTAAAATTTTTGTCTGAATTTGGATCAGAGGAACGTTGGGGGAACGCTGCAACGTCCATCAACGTAAATCCCATTTTTTGTTTTGTGCCGTCGCAACTTTGAACGGTCCCTCAGTGAGCCGCTGCAAGTCGAGGACTACCTATAACAACGCCACCTCCTTTGATCTGCAGGTTTTAATTTGCTTTGCTTTGCTTTCTTCCAAAAGTTGGAGTTTTCCCGCGCTTTGGTGACCCTCATTCTGGAGAAGCTGGACGCCGAGATCCCTTGCATGCTGTACGACGACAACCTCTTCTGTCACCTGGTGGACGAGATCCTCCTCTTCGAAAGAGAGCTGCACGGCGTGCACGGCTACCTCGGCAGCCTCCCTAGCTGCATGCACATTTTATCGGAAGAAACCTACTTTCAGAGGTGGTTAACGGTAGAGAGAAAATGTAAGTTGCCTTGGAGTCCTTTCCTTGGATTAAAACAATCCCAATGTTTTGGGGGTTTTTTGCTTTCCTCTGGGACGGGGGGTGTCAAACTGGATTTCTTCGAGGGCCGGATCAGCATTGTAGTGGACTGACCGGAGACGGGGAGGGGCAGATGGGACGGTTGCCTCCTGCAACACCCTGACGCAGTGGTGGGATTCAGCCGGTTCGCACCATTTCGGGAGAACCGGTTGTTAACTTTCTGAGCAGTTTGGCAAACTGGTTGTTGGAAGAAATCATTAGGGCAGAGAACCGGTTGTTAAATTACTTGAATCCCATCCCTGCCCTGATGGCCAAAACACGGTCAGGGAGGGCCAAATGTGCCTCCCTCCCGCAGCCCGTTTTTGACCTCCTGCAGCCCTCTGCCGGCCGGGAATGGCGCATGAGCCCCCCTTCCATGCCCCGGTTTGGCTTGCAGAGGCATTACGGGCCGGTCCTTTGATATTTCCAGGGACCAGATCTAAGCACCCCAGATCTGGCTCACGGGCCTTGAGTTTGACACCTCTGCCCTGGGCAATAGCTACTCTGAGTCTAAACCAGTGGTGAAATCTAATTTTTTTTTCATGACCTGTTCTGTGGGCTTAGCTTGGTGGGTGTGGTGTGGCTTGGTGGGCGTAGCAGGGGAAGGATACTGCAAAATCTCCATTCCCACCCCACTTCAGGGAAAGGATACTGCAAAATCCCCATTCCCTCCTCACTCTGGGGCCAGCCAGAGGTGGTACTTGCCGGTTCTCCAAACCGCTCAAAATGTCCGCTATCGGTTCTCCAGAACCTGTCAGAACCTGCTGGATTTCACCCCTGGTCTAAACAGGTGGTGGGATCAAATACAGGTAGTCCTGGACTTACAACACTTCATTTAGTGACCCTTCAGAGTCACCACAGCACCCAAAAAAAAAAAGCGTTTTAAAACCATTTTTCACACGTAAGGCAGTTGCAGCAATCCCCATGGGCACCTGATCAAAATTTAGACGCTTGGCAACTGACCCGTATTTACGGCGGTTACAGTGGCCCGGAGTCATGTGACCTCAACCTTCTGACAAGCAAAGTCAGTTGGGAAGCTAGATTCACTTAACAACCGTGTGACTCACTTAACACCTGCTGTGATTCACTGAACAACCGTGGCACGAAAGTTTCATAAAAGGTGTTCTGCCCCAGCTCCGGATCCCAAAGAATGCAGCACACGCAAAGTTTGTACAAAACTTAATTTACTAAAATAACTCAGTCTTTTTCAAAACAAAGACTGTTAATAAACTTTCTTAACAGCTTACAAGAATCCAAAGAATAAATAATCGTAATCTTACTATGGTTGGCAGAAAGCCCAGAAGCAATTTGCAGAGAATCCTGACGCGAAGGAGAGTGAACTAAAGTTGTTCCCTACAAATTGCTTCAGTCGGCGTTCCTCCTTAAATAGGTTAAGGGAGTGGCCAATCAGCCCCAAGCCTTACTCTCGAGGAGACCTCCTCCTGAGGAGCCACTTCTGCCTTTTGGCAGCTCTGCGCACCCGTGCATTGAGAAGAGGCTCCTCCTCTACTTCCTCTTCACTTAAAGGAGCTTCTGGAGGTTCTGAAGGCCCTGGCTGAATCCCCGCCTCTGGCACCACATCTTCTCCAGCCTCCTCGTTGTCTGACTTGAGCGCCAGCTGCACAGGCTGCTGGTGCAACACCACACCAGCCTCCTCGCTGTCAGAATCAGCTACAATCCGCACAGGCCGCTGACGGGCCACAACAAAAGGGGATAAACTTCACTTAACAAATATTTCACTTAACAGCAGAAATTTTGGGCTCGATTGCGGTCGTAAGTCAAGGACTCTCCGAAATATAAAATGATGTACTGCGGTGTCTGCCTTTACGATTTAAAAAATAAATAAATAACTGGCGCTTCATTTTCTGACTGAGCTTTTTCTTCTTAGTTGCGCTTGCGAACGAGCCTTCCTTTTCATTTTTGTGTCCATCTCACAGTCGCTCTTCAGAAGATGGACTCCATGCTTTCGTCGGAAGCTGCGTGGGTCTCCCAGTACAAAGACATCACTGACGTCGATGAAATGAAAGTCCCAGACTGTGCCGAAACTTTTATGACTCTGCTTCTGGTGATCACCGGTAATTATAATATATTCCTTGGCATTTTGCTTCCGTCGTTTATTCATTCAGGAGAGAGTGGTGCGGTGGCCTAGAGGTGGAGCTCTCGCCTCACAATCAGGAAGCTGTGAGTTCGATCCTAGGTAGAGGCAGATACTTCTCTCTCTGGGCACAATGAAAATGTCTCTACTGAATAAAACTCCGCATTGGCAACAGGAAAGGCATCCGGCCAGTAAACATGAACAAAACTCCACATTGGCAACAGGAACGGCATCCGGCCAGTAAACACTCGGCTCCATTCAGTTGCCTAAGACTCCACCACTATACCCCGCAAGGGATTATGGGGGTCTTTAAAAAAGACGATGATATTAGTTTATTAATTCAGGAACGGTAACATTCTGTACCTTTTACAAGTAGTCAAAGGGATAACGAAAGAAAGTCAGATTTCAAGAGGTACCAGTAAAAGAGAATAGTTGTCGCTCAGGGTTGAAATGAGGAGTCTTTGTTGCTCTCTGACCTTAGTGGTTTTCTTGCAGACGTTTCGTGACCCAGCTGGCCAGTATCATCAGTGCTATGAGGGAGGGAGGTTTGCGGAGAGGAGGAGGACGACAACAATGACTATGGGCTCCTTGGTGCTCTCTAAGCTTCATGGTGTTCTTGCAGGTGTTTCATTGCCAAACTAGGTAACCTCATCAGCGCACTGATGGTGTTATTTATTTTGGGTAATGAAACATCTGCAAGAAAACGTTGAAGCTCAGAGCACCAAGGACCACTCAGTTTTCAAGAGTGTTGACAAACAAGTAACTGATACAGGTACCGTATTTTTCGGAGTATAGGACGCACCTTTTCCCCCCCTAAAAGGGGGTGAAAATTTAGGGGCGTCCTCTACACCGAAGTTAGCCCCGCCCACCCACTGGCCCCCACCCTTTGGCCTCTGTCTCCCAGCAGTTTACCTCCTTGTAGCAAGCAGCCAGAAGAAACAGCTCCTTTCAGCTTCAGCACAGCCTAATTAGCACAAGTTGATTGGATCGGCCTCCCGACTCTCAGCTGTTTTGCGGGGGCCTCTGCCACTTGCTGCAAGGAGGTAAATTGCTGGGAGCGGATTTTTTTTTTCTTGTACTAATCAAGCTATGCTGAAAACGAAACTGAAAGTAAAGCAGGCTGTTTGCTGTTTGCTGCAAGGAGGCAAAATTGCTGGGAGGCAGAGGCAGATTTCTTTTTCTTGTTTTCCTTACCAAAAAAGGTAGGTGCGTTTTATAGTCCAGTGCATCTTATACTCCAAAAAATATGGTAATCTCAATTTACAACAGTTCATTTAGTGACTGCTCAAAGTTACAACAGCACTGAAAAAAGTGATTTATGACCATTTTTCACAGTTACAACCTTTGTAGCATCCCCCTGATCAAAATTCAGATTCTTGACAACTGGTTCATACTTACGACGATCGCAGTGTCCCAAGGTCATGCGATCCCCTTTTTACGACCTTTGGACGAGCAAAATCAATGGGGAAAGCCAGATTAACCGTGCGACTAACTCGGGTCTGCAACCTTAAACACTCAAAGAGCCATTTGGACCCGTTTCCCACAGAAAAGAAAACACCGGGAGCCACAAAAAACCTTCCTGTGCCTGACTATTTCTTGAGCGACCACAAAACTAGCATATGTAGTTGAATTAAACGTTCTGTTTTCTTCTGAAACTTTTCTTTTCTTGGATTTATCCATGGTTGGCCTACCGGGGGTTGAAAAGCTCAATAAATCGCGTGCCGGTGGGTGTCGCACATTGGCGGTTGTGACGCATATTTTGAGTGACAGGGAGCCGCAGCAGAGGGGTGAAAGAGCCACATGCGGCTCCAGAGCCACAGGTTGCTGACCCCTGGATTAACTTATCTACTGCTGGGATTCACTTAGCAACTGCGGCGAGAAAGGTCGTAAAACGGGGCAAAACTTCTAAAGTTCTAATTAGAAAAGTTCTAATCTCACCAGGCTCAAGGTTGACTCAGCCTTCCATCCTTTCTAAGGTGGGTAAAATGAGGACCCGGTTTGTGGGGGCAATAAGCTGACTTTGTATAAAATATACAAAAGTATGAAGGCTATTGCTTAACGCCTTGTAAGCCGCCCTGAGTCTCCGGAGAAGGGCGGCATATAAATCGAATTTAAAAAAACCAAAAAACTCACTTAACATGTATTTCACAATATAAATTTTGGGCTCCGTGGTGGTCGTACGTCAAGGATCACCTCCATTCTGTTATTCCATCTCAAGATGCGATGGAGACACAGTGATGCAAATCTTACAGAAATACAAAAATCCTCGTCTTGTGAACCGTGCCTCTTAAGTTAAGGAAAATGAAGTTGCGGAAAAACCTGTAGATAAATTTTTGTTAAATTTTGTTAGATATTACCGGAACTTGGACGTGTGAAAAATGCCAACGCTTTGCTGTCTCTCATAGATAGATACAAGCACCTTCCCACAGCAGCCAGACAACTGCGGTTCCTGGAATTGCAGAAAGAGCTGGCGGACGACTTTCGGATCCGTCTCACTCAAGTCATGAAGGAAGAAACCAGAACCCCCCTGGCCTTCCGGTACTGCGCAATCCTAAACGCGGTCAACTACATCGCGACAGTACTAGCAGACTGGGCTGACAACGTTGTAAGTAACCAATGATCGCGGTGGCCCCTTTGCATATTGTCGAAATGCCTTTTTTTTTTTTTTAAGCAAAGCAAAGCAAAGCGTCGGATAGAAGAGAATTGTTCGTAACTGCGTGGTCCTCGGCGCGCTCGGTTCTTGGCGGTTTCCTTGCAGACGTTTCGTTGCCACACCGGATAACGTCATCCGTGCTATCGCCAACACTGGCAATGGCAGGGATTCACTGAACAATTGTGGCGGGAACGGTCACAGAACGGGGCAAAATTGAGTTGTTTTTTTTTAAAATTTGATTTATATGCCGCCCTTCTCCGGAGACTCAGGGCGGCTTACAGTTTTATTTATTTTATTTTTTTAAAATTTGATTTATATGCCGCCCTTCTCCGGAGACTCAGGGCGGTTTACAATGCGCTAAGCAATAGCCTTCATACTTTTGAATATTTATACAAAGTCAGCTTATTGCCCCCACAAACTGGGTCCTCAATTTACCTCCCTTAGAAATGATGGAAGGCTGAGTCAACTTTGAGCCTGGTGAGATTCGAACCTGCAATAATTGCAGGCAGCTGGTGTTAATAACAGGGTGCTTTAGACCACTGTACTACCAAGGCTCTTAACAAACGTCTCGCTTAGGAATAGAAATTTGGCGCTCAATTGTAGTCTTATAACCAAAACCTGGTGGGCATAGAGGGGGAAGTTACTCTGTCAGAAATGTTTCTATGTTCTTTTTTTTTTTTAATAAGTTTTTTTTAATTTTTTACAAACAAATCAAATAAATCGGTGAACAGTGTAGTAGCTGAGTGTCATACATTCTAATACAAACTAGTAAAATTAACCATAGTTATTACATTCAATCAACTTACATATTTCCAATAATGATACACAATTATAATAAGTTGCAATCTGTCATCATTCAATTATTCCGTTTTCTTTATTTTATTATCTATAAAGTGTCTACGCTAACGTTCCCCCTTCTCTTACTTCTATCACTTATTCTAACTTTTAATCGTGTCACCTTTTACTGAAAAACATTTTCTTTCGATCCTACCTAACTTCTAGTCGTGTCACCTCCCTTAAAAAAAAAAAGGAAAAGAAAAAAAAAAGAGAGAAAAGGAAAAGAAAATCAGAACAACAACAAAAAATGTTTCTATGTTCTGAGTGTGGCCCTGGCCACAATCCCAAAGCAGGGATGGTAGAGCGGATATTATCGTCCAAAAAAACCTCCTCGCTTTGAATAGGCTTTTGAGTCCAGAAAGTTAGCTTAGAAATATACAACATTCTAGAATCTTTTGAATATTTACATTATTTAAATCAATGGCCCCCAACCTTTGGGGCACCAAGGGACCGGTTCCATGGAGAAAGATTTTCCCACGGACCAGAGGAGGCGTGGTTTAGCATGCTGCGTGCATCCCGCGGATGGAGCTTAGCTTGTCTGCACGGCCCGGTTGCTGGCATGCTGCGGTTCGGTGCTGGTCCACGGACCAGGGACGTTGGAGACTCCTGATTTACATGGCTGGCTGGGAAATTCTGGGAGTTGAAGTCCGTGTATCTTAAAGTTACCAAGGTTGAGAAACTTTGATTTGGATTGTGGGATGGCTGTAGCTCCACCTCCTGCTGGCACATGGTTAATAAAGATTTGAGAATTTTGGCTGAAGTTCTTGAAATTTTTCCTGTCCCGCCGTTAGCTCCTTTTATTAAGCAGTATTGCCAGAGCTCCTGAATCCAAAGCAGACATGCTACTCACAGGTTAAGATCCTCAGAAGGTTAGTGGTAATCCTTTTTTCCCCCTCCCGTGTTGTTTTTTGTCTCTGCAGTTTTTTTTACAGCTTCAGCAGGCTGCCCTGGAAATGTCCGCCGAAAGCGACACGCTCAGCAAGCTACAGTTGGGACAGCTGGCTTCTCTGGAGAGCTCTGTGTTCGATGAAATGATCCACCTCCTGGAACGGCTGAAGCACGACATGCTGACTCGTCAAGTAGATCACGTCTTCAAGGAGGTCAAAGAGGAGGCCAAGATCTACAAAAGGGAAAGGTGAAAACTTTTAGAGGGGAAGATCTGTAGCCCGGGGGTTGAAATGAAGGGGTCCTTGGCGCGCTCTGAGCTTGGTGGTTTTCTTGCAGACGTTTCATTACCGTACTGGGTAACGTCATCAGTGCTGCTAGGTGAAACGAGAAGCTGCTGCTTCTAATCAAAAGTTTGAATGTGTAGTTTTGCAGGCAGGAGGGAAAAAAATCATTGGGAAATCACTTTCTTCATTGCATTCTAGAATGTTGACGGGGAAAGGGCCCTCCTGACCACAGGAAAACAAAGCTTTTCAGAGCGACGCAAATGTTATTTTAAGTGCAATACACCAAACTGAATTAATCACTGCCCCCTTGGGGGATTGCATAGCCCAGGGGTCGGCAACCTTAAACACTCAAAGAGCCGCAAAGATCCTAACCCGAAGCCCCCGTTCAATTCTAGAGCCAACCGGAAGTCTGGTTCCCCCATCATGGTCTCCTCCTAGCGCGGCATCCTTTTTCCTCTGCTGACCGGAACTCCAGTTCCCCCACCATAGAGTCTCCTCCTAGCACGGCATCCTTTTTCCTCTGCTGACCGGAACTCCAGTTCCCCCACCATAGAGTCTCCTCCTAGCGCGGCATCCTTTTTCCTCTGCTGACCGGAACTCCAGTTCCCCCACTAGTCTCCTCCTAGCACAGCATCCTTTTTCTTCTACCTGTCCTAACCGAAAGCCCTATCAATTGTGGAGCCGATCAGCAACAGGGAGCCGCAGCAGAGGGATGAAAGAGCCACGTGTGGCTCCAGAGCCACGGGTTGCTGACCCCTAGCATAGCCAATAAGGCAAAGTGAAACGAGGAAGAAAGTGAGGCTCTCATTCTTTCTCTGCTTCTTTGTCTCTGTCCTCCCAAGGAATTGGTTACGTGGTCCAGCTGTTAGCTCGTAGAATTGCTGGGCAGTCGCAAAGGGGCTGTGTACCATAAAGTTGATGTCCCAAAAGTGCTTTCTTTCTTTCAGTGGATTTCCTTGTTTCGCTAGGAGCCATTTCGCTTTTCATCCAAGAACCTTCTTCTTCAGTTCTGACCTGAATGGTAGAGAATGGAAGGATTTATATTCCTTGCAGTCATCTGGTCGTTAGTGCTCTCTCTGAGAATCATTGAGGCCACTTGGAGGTTTCTCTGTGCCTTCAGGGTGACATGAATCCCATAAGGTGGAGGTCTGAACAGATGCTTTCCTAGATGCACCATTTGTAGGAGAAGGAGAGGCAGAGTCAAAAGAGGAATCGGCCTGGAATCATTACGTTCCCACAAAGGCCTTTAAGTCCCACCCTTCTTGAATTCCGTTGGACTCTTTATCTAGCGCCAATTTAGTGCTGACCGTTAGTTGACTAGATTTCTCGTGTTATAGCCGTGAACCATAAAATCAGCTTAACGCATGGGCCCCGATTCTTCACGCCTGACATTTTTCATTGAACGGGGAACGAGCGAAGCTACGGGTCGACTCGAGCAAAGTTTTCGCGTCTTTCGTTTAGGTGGCTCTCCTTGCCTTCCCAGGCCGAACAAGCCGTGATGTCTTTATCAACCACCGCCTGCCCCTTGCTCCTGACTTTGAGAGACCGGCTCCTTCAGTTAGAGCAGCAGCTTTGTTACTCCTTGTTCAAAATCTTCTGGCAAATGCTCGCGGAGCAAGTCGACTTGTTCATCTACCAGGAGGTAAGTACCGTCGCTGGCGTCTCGCCGAGACTTCCGCCAAGAATACGGTCCTAGTTTCAAACGTTGCTCGCTTTTTTGATCCGTCCGCGATATATTTTAGGTCATTCTAGGCAATCACTTCAACGAAGGCGGAGCGGCCCAACTCCAGTTCGACATGACTCGGAATCTTTTCCCTCTGTTTTCCCATTACTGCAAACGGCCGGAGAATTATTTCAAACAGTGAGTATGGCCCGTCTCAAATTCTCGTTTATTTCTGAGTTGCGTAGGGAAATCAAAGCTTCCTTCTTGGTTTTTTCGAGAGAGGGATTCACCCATTCTCTGGAGATTCTCAGTCATCTAGGTCATGGTTGTCCCAAAGGGGCTTTCCCCGCGCCCCCCCCGCCCCCGCACTTTCAAAAGGCAACTGGACTTTCTGGTTTTTCCTTGAAGACATTTTGCTACTCATTCAGAAAGCTTCTTCAGCTCTGACAAATTGGTGCGGAATGGAAGAATTTATACTCCTTGCAGACAGCTGGTCATTTTCATCCTTTCAGAGAGTCGTTGAGACCACTTGGAGGACATATGTGGTACAAATGTGATAAAGTTAAAAAGTTTTGGCATCAATTGGAGAAAATCATATTTGAAATGACGGGGAAAGCAATAATATTGGGACCAGAAACTATATTACTGTTGATAATTAAGGAAATAGAACCAACAAAATATGAGAAAGAATTGATTAGAATTATGATTATAATGGGTGGAATTATAATAGCTAGATATTGGAAATTAGGTGTGAATTTTAGAATAGAAGAGTGGTATTGCGAAATGTGGAAATTAGCTCTAAATGATAAAATGACAGGCGATATTAAAATTAGAAATGGTAACTATAAAGAAGATATTTTCTGGAAAATTTGGAAACCATTTGTGGAATATGCCTTTGGAAAATTGGACGCTTCGGTACCTGTGCCCCGAGAACGTGGATTTTGGCGATCATGAGGAACCAAATCTTCCTTTCTTATGTATAGCACAGGGTGAAGTATTGTATATGCTGTCTGTAATGTTATTTTAAAAATAAAAAAATTAATAATAATAATAAAAAAAAGAGACCACTTGGAGGTTTATCTGTGTCCTCAGGGTCTGACTGAACGGCGGACGATAGAAGGATTTCAATGCCGCTGCGTCGTTAAGATTGAACAGCCCTCTCTCAACAGAGGGGGAGGAATAAGACGCTACCTATCTCCTACACCAGTGATGGCTAACCTTTTTGCTGTCATGTGCCAAAAGTGGGGGGAGTGCGGAGGGTCGCAGGCGCGTGTGCCCACACCCATAATTCAATGCTCCCCTCTGCTCCGCCCTCTGCGCATGTGCATGCAACACCTCACCCCCTCCGCACTCCCTTTTTGGCATATGACGGCAAAAAGGTTACCAGTGGGCCGGTAGGCCTGTTTTTTGCCCTCCCCAGGTTCCAGAGGCTTTTCTGGAGCCTTGGGAGGGCGAAAACGGCTTTCCCCACCCCCCTGGAGGCCTGAAACGGCACGTGTGCCATAGGTTCGCCATCACGGTCCTATACAGTCCTTTCAGCAGTTCCCAGAAGGCTCCACACTCACTTGCGCTATTCAGGTGACCCTGAGGGCACAGATAAATCCCCCAAGTACCCTCAATGACTCTCAGAGGGAGTGCTAACGACCAGATGACTGCAAGGAATATAAATCCATCCATCTTCCACCATTCAATCAGAACTGAAGAAGCTTCTTGGGTGAAAAGCGAAATATCTTCAAGTGAAAAAAAAGGCCAGTTGTCTTTTTTTTGGGGGGGGGAGTACCTTTGGGATTAACCTGTTGCTTTGCCTGCCTCTTTTGTTTCAGTGTCATAAAATGGTTTAAGATCTCCCTCATTTCCCTTCCGTTTACATTCCTGTCCAAAGCCCTGCAAGTGGCCATTTGGTTATGGATCAGCTGGGACAAAAGTAACGTATAAGAGGATGAAGAGGCCAGATTTATGTGAATCCAACTCATTTAGAGACTTGGGTACATTCTAAAAGGATTCCTTCAGTTCTAGCTCTGCTGAGATTAAGAGATTATTTATTTATTTAATTGTTTAATTGTTTAATTATTTAATTTATTGGTTCGATTTATATGCTGCCCTTCTCCGGAGACTCAGGGCGGCTTACAATACGCTAAGCAATAACCTTCATACTTTTGTATATTTATACAAAGTCAGCTTATTGCCCCCACAATCCGGATCCTCATTTTACCTACCTTAGAAAGAATGGAAGGCTGAGTCAACCTTGAGCCTGGTGGGATTTGAACTCGCAAGTAATTGCAGGCAGCTGGCAGCTAAGTGCTACCTAACAGCGCTTTAGTCTGCTGCACCACCAAAGCTCCACCGCTCTTTATGGGTTACCTACTGCCTCTTGATTTAACAACCATTCATTTAGTGACCATTCAAAGTTACGACGACACTGAAAAAAGTGACTGATGACTAATTTTCACGCTGACGGCTGTTAAACGTAAGCATCTAAACCAGGTTTAGAACTGATTTTTTGTTGTTGTTGTTTCCCTATATAGCATCAAAGAGGCTTGTGTTGTGCTGAACCTAAACATTGGTTCAGCCCTGCTGTTGAAGGACGTGCTACAATCAGCCACCGAAACCAGAAGCGGAATCGCCTTTCATTCAAAGCAACCCACTGCCGTGGCGGCGTTAAATGAACTAGGCATTTATAAGTTAGCTCCAAAGGATGTTGAGATCCTCCTTAATCTGAGGACAAATTGGCCTAACACTGGCAGATAATCAAGATAAACAGAATGGAGAGACATTAATTACTATTACATTATTTAGAAATTACCCCTCGTTCTCACGTGACGTTGAGTATATTGCCTTGGAAAGAAAGAAAAAAAACATGCGTTAAAAAAACACTGAAAATTAAACCCCTCTCTCTCTCTCTATATATATATATCACCGTTTCAGACTGGTGTGGTGGCCTAGAGGTGGAGCTCTCACCTCACAGTCAGGAGGCTGTGAGTTCAATCCTAGGTAGAGGCAGGTATTTCTCTGTCTGGTCACAATGAGAATGTATCTGCTGAACAAAACTCCGGATTGGTGACAGGAAGGGCATCCGGCCATTAAAACGCTCTGCTAGCTCCATTTAGTTGCCGAGACTCCGCCCCGCAGGGGATTATGGGGTCGTTAAATGAAGGTGATGATATATATATATCACTGTTTCAAAGAAACATTTGTAATTTGATGAAGTCTGATTAGTATATTGACTGTTACGTTCAGTTGCAAGTTAACTGTCAGTGACACCTGTCATTTTCTCAATTTACTGTGGCAATCAAGGGAAATTCTTTTCAATGGAGAAATTATTCTTAACATATGCGCCATATTATAGGAATAGTCATCTTAAAGGAACACTCTGGAGTATTTTTTTAAAAAAATTGAGATAGATCAGTGTCACTTTATTACCTCCTCTGAGGCTCAGATTAATCTCGCTTAGGCTGGATCAGGGTGTCTTCTCAACCTTTTGTGTTACCAAGATTGTGATATTACACAATAGTACACGGGGGTTAAAAAGAGCAAAACCGTTCTTACCTTTTTGAATGAAACCATCATAGGGTTGACAAAAAGCACAAAAGGGATCAACATCTTTGCATGCCATTCTGTGGCAAATTTTGGCTCCTAATGCTAGCTTACGTCTAATACGGATAAGATAAAAACACTTTGCAGAAATTTAAATTTCTTTGAATATGCTCTATAATTCTAGATAATAAATGTGATTAGACTCCTTTTGATTAGAAAATTGGGGTTCATGATCTTTGGGCAATGGATAATCTAATCCTAATGTCATTATTTTCTTTCTGATGGAAAAATTTCATTTTAAATTTAACCTATCATCTTTCCCTGAAATAAAAGGACTGCTGAAAAGCTGAGTGTTTGGCTAATACTCCCATTATTTATTTAGCAAATTCAGTATGGATAACAGTTTTGAAGATTCTGAATTGCAGGAAATGCTTCAGTGATGATACAATTAGTACAAGTGAAGGCCATTACGTATAAATGAAATCGCTAGCTTTTTTTCCAGAAACTAAAATATAGATATATAAAGTATTCCAGGTGAGAATATTCAGGATTAGACTGTTGTCCACAGCTCAGTAAATTTTTTCGTCCTGTGGAGGAAAACAAAGATATATGACATATATTAAAAAATGCATTTTCCTCGTTACAGCCAGCCTGGTTATATGTTGAATAGTGTATAGTTGTAAGCACGCTAATATAACAATTTCTGTATGTGTATATTACATACGTTTTTATGTTAATTGTTGCGGCCAGCCCCTCCAGCATCCAAAACGGAGGAGGAGGAGGAGGCGTGGGAGTCAGAGCCAGCATCAAGGCAACCTGGGAGCTCCGCGGGGGAAGAGGCAATGGAGCGGGCAGAGAGAGAGACGGAGGCGGAGCCTGGGCCGTCCGTCAGCCCTCAGATGGAGAGTCAACAGCCCCCAGGGCTGGAGGTGGCTGATGAGGAAGAGGAGGAACAGCTGGGTCCAGTGTCTGACGTGTGGATGCGCAGAAGGCAGAGGAGAGGAGAGCAGTGGAAATCTATGAGCCGGTCCTTGGGACGAAATGCTAGTGAAGCCCTACCCTAGCTCTGGGGATCAAAGACAGGGGACGGAGATGAATAGATGTGGCAGACAACTATTCATCTTCATGCCGGAATTAATACTAAAATTGCCTTGGATTATTTTTATTTGTGGATTTATTATGAACGGAAGTTCTCGTTCCATAGCCATTTGTTTAGCGACCGTTCGAAGTTAAGACAGCGCTAAAAAAAATCACGGCTGGTTCTCGCACTTATAATCGTCACAGCATCCCGCGGTCTCGTGGTTCTGATTCAGGTGCCTAGCAACCCTCATTTACGACACTTGCAGTGTCCTGTGGTCACACCAACACCATTTGCAACCTTCAAAGCCAGCTTCCAACAAGCCAAATCAAACGGAGAAGCTGAGAAGATCACACGTTGTGGTCATGCGATGTCTTGCTTAACGAGCATGGTCATTTGCTTAACAAAGGTTTAAAAACAATTCTCAGGGAAAGACCAGCAATATTTCAATAATTATCATGTAGTTTGTTTGAAAAGGTTAAGAGGGAATGCTGAACCCTGAATGGTGGAGACGGAATCAGGTACAAAAAGATGGTTCGGAAGATTGAGGATAAATTGTTGGATGGATTTAGGGGATTACAGGGTTGTAAAAAGGAAAAAGAAAAATGTGGCATATACCGGTATATGCCTGCAATTGCCCATAAAATGTAATATTCTGGTTTAACTTACACATTTTCCTTGAAGACCTTGGATGTAATTAATTCATTTTCTTTATAAGGTACATCCTGGCTACTCAATCCCAGAGACTCAAGTGCTAAACACATAAGAGAGAAAAAATATATATATATATATATATTTCTGAATGCATTGCTGTAGTATACATTACACCTAGTATAACCTCCATGCATAATTGCTCAAAAGAAGGCCTCCAAATTTGATTACAGCCTACATTTTTAAACCATTTATTTCGTGTTTTGATTATTGTGTTTTCCACCAAAATCACAGCTTGGGTTTCCCACCTATCGGGAATCACCGTATTTTTCGGAGTATAAGACGCACCTTTCTCCGATCTGGACGCCCACGGCAGTCAGGAGTGGGGAGTGGCACGTCTGGCTTCCAATCGGACCGAGCCCCCTAGAACTTTTGTCCCGCCTCTTCCTACTTCCCTCAGTTTTTCGGCTCGGTCTATTCCAGGGCCGACGTGTCTGTAGATTCTCCTCAGCCTTTCATCGACTATTTGATTGTTCCAGCGTGAAGGGCTTTGCCTGATTCCGCTGAAGGCTGCTTCGCAGCGTGGACTGCCGGCTGGCAGATCCTCCCTTTAGCGCGCACGAGCTCGCTCCGCCGCGCTTGTCCCTGGCCTCCCGCCCGGTTTTCCGGCGGTTGAGATCTGCTGTTTGAGGGCTCCGGTCAGCAGCTGACGGGCGCGACGTTAATTTCCGCGCCATTCCTTTCTCGCGCACACGCCGGACGGCTAGCGAGCCTTGCCAGGGAGAATCGCTTATCTCCGCCTCACAGCTGAGAGGCGCGAGTTGACAGCTAGCGCCTGAAACCCTCTCATTGACGCCGGACGGCTCGAGAGGCTGCCGAACAAGCGATTCCTTTCCTCGGATTGCGGTTCCTGAGCGCATTTCTTCCCAGCGCGCCTTTCATCTCGCCAGGTACCGGGCTGTCATTAGGCGCATTGAGCCGCCATTTTAGTGTCTTCTTCTACAGTCGGCGCTCGTATTTAATTCCAAGATGGCCGACGTTCCCGCCCAAAAGACGGATCGCCACCATTCCAAGAATAAGAGGCACCGGGGAGAAGAAGCCGGGGAGGGCTCTTCCTCCATTGCTAAGAGGTCCCATGTGGCTAGCAGCATCTCCCCTAAGATCAGTGGCTCTTCTTCCTCCAAGGCAGAGAACCGGCGCCATAAGGCCATGGAGAAGGCCTTTAACAAGGCACAATCCAAGGTATTGCAACAGCATGACTCATCTACTTCGGCTGCTGTTTCCTCGGTTCACTCTGAAGTTTCTCCCTCTGTACAGCCTGCACCCAACCCTGCACTCTCCCCTGACAGGTCTTTACAAGAGGATGTTCCCCCTGTCGCTGAGGTGGCTTCTGTATTTCCCTCAGACCCAGGGGTCTCTGAGGCGCCTGTCCAGCGACCTTCTACTCCAGCCAGTGGCGAGCATATGGCTTCCTCGGCTCCTCAGACATCGGAAGCCCCACAGGAGCCCATGCTCAACCCCGGGCTGCAGCTGTCCCTGGCTGAGCTTATCTCTGAGGCCATCAAGCAGGGCATTGCCCAAGGCCTTCAGCAACATACTGCAGCGCTGCCTTCTGACCAGCGGGCCCAACAGGCTCATCCACGACCGCGCCCACGCCCGGAGGGCTCTGTGGCTGACATCTCAGATCAGGACTCAGCCAGCCAAGATTCTCTCTCTGATGCTGATGCACCACCCGAGCAAGACCTCTCTGAGGACGAAGGGCTGGAGCCTGACCAGCCGGCCTTTGTGGGTCTCTTCAAGCCCCACATGTTTCGTTCTCTCCTGCACAAAGCGCAGGTTACCACCCGTTTGGGGTCTGGATCCCCGGGTCAAGATTCCCACTCACCTCCACCCGATCCTACTTCAGCCTTGTTTCAGGAACCCACATCGCACTCAGAGGTGGTTCCTGCGCCCAAACTCTTTTCCGATGTGGTGAAGCGTCAATGGTCCTTTCCCAGCTCAGGGCCTGTTCCTAACAATCTCGATAGAAGGTTTTATAATATGGCTTCTGATTTCTCTACCCTTTTGCAAGTCCCTGCAGTAGACTCGCCTGTGGTGGCCCTTTCCTCTTCCTCACCCCTAGCGGGTCCTTCAGATGAGTACTTACGACCGGAGGAGAAGAAGGCCGAGAGGACACTTATCAAGGGTCACCAAGCATCCGCCTGGTCAGTTCAAGCTTCCTCGGCTGCATCCTTTTTCAACCGGGCCACCATTCTATGGCTGCGACAGCTTCAGGAGCGCATTCCATCATCTGATCAGCGTTCTCATCAGGACATTAATAAAATCCTTGCGGCCGTGGAGTTCTCCGCCGACGCCACCCTGAACGCGGCTAGATTCTCCGCCAAGGCCATAGGCTCATCGGTCACCTCTCGACGCCTTCTCTGGCTACGCAGTTGGCAGGCGGATGCCAGGAATAAATGGCGCCTTGCATCGTCTCCCTATTCTGGCGACAAACTCTTTGGGGTGCAATTGGATCCTCTGCTGGTCGAGACTAAGGACCACCGTAAGGTTCTTCCTGCACTCTCCCGCCGGTCAGAGTATCGTCCACAGGGAACCTTTCGTCCCTCCTCCTCGTCTTCCTTTCGTGGCTCCGATTCCACCTATCATCAACAGCGGCACCAGCGCCCTTTCCAGTCCAGGGGACCTCAACACCACGATAGTCAGGTCAGGCAGGGGCCCCGATTTACTTCCAAGAGGCCCTTTCGCGGGGGGAGGGGTCGGCCTTTCCGGCGGTCTCGTTGACCGCCCCCCTGACTCCCTGATTGGCGGTCGCCTAACTTTTTTCGCCGATCAATGGGACTCGTCTGTCTCTGACTCTTGGGTCAGGGACACTATTCGCTTTGGCCTTTCAATCGAATTTGTCTCCACCCCTCCTAACCTATACCTGCGCTGCCCTGTGTCCCAGGACCGCTCTAGGCGCGCCCTGGTTGATGAGGCCGTCGTCCATCTTCTGGCTGTCAGGGCTATCGAGCCTGTTCCTCCATCACAACGGGGCCAAGGTTTCTACTCCCGTTTGTTCCTGGTTCCCAAAGCTTCGGGGGGATGGAGGCCCATTCTTGATTTAAAATCTTTGAACCGGCATGTAGTCTACCGCCGGTTTAAAATGCAGTCGCTTCATACCATCCTGCTCTGCATTCGCCAGGGGGACTTCATGTCATCCATTGATTTAACTGAGGCCTACCTCCACATCCCCATCCTTCCGTCCCATCGCAGATTTCTTAGGTTTTCTTACAATGGCAAGCATTTCCAATATACGGCCTTACCTTTCGGCCTTTCCTCAGCCCCCAGGGCATTTACTAAGATTATGGCTGCCCTGATGGGCCATGTTAGTTCCATCCCTATCAGGGCCCTGTTTTATTTAGATGATATTCTCCTCCTTTCCCGTTCCCAGTTGCAGGCCACGAGGGACCTCTCCTCCGTGCTTACCATATTACAGGGCCATGGCTTTTCTGTTAATTTTCCCAAGAGCCATCTTTCACCATCTACTCGGCTCCAGCATCTGGGGGCTGTCATTGATTCCAATAGCATGCAGGTCTTCCTGTCACAGGACCGCCAATCTAGCATTTCGAACATGGCGGCCCGCTTCAGGAGGCGCGGCTCTGCTTCCCTCCTGGGGTTATCTAGTCTGTTAGGCAAGATGGTTTCGGCTTATGGAATCGTGCCGTGGTCTCGTCTCCACAGCAGGGAGCTTCAGTGGCTCTTACTGCCGTACCAGCGGGCGCACAACCAGTCAGCGGTTTCCACGATCCCTCTACCTCCAGCGTCAATCGACTCTCTCAGTTGGTGGACATCGCGAGCGGTATCCCAGGGCTCTTCATTCGGGGATGTCCACAGAATTATTGTAACAACGGACGCCAGCCTCTTGGGATGGGGGGCCCATCTGGGCCCTCACATGGCTCAGGGTCTCTGGTCACCTCAGGAGCAGGCCCTTAGTATCAACATTCTGGAATTGCCAGCCATATATCTGGCACTTTTGCGCTTCGAGCCTCTAGTCGTCGGCCGGGATGTCCTGATCCTCACGGACAACATCTCAGCCAAAGCGCATGTCAACAGGCAGGGAGGGACCCGCTCTCGATCCCTGATGCAGGAATCCCTTCGTTTAGGTCTGTGGGCGGAATCCCACTTGTCCTCGCTCCGGGCGGAGCACATTTCAGGGACGGCGAACGTTCGAGCGGACTCCCTCAGTCGCAACTTCATCGACCCCGCCGAGTGGAGTCTTCATCCCCTTCTTTTCAGGGAGTTGGTCTCCCGGTTCGGCGAGCTCTCAGTGGACCTCTTTGCCTCGAGCGCAAATCATCAGCTTCCCCGATTCTTCTCTCGCTACCCAGCCCCGGGAGCAGAGGCAGTGGACACCTTGCGCAGCCCGTGGCCCTCGGGTCAGCTTCTATATGCCTTCCCTCCGCTGCCTCTCATTTCCAAGGTGGTGCGGAAGTTGATTCAGGAGAAGGCAGAGGTCCTCCTTCTGGCACCGCACTGGCCCCGCAGGCCATGGTTTGCGGACTTGAGGTCTCTCTCCGTAACCCCACCTTGGCGGATTCCCGACCACCAGATCTCCTTGTTGCAGGGTCCTCTGATCCACCCAGATCCCCAGTCCTACCAACTAACCGCCTGGAGGTTGAGCGGCTCCTCCTGACCAGGTCTGCCGTTCCACCGGGCGCCATCGATGTCATCCAGGCTGCTCGGCGCCCGTCTACGCTCCGCATCTATGACTCAACGTGGAACTCCTTCTCAATTTGGTGCCGGGCGCGGGGTCTTGTGCCTACAGAGGTCTCCATCGTTCAGCTGCTGGCGTTCCTTCAGGACGGATTCGAAGCAGGCTTGGCCCCGAACACGCTCCGTCGGCAGATGGCCGCCATATCCTCCATCCTCGCCTGCGGTTCCTCATCTACTCTCGCGGCCGATCCGCTCATCCGTTCCTTTCTCAGGGGTGCCACCAACCTTCGCCCTCCTGTAGTGCACCGGTTCCCCACGTGGGACCTTAACAGGGTCCTCTCCTCCCTCACGGAGCCTCCGTTTGAGCCGCTCCGGGAGGTCGGCTTGAAGTTCTTATCCTTCAAGGTTTCGTTCCTGGTTGCTATTACCTCCGCCCGACGTATATCGGAGTTGGCTGCCTTGTCCGTCCGCCCAGACCTCTGTATCTTTCACACGGACAGGGTGGTCCTTCGCCTTGATCCAGCCTTCGTACCCAAGATTAACTCCATCTTTCACAGGATGCAGGAGCTCACGCTTCCGAATTTTTGTCCAGCACCTCATTGTCGGCAGGAGCGTGTTTGGCATAAACTGGACGTCCGCAGGGCTCTCAAGGTTTACGTCGCCCGGACATTGCCATTCAGGAAAACGGAGGCCCTATTCCTCTCGTTTCAGCCATCATCGATGGGCACTCGGGCCTCCTCAGTTACGATAGGGCGCTGGATCAGGGCCACGATAGCCTTAGTGTATGAAGCTCATTCTCTGCCGGCTCCTCGACATATTACTGCACACTCAACTAGGAGTGCCGCCACCTCGGCGGCCTGGTCTACCCAGGCTCCGCTGGATGAAGTCTGCCGTGCTGCAACCTGGGCCTCTGTCACGCCTTTCATCCGTCATTATCGCCTGGACTCCTATGCTTCGGCGGATGCAGCCTTTGGCAGACGGGTGCTACAGCAGGTCCGACCTTCTCCCTCCCGTGGAGACACCAGGCTTTGGTATGTCCCACTCCTGACTGCCGTGGGCGTCCAGATCGGAGAATGGGCGTTGGTCCTACCTGATACGCCCTTTCTCGATCATACGCCCACGGCAGTCAGCCCCACCCTTCGGCCGGACCTGGGTTCCGGTGGGGGGGGGGAGGCTTTTAATTTCTCTATTTTTCTTTCTACAGACACTTCAGCCTTCTGAACGCTCTCGCCTCAAAACTGAGGGAAGTAGGAAGAGGCGGGACAAAAGTTCTAGGGGGCTAGGTCCGATTGGAAGCCAGACGTGCCACTCCCCACTCCTGACTGCCGTGGGCGTATGATCGAGAAAGGGCGTATCAGGTAGGACCAACGCCCATTCCCCCCCCCCCAAAAGGGGGTGAAAATTTAGGTGCATCTTATACACTGAATATAGCTCTCCCACCCACTGGCCCCCACCCTTTGGCCTCTGCCTTACAGCAGTTACCTCCTTGCAAGCAAACAGCAAGAAAAAAAACAGCTCCTTTCAGCTTCAGCACAGCCTAATTAGCACAACTTGATTTGTCTGTTGGATCAGCCTCCAGACTTCTCAGCTGTTTTGCTCTCAGCTGTTTTGTGCAGGGCTCTGCTGCTTGCTGCAAAGAGGTAAATTGCTGGAGCAGATTTTTTTTCTCCTTGTGCTAATCAAGCTATGCTGAAAACGAAACTGAAAGTAAAGAAGGCTATTTGCTGTTTGCTGCAAGGAGGCAAAATTGCTCAGAGGCAGAGGGAGATTTCTTTTTCTTCTTTTCCTCACCAAAAAAGATAGGTGCGTCTTATACTTCGGTGCGTCTTATACTCCGAAAAATACAATAGCTGGATTCACACATCATGCAAAGCAGTGGCTTGGTAAATATACAGGTAGTCCTCGATTTACGATCACAATTGAGCCCGACATTTCGGCTGCTAAGTGAAACATTTGTTTAGTGACTTTTGAACCTTTCCTGCCACAGTTGTTCAGTGAGTTTGTTGCAGTTGTTAATTTAGTTAACCCGGTTGTTAAGTGAATCTGGCTTCCCCATTGACTTCGCTTGTCGGAAGGTCGCAAAAAGGGATCGCATCACCCCAGGACGCTGCAACGGTCATATGAATGAATCAATTGCCAAGCATCTGAATTTTGATCATGTGACCACAAGGATGCTACAATGGTTGTGTGAAAAACGGTTATAAGTCACTTGTCCAGTGACGTCGTAGCTTTGAACAGTCTCTAAATGAATTGTTGTAAATCGAGGACTACCGTACCTCTACCATAATCTGCTAGATTCATACAACACACAATTGCCGTATACTGATTTCCAAAATATATGGAAGGTGCTAAGCCAAAATTAAATGAGCAATTTTGGGGGGGTAAAGGTAAAGGTTCCCCTTGCACATATGTGCTAGTCGTTCCTGGCTCTAGGGGGTGGTGCTCATCTCCGTTTCAAAGCCGAAGAGCCAGCGCTGTCTGAAGATGTCTCCATGGTCATGTGGCCGGCATGACTCAACGCCAAAGGCGCACGGAACGCTGTTCCCTTCCCATCAAAGATAGTCCCTATTTTTCTACTTGCATTTTTTAATCTACTTTCGAACTGCTAGGTTGGCAGAAGCTGGGACAAGTCACGGGAGCTCACCCCTCCCATGGCACGAGGGATTCAAACCGCCGAACTGTCGACCTTTCGATCGACAAGCTCAGTGTCTTAGCCACTGGGCCACCACGTCCCTCTTTGGGGGGTTACTATGGTGTTTAAATCTAGTCTCTTCCGGCTGGGAGAAGATATCAACCCAACAAGGATATTAGGTATGTAGGCAGGTTTTCCAGCATCGATCGGAAATTGAAGAGAAATCACTATTTTTATTTTTAAACAAGGACCCTCCCTTCTTTGCAGCTAGAAAATAGAGAAGTAATGCAAGCTGAACATGGATTAGACCAGGGGTCTCGAACCTTGGCAACTTTAAGACCTGTGAACTTCAACTCCCAGAATTCTGGGAATTGAGGTCCACAAGACTTAAAGTTGCCAAGGTTAGAGACCCCTGGATTAGACAGTTGTTATATCTCAACATGTATATACAGAAGTATACAGTTCACACATTGTTTATTTATACAGCAAACAAACGGAGGCAGATACAAAGGAAAAACTCCAAGTTAGCTTATGTTTTGTCGCGTAGATTCAGCTTTTTATAATCTCTATATACAGCTGTCATTATATTACAAAACGGAAGACAAAATTAAAAGCTCATAAAGTACAGCAAAAGACAGTAAAATAATTATGTAATGTACTGTGTTACCCCGAAAATAATTTTTTTAAAAAAATATTTTTTATTTTTATTTATATGCCGCCCTTCTCCGGAGACTCAGGGCGGCTTACAATGCATTAAGCAATAGCCTTCATACTTTTGTATATTTTATACAAAGTCAGCTTATTGCCCCCACAAACCGGGTCCTCATTTTACCCACCTTAGAAAGGATGGAAGGCTGAGTCAACCTTGAGCCTGGTGAGAATTGAACTCGCAGTAATTGCAGGCAGCTGGATGTTAAATGCTGCCTTAGTAGAGGCATTAGCCTCCTACGCCACTCAGGCTCCTCTAAGAAAATAAGAACCTGTGTCATATTTTTTTGAACCCCAAAATAAGCCCTTGGCCTTAGTTTCGGGGAGGTCTTATTTTAGCACATACCCTCAAAAGTCTGAATGGTCTTATTATCAGGGGATGTCTTATTTTAGGGGAAACAGGGTAGCTACAAATATTTCTATTGACTCGTCCTGAGCTAACCCCAAACGGCCTTTTTAAAAAAATATTGTTTGTGGTTCCTGGCACCAACTGCAGGAGATAAAATCCGTTTACAAGTATCAGAATGGAAGAGGTTGTCATCCTGCCTATGTATACAGATAGTCCTCAACTTACGACCACCATTGAGGCCAAAATGTACGTCGTTAAGTGAGGCGTTCGGTGCGTTTTGCCCCCCGTTCTACGACTTTTCTTCCCACCTTTGTTAAAGTGAACCCCTGAAGTTGTTAAATGAGTCACCCGGTGGTTAAGTGAATCTGGATTTCCCCCTTGGCTTTGCTTTGAAAAAAACGGTGGTAAGTCACTTCTTTTCAGTGCCGTTGTAACTTTGAACGGTCCCTCAATGAACTGTCGTAAGTCGAGGACTGCCTGTACTGCTTTTGCTCAATTTCTCCTTTCTCGCCCAGGAAGTGGTGAGAGCCCTAGGCAGTTTTATAGCACACCAGTGTAGCAATCTAAAATCTTCTAAAAAGGACATTTGTATTTTTCCAGCTAACTTTTCTTTGTTTATTGGAAAATGCATCATACATTGTAATGCTGGATAAAGTATAAATTTACTAGCCAAGCTGCTGAGATATTTACAGACAAATCGGTTGGATTTTGGAATAGGAATTTAAAAGATCATTACATTTGTTATGAAAGGGAAACAATAATAAGGATATAATAAATACTAGAATATGATATACTGGTATACTAGATTCTGTATATATGCATATGATTCTGTATATATGCAAATACAAAAGGTATTTGTATCACACATATTATGTCTTTATATTTGTATCTCCTGTAACAAACATATTCTGTTATTAGGCCTCTGTAATGTATCTGGTATTTGTCAAACAGATGTCCCTGCCATTTGACCTGAACCCATATCAATCTTCTCCCTGTTTTTCCTTGTGCTATCTAAGAGATTGGTACGTATCTCAGTTGAAACTACAGCCACCAACAAAGGGATGATTTACACCTCAATCCTAATTTATGTTTGATCTGGATAAACTCCTGCTTTTCAGAGCCAGGAGGCCAAAGTGGCCAATTGAGTAAACAAAGAAATGCTTAAGGATTAGTAATTGGGAAGTTTCTATTCCCCCTTGCAAGGCAACAAGGAATACATAAACCTAAACCAGGAGGCCAGGTTTGGGTACTAAGCTGACGTCTCTGAGGGTATAAAAGGACGCCATACCTTCTCCAAGGGGTGGCTATCTCCTCGCATGCATTTTATCTGTATGTTCTGGATATAGTTCCACCCAGTATTTTGTTTTTGGCCATAAATAAAATCTGGTGGGTTTTTTTTTTGCAAGCCTCGTCTTGAGTCTCTCTCTTTGGCATTCTGGTGACTCAAGTATAATTTGGGACCTTACAGTTAGAAAATGGAAGATAGTCTTTTTGAGGTTTTTGGATTCACTGTATCCTATCGTGAACGACATTATAAAGCTGACTTTGTATAAATATACAAAAAGTATGAAGGCTATTGCTTAACACATTGTAAGCCGCCCTGAGTCTCCGGAGAAGGGCGGCATATAAATATAAATTAATTTTTTTTAAAAAAAAAACGACATAAAAAGATGAAGATCGTAAGATATGAAGAAATACTGACCTCCTTTGTACTGTATTACATTGATGAAGCCTTCACCGCCAATATCTATCATATCGAACATTGCATCCAAGTTTGATTCGTCCATAAGGTTGGGATAATCATCGCTTGTCGCTTTGGCAATCTTTACTTTTTCCAATGTCTTTATCAAAAATTCTCGCGGTCTCTCTGAAAAGGAAAAACAGATGGTCATGCTTTGTTGTCCAAAACCATATCGTTCAAGGTATCTAAACTAAATGTTGTTTTTCATTAAAATGATTTGACAGATTAACTGTTACGATAAAAGTGTTTCATGTTTTCTGCCTGAACCTTTTGATCACTCAGGTAGTTCGTATCTTCGTCTTCTTGGCCAAGAGAGGCACAGAATAACAATCCGTGTCCTCGAATCTTTTAATAACTTGCCGAAATTCAGGAGAACTGCTACAAACTGCCCGAAGATCCATCACAAGACCCTCACTGCACACACTCACACCTGAAGCCCTTATAAATAGAAAAAAACTCCAACACCGACAATCCCTCAAACTCCACCGAAGACGTTACCTAGTTTGGTAATGAAATGTTCGGAAACCAACTCACAAAGCTCAGAGAACGAACCTCCATCCTCACGGCTACAAATCTTGCGGTTAGCCAGCTGAGCAAATGCATTGTGTGTGACGACTCTTCCTCCTGGACATGTACAACAGCTTTCGACCCAGATACCACATCCATTCAACTGTAGTAGACGCAGGGGTGGGCTTGAAAAATTTTAGCAAGGGGTTCTCTGCCTGGTTGCTGGGTGGATGTGGCCATGGTAGGCATGTCCTAGTCAACCTCCTGCACTGCAGTGAGGTGGGGGGGAGGGTATTTTTGCCCTCCCCAGGCTCTGGAGGCTTTTCCCGAGCCCCCAGGAGGGCAAAAACAGCCTCCCCAGACTCCAGAGGCCCTCTTCCCGAACTTCCGGTATGCCTGTTTTTTGCCCTTCCCGAGCCTCCACACACACACTGCACTTACTTGCATCCAAAACGGGCTGCGTGGGGACTCCCAGGAGGGACAGGGTGGGAGGGGCCAGCCAGGAGTGAGATTTGGGGGTTCTCCGAACTGCACAGAATCTTAGATAGAGGTTCTCCCGAACCCCCAGCAGCCCACCCCTGAGTAGACGTTTGTGTCATTGCTTTTTCCAGACTATATCACAACCTCAAGCCCTGTGCACTAGGCAGGAAAACTGGCCAAGTAACTCCTCCGGCATTGCTTAGCAATAGCAATGGGACTCAGTAAGAGAGGATCGTGAGTACAGATTGTCCTCGGCTTACGACCACAACCGAGCCCAAAATGTATGTTGTTAGTGTGTAGTGTAAGTGAGACACTTGTTAAGTGAGTTTTCCCCCATTTTACAACCTTTCTTTGTTGTTAAGTGAATCTCTGCCAAGTTGATAAATTAGTAACAGAGTTAAGTGAATCGGGCTTCCCCCTTGCCTTAGGAAGTCGCAAAAGGGGATCATATCATCCCGGAACACCACAAAAGTCATAAATATGAACCAGTTGCCAAGCATCTGAATTTTAATCACACGATCCTGGCAAAAGTCGGAAGTGTGAAAAACGGTCATCGGTTACATTTTTCAGTGCCGTTGTAACTTTGGTCACTAAGCGGACTGTTTTAAGTTGAGGACTACCTGTACATGACAGTTGGGTGATCACCATTGCAACATCTTGCTGGCTTCCCCATTGACTTTGCTTACGGTCACAAATAGAATCAAATAGAATATTCTTTATTGTCCAAGTGTGTTTGGCCACACAAGGAATTTGTCTCCAGTGCAGAAGCGCTGAGTGTACATACAAGCAACAAGTTCCATAAGTATATGTAGAACTACTTTAATTTTGTTCCAACAAGAGCTTTGCAACATAGGTTGGACTGAGAGCAGAGTGATTTGCTTAGCGACAAAACCCTGACTCGGGTTGTAAAGCCATGGGCTGTTTCACAGACTAATCAGCTGAGTGCACAACTCACTATTAAGCCACAGCTTTCCAGCCAAGTAGGTGCAGTCACACAAGCCATAAAGCCATAGCCAAAGAAACTAGGATATGGTTTAACTCAGGGTTTCTCAACTTTAAGACGGGTGGATTTGAACTCCCAGAATTCCCCAGCCGGCATGGATTCTGGGTATTGTAGTCCACCCACCTTAAAAGCTGACAAGGTTGAAAACCACCTTTTAGCCTAATGCAGGAGCCTCAAAACCTGGGCACTTGAAAACCTGTGGACTTCAACTCCCAGAATTCCCCAGCCAGCATGGATTCTGGGTATTGTAGTCCAGCCACCTTAAAAGCTGACAAGGTTGAAAA
>WNWU01000049.1:6698220-6757636 GCA_012654045.1 Ptyas mucosa | reverse complement strand
TCTGGGTATTGTAGTCCAGCCACCTTAAAAGCTGACAAGGTTGAAAACCACCTTTTAGCCTAATGCTGGAGCCTCCAAACTTGGGCCCTTGAAGACTTGTGGACTTCAACCCCCAGAATTCCCCAGCCGGCATGGATTCTGGGTTTTGTAGTCCACCCACTTTAAAAGCTGACAAGGTTGAAAAACACCGTTTAGCCTAATGCTGAAGTAAATCCGCTCGTCTTCCCGAGGCACGGAAACGCGCAGCCCCCGGCCAAATCCTCTCACCCGGCCGGTGGTAGAGCAGCAACGAAGTTAAACTATACAAAAGCTCCGGGATTTTGTGCTGGGCCAAGTATTCGCGGCCTTCCGTTTCTCGGTCCATCTCGCCGTTGCTAGGCGACGACCCGGGCCAGGACGCGCCGCGCAGAGTGACGCCATCATTGAGGGCCGCTCGCTCGACCAATCAGCTGTCTCGCTGGCCTTGGGCTTGTGACGTCAGTGGGAAGGCGCGGTAACGAATGTTGACGACAGCGAGAGGGGCGTGGCCTCGGGTCCAAAGCACGTGGCGCGGGGAATAGCTTGGCGAGCTGCACGGTTTGAAATTTGCAAAATTTTGCAAAAAAATTCTGAATTTCTGAAGTGGTTTAAAATCGTTTCTCGGCCTTTTGGCTAAAATCCAAGTGTAGTTAAAGATCTGGGGGCACATAAAGCAATTTTAATGCTTTGGGTCCCTTTGCAACAAAATTCCATTTTAATGCATGCTGATTAGTGTACATTCCAAGTGACACAAAAGTGCTTTTTTTCAGGAGACAACTGGACTTTCTTTTTTTTTGAAAGTTTTTTATTTTGAAAACATTAAAAACAAGGCAGAAAGACACAACATTTATATCCATATCACTTTTCCCTACAGCTGCTTCGAAGTGATCCTTTCTTGCTATTTACATCTATTCACACATATTTTAACTTCATCTTATTCAACAATTTATTTTCCATTCTTTCTTTCGTCTAGATTGTACTTTGATCTTCAACGTTTTTTCTCCCCTCTCTCCTTTATTCCTCTCTCCCGTTTTTTCCTATTCTCCAACCATCCATACCACCTACACCACACTTTGTAATATTCTGTATCCTCTTTCTCCTCGAGTTCTTTTGTTAATTTGTCCATCTCTGCGCACTCTTTAAGGTTTTCCTAATTAAATCTTCTTCTGATGGTAAGTTTCCCTTCTTCCAATTTTGCGCATAGACTATGCGGGCTGCTGTCAGAATATGTAATATTAAATTATGTATTTCCTTAGTAGAGTTTTCTATGGAAATCCCTAGTAGAAACTGCTCAGGTTCTCCCTTTATTGAATTCTGAATTATTTCCTCTATCCACTTTTTACAACTGGACTTTGTTTTTTTTTTTCTTTTGAAGACGTTTCCCTTCTCCTCCAAGAAGCTTATTCAGCTCTGATGGTGGGGGAATGGAGGGATTTATATTCCTTGCAGACAGCTGGTCATTTGCATCCTTTTAGAGGGTCCTTTTAAAACAAGGGATCGGTTCCTATTTCGGAGAACATGTCTCTCTGTTCCAATCTGCTCTTCGTTTTTATTTTCTAGCAATACTTCGTGGTCATCTTAGATGCTGCAAGTCGGTGAGGACATCTGCCCTTGGAATAGGTACAGATTAAAACATCCCAATCCACATTCTTACTTAAATCTTTCAAGACTTAAACTACCCCTTTAACAGCAGGAGTAAGGACAAAAATATAAACATACAGATAGTCTGTAGAGATTCTCAAGTCATCCAGGTCATGGTTGTCCTAAAGGTGTTTTTTTCAGGAGACAACTGAACTTCCTTGGGTTTTTTTTCTTTTGAAGACATTTCGCTTCTCATCCAAGAAGCTTCTTCAGCTCTGACTGAAGGGTGGGGGAATGGAAGGATTTATATTTCTTGCAGACAGCTTAAAAATTGCAGACTACAGGAACCATTTGCACCACTCAGGTCACCCTGAGGACACAGATAAACCTCCAAGGGCTTCAAGGACCCTCTAAAAGGATGCAAATGACCAGCAGTCTGCAAGGAATACCAATCCTTCCATTCCCCACTATCTTGTCAGAACTGAAGAAGCTTCTTGGAATGTGAAACGAAACGTCTTCAAAAATGGAAAAAAACCCAGAAAGTCCAGTTGCCTCTTGGAAAAAACACCTTTGGGACAACCATGACCTGGATGACTGAGAATCTCTACAGATTCAAAGTGACAACAAAGTTAAGAGTTATTCTACGTCTCTCTTGATCGAGGAGGAACGTGTGAACGGATCTTTTAACTCGAGTTGACACGAATGTTGCATTAGAATTGGGGCACGAGGCTGTCCTCCGGAATTACAACTACAATCTAGCACCGGTGAGACATTTGTTAAGTGAGTTTTGCTCCATTTTACGACCTTTCTTGCCTCGGTTGTTAAGTGAATTGTGGCCGTTGATAAGTAAATAACCTAGCTGTTCAACGAACGGGCAGTTTCTGGCCTCCGGAGGGCCAGGGGAGGCTGTTTTCACCATCCCGGAGGCTCCAGAAAAGCCTCCAGAGTCTGGGGAGGGCGAAAAACGGGCTTACCGGGGGGGGGGGGGGGGATTGCATTATGGGTGTGGGCCAAAAACTCCCAGCCATTATGGCTTAGTTAAAATATCCTTATGGAGCCTGATACACAATGCTTTGCCAATTAATTCAGCTTGTGTTAATTTAACAAGATTGGGCTTTTTTGAGAGCGGCTGGGGTCAATCACCCTAGTGAAATCTGCCTCCCGCCGGCCAGCTGGTCTTCAGGTCTCTGCCATGCAGGGCGCATGTGCGGGGACTATGCACGCATTGTATTTTGGGGGTCCGGGCGCACGCATGCGCTTTGGGCACTTGGTCCATAAAAGGTTAGCCGTCACTGGCTTATAATTTTTCCCAGATAACCCTGGACCCTTTTTCTTTGACAAAGCGATAAAGCACTGCGTGTTTTTTTTTTCTTAGAAACATATAAATTATTTTATTTACAAAGCCATGTTACAAATAATAATAATAATAACAATAATAATAATAAAGCAAAACCAACAAATAACAAAAGAAATACAATCGCCCGCTAGAGAATATCTCTAGGCCTGGTGCTAAAACCATGGCAGTATCAGTCAGATACATACGTTTGTTCTTTATTTTCCCTTTTCTCAAAACTGTAAGTCATAAATTTTTACTATTTACATCTACTTTCAACACTTACAATTATCACAAGCATGGAATGGTTTCTCTCTTGATACTGCTAATACATAAAAGGTGCAGGAGGAGGAAAATAGTGTTACAAAATATGGGTCCGTAGAAAAGAAATCCACTGTACACATATGGCAATTTTTTTTTTCATTTTTAGAATGATTGGACGTGCTTATCTTCAAAAGTCTTCTCGAAAAAGGTTCTAAAATCTGTAGTAGGAAAGCATAATTGAGGAGGTGCAAATTTCACTTCTGTGCAACAGTTTGTTTGTTTTTTTTAAAATTTATTTATTTCCCATGACTGACCAGCTATGTAAAACCCAAAGTTTCGTTAAAGTGCCATGGGTAAAACAGCGTAACAAAATAGAAGGTGTAGATAGAAAAAATTTTCTTCTTTTTTTTTTTTTAAACAAGAGTTCACTGAGAATCGGCAATAATAGAATATGCTGTATAAACTATTCTCTACAAAGGTTGATCGGCACTATGTACAATTGTTAACATCGATACAAAAGAAGGCATACAAAGTTATCCCAAGTT
Organism: Ptyas mucosa; assembly: GCA_012654045.1. NCBI lineage: Eukaryota > Metazoa > Chordata > Lepidosauria > Squamata > Colubridae > Ptyas > Ptyas mucosa. The sequence goes on along the minus strand of WNWU01000049.1, from coordinate 6,753,895 downwards.
TGCTTTTTTTAAATTTAATTTAATTTTTTTTAAAATATGGCTGACGGGGCCTATGCATTGCGTTATGTGTTAACGACCAAAGTTTCTGTGCCTCTATTGCTGGAAATCACGTCTTCTAGAAAGCTGGGTGTGTAGAAGGGAAAATGGTTGGAAAGGAGAGGGGGGAAAAAACCAGTTTAACAAATGCTACACTACAATACAGTCTGGTCCAGTCCATTTCCATTTTTAAAACCACATTATTTATTTATATATATATATATATATATATATATATATATATATATATATATATACCATTTTAGTATATATAATGACCTTTTTTTAAAAAAAAATAATGGGACAAAATGTAGAGGGTTGTATTTAGGTTTCCAAAATTCTGTGAGATCTAAGTCACGGAAAATGAAACGTTAAAATGAGCGTTATTCCAAAACACCCACAAATATCCAGCTTTCTACATAATAGATGCATGTTAAGCTAAGGAAGTCTTGACATTATTAAATTGTTCCTTCAGCAGCCACTCAAAATTCATATTCGTCGTATCTTCCCCCCCCCCCTCAAAAATATAGATCAGCAGTTCGATCATTGAAGTGTTGTTTTGCTACTGAAATTTGATAACTCCTGCAGCTACACAACACGAAATAAATTAGTTTTTAAAAAACGAGGCTCTGTTCCTACAACCAATGACAAAAAAAAAAAAATTGTGCAAAAATAAAGATATGTACATATTTTTTTTTCCCAATCTGAAGAATGTACAATAAAACGTAACTCAAAATACATGAAAAATACAACCATTGCTTATATTTTCTTAAGTTTCACATCGTTCATGAAACTAATCTTGTCACTTCCCAAGTATAAGAAAAACATAAATTACAATAACATTATAAAAATTATTTGGAGAATATTTTCTAATTTCCCCCAAAGAGGCCTAGCCTTGTTTACTGTTGTTAAACATTTTTCCCACCTATGTTTTAAAATCTGCCGTAAGCCTTTACTTTAAAAGGAAAAAAGCTAATAAATCTATTTGCATTCGTTTTTCATTTCTCCCCAAGATGTAAATAAACCGGCATTTAAGTGCACTTTTAATTCTGTAGAAAGAAAAAGTTATTTCCTTTGTAGTAATTTTGTAAGTACCTTAGTATAATTGGTTTCCTGATTACAAAAAAATCTTTCATTTTTTTTAAAAAAACCAGTAATTCCTGTAAAAACATTGTCAGTGCAATTCTACTGATGCAAATTCAGTTATGTCCAACTTCTGTCTTTTATTTTAGAATAATGCTTCACGAAGGACAGCAGTCCTTTTCTTGGCCCCTTCACCTAGGGCATGAGGAAAGGGTCACACAATATTCCTATAATATTGGCAATAGTTAGATGCGTTAACCCTTCAGTGTGTGGCAAGAATCTAGAAACACTGAAACTTGTAGCCGTTAAGTCAGCAAAATGGATGGACATTTTTCTTTTGATCCCGAGGACAATAATTAATACAGAAGTTACTGCAAATTGAAAATAATAGCTTTGCTCAATCTATTCTCTTTTTTTTTAATCACAAATGGCATTATTTCGAAATGTCCACCGCTCTCCCGTTGTTGCAAGAAACTTAAAAAGAAAAGAGAAAATTTCCTTCCGAAGGCATTAATTTAAAAAAAATCAAGACCGATTGCACAGATCAGAGGCCAACACATGTAAGAAATTAAAGTAAACCATGACTACAAATTTTATGGGGGAAAAAAAGGAACGATTTTAATACAAAATTACGAAAAAATATCTGCAGGACACAGAAACCAATAAGCTGGCTTGGAGAAGGGCTGCAAAAAAATATAGAGATGGTTCTCCTTATTTCATGGAACAGTCCTTATCCTACCAGGCCGATTTAACGTTTTCTGAAAGAGAAAATAAACAGTTCACTTTACGCGACAAATGGGATTGTGACGATTTTTTTTTTAAAAAAAACAAACCACAAAAATTAACAATATACAGGTAGTCCTCGATTTATCTTGTGGCCTGTTTGCCGCCAGCCCTTCCAGCAGCCGAATCAGAGGAGGAAGAGGAGGCATGGGAGTTAAGCTCAGAATCAGGACAACCTGAGAGCTCCGAGGGGGAAGAGGGAATGGAGCTCTCAGAGTTAGAGGCAGAGCCTGGACCGTCTGTCAGCCCTCAGATGGAGAGTCAACAGCCCCCAGGTCTGCAGGTGGCTGATGAGGAAGAGGAGGAACAGCTGGGCCCAGTGCCTGACGTGCGGATGTGCAGAAGGCAGAGGAGAGGAGAGCGGTGGAAATCTATGGGCCGGTCCTTGGGACAGAAGAGCCAGTGCTATTGGCAAAGCCCCACCCTAGCTCTGGGGATAAAAGGCAGAGGGCGGAGATGCGGCAGACAACTATTCGTCTCCCTGCCGGACAGACTTGTTAGCCTGCTGTGTGTGAGAGAATTTTTTTTTTAACGGGGCTGCTGGCCCTCCTAATAAAGGAATCCTTGATTTAACTACAGAGGGTTTATCATGTTTGGGAGCCGGGTCAGAACAACTTATGACCACAATTGGGCCCCAAATTTCTGTTGTTAAGCCAGAGGTTTGTTAAGTGAGCATTGTCCCATTTTACGACCTTTGTTGTCACAAGTTGTTACATGAATCACCAGAGCTGTTAAATTAGTAACAAAGGTGTTAAGGGAATCTGGTTTTCCTCATTGACTTTGCTTGCCAGACGGTCGTAAAAGGGATCACATGACCCCACCCGGGACACTGCAACCGTCATAAATATGAGTCAGTTGCCAAGCATCCTACTTTCGATCACGTGACCACGCGGAGGCTGCAGCGGTCGTAAGTGTGAAAAATGGTCATAAGTCACTTTTCCCCTTGCCCTTGTTACTTCGAACGGTCACTAAATGAACTGTTGTTAACTTGAGGACTACCTGTAAAAATAATGGACTTGCTAAGATAAGCCACATTTGTTGACAATAATACAGCAATTGAGTGATGCATATTATGATTTAAATATAATTTTAAAAAACCCAAACAAACTCACTTGTTTGTTGTGCATTAGATTTGATGTACTTGATGAGCTGGACTGGGACAAAGCTACACCACTGTTTTTCCCAATCTGCAAATAATAATATAAATTATTATGACAATCTGCAAATAATAATAATGATAAAACAGAGACCCTTATTTCCATTGATTCCTGTTTCACTGGAACAGAGTTTTCATTTTTTTAAAAAACCAATTGTTCTTAAACACATTAAAGGAAGGTTTATTTCCAGCAACCTAGCCTGAGATATGAAAAATGCTGTCGTAGGATGTTTCAGTTCGAAGCCCAGGGGTGGAGCTGCTGGGGGTTCTCAGGGGTTCGGGAGAACCTCTAGCTAAGATTCTGTGCCATTTGGAGAACTCCCAAATCACACTCCTGGCTGACCCCGCCCCTCCCCGGAGTCCCCACGCGGCCCGTTTTGGATGCAGGTAAGTGCAGAGTGCGCGGAGGGCAAAAAATGGGCCTACCGGAAGTTCGAGAAGCGGGCCTGTTTCCAGGCTCCAGAGCCTGAGGAAGCCGTTTTTGCCCACCCGGAGGCTCAGAAAAAGCCTCCGGAGCCCGGGGAGGGCAAAAATGAACACACACACCACCGTGGTTCAGGCGACTGACTAGGCCACGCCCAACCTGCAACTGGGTGGAGACCCCCTTGCTGAAATTTTTGAAGCCCACCCCTGCCTAAAATAGATTGTGCTGATTTTTTTTCTGGAAATCTCACATGGATCCCATTCTGGGATTTCTCAAGAAGACCCCTTTCTTCACAGGGGTGTCAAACTCAAGGCCTCCGTGCTGGATCTGCCCCACGGGGTCCTTAGCTCTGGGCCACGGGGCCGTCCTGAAAACAGCAAAGGACCGGCCTGCGGTGCCTCTGCCAGTGAAAATGGAGCTCGGGTGTGTGTGTGGTGTTTAGGGTTATTTATTTTATTTATTTTATTAAATTTATATACCGCCCTTCTCCCCGGGGGGACTCAGGGCGGTGAACAGCCATAAATAAAAAACATATGTACAAAATTTAAAAACCAAATAAAACCGAATTAAACATTGGCCCCAATAATTTAAAATCCCAATTTACAATATTAAAATATTAAAACCCCCAATTTAAAATACTACAATTCAAAATTTCTAAATTCTTTTACGACAGAAGGGGAAAAGGGAAGAATTAGGCCAGGCCCGCCTGGTGGAACAGGAAAGTTTTTAACTCACGGCGGAAGGCACGAAGATCCGGGATCCTCCGTAACTCTGGGGGGAGCTCGTTCCAGATAGTGGGTGCCCCCACAGAGAAGGCTCTCCCCCTGGGGGCCGCCAGCCGACATTGTTTGGCCGACGGCACCCGGAGGAGCCCCTCTCTATGGGAACGTACCGGTCGGTGGGAGGCTATTGGTGGTAGTAGGCGGTCCCGTAAGTACCCGGGTCCTAAGCCATGGAGCGCTTTAAAGGTGGTAACCAACACCTTGAAGCGCACCCGGAAGACCACCGGGAGCCAGTGCAGCTCGCGCAGGAGAGGTTAGCCCCCCCCCCCACAGCACCGGTTTTGCTGAGAGAAGGCTAGCAAAACAAACTAAAAAACAAAACAAAAGGAGAAATATTTCCCCTTTTGTATTTGAGCATGCAAGAAGGGACAGGAAAGGACAAAGGGAAAGAGGAAAGAAAAAGAAGGGAAGATGGGAAGAGAGCACGGAAGGAAAAATAAGGAAAGAAGGGAAGGAAGGAGAAGGAAGAGAGAAGAAAAAAGAAGAGGAAGGAAGGAGATTATAATGAGAGTGAGGGAGGGTCTAAGGGAAGTCCTGCCTTAGCCACCACAGGCGCGCCCCTGACATGAGTGACGTCAAGATGGCCACGCCCACCCCGGCCCCCCGAGGTCAAACACAACCCTGATGCGGCCCTCAATGAAATCGACTTTTTGACACCCCTGTTTCTAAGACCAACCAAAGCTGACTTACCGGTCGAGAGATGGCGTTGTTTGGCGTATCCTGCACCGGAGAAATGAGATTGGCTGTGCTCTTTTTATGAACACTATTCATTCCAGGCATTTTAGTGATTTTACAGGCTTTGCTGCTAGCGCTTGAGTTCTTGCGTTTTTTCCCTTCCGATTTGTCAAAACAAAGGGGCAGAGAAGAGACCGCGTTGTGCGGGGCGAAGGAGTGGTCCGCCAAAGGATGCACCAGGGAAGGGACAGAGAAACTGGAGGGGTCAATACTGCTCACGACGATGCTCATATGTTTCACCGAGTCCGCCGCCGTGCTACCGGAGAGCGAAGTCCGTCCTGAGGGCTCCGATTTGGCACTGAAGGGGCTTGTTCCGTTGTTTGTGTTGTGCACAGACAGGCTGTTATAGGAAGCTGTCGCCTGGTAAGAATTGAGGGTGGAATTGGGGTTCAAGACGCAGTTCTTCCTGTGCGCCCCTGAAAACGAGGACGAGGAGGAAGTCTGCAAAGATAACGAGGAAGAGGAGGAGGAGGAGGAGGAAGACGACGGCAGCTTTCTCTTTTTGTTACTCGAAGGCTCGTCGCCGCGACACAACAGGTCTCTGACTTTGGAGGATTTGCTGGTTTTCGTTTTGGATGGCTTGTGAGACGGGGAAGGGATGACGGCCGGCAGCGGCGACAGGGCGGACGGCATCTTAAAAGTGGAGTCGACGATGCTCAGGCTGGCCGCCACATGCGGGAAGGCGGTGGCGTGAGACGTTATAGAGTTGGTGTCCGACGACGTCGTCAAAGCGGCGTTGGATAACATGGCGGAAGTCATGACGTAAGAAGGAGGGATTCTTGAGCTGACGGGCGCGGAGGGAATGTAGGCCGAGGTGGGATTACTGAAAGGTTGGAGGACGGAGGACGGGAAGGGGCTGCTGATATGGGCTGCTGGAGATGGCATGGGGCTATCCACCGCAGGAGGGATCTTCCTAAAGTATGGAAGGAAAGAAAGACACGTTGGGATTAGGGGTGAAATGCTACCGGTTCAGTCCGGTTCGCCCGAACTGGTAGTAAAAAAGGCTACTGGTTCGCCGAACCGGTAGTAAAAAATGTAAAAAAAAAACAAACAAAGTTCCGACGATCAACTGAGCGATGCGTGATCGTCGGGACTTTTTAAAAAAACTTAGCATTTTTTTACTACCTGTTCCAGAGAACCGGTAGTTAAAAATGCTTTAAAAAAGTAAAAAAAAGAAGCTCTGACGATCACAGCTGTGGCGCACGATTGTCAGGGCCTTTTTTTTTTAACTTTTAAAAGCATTTTTTTTACAACCGAATAGGGTTGTGAGAGAGAGAGAGAGAGAGAGAAGCAAGCAAGCTTTTCTCAAAATGTAGCTAATACTTTACTCCTTTGTGGTTACTAAAAATATTCCTATTCAGCAACGTTACTATTATCCTTGCTTTGGCATTAGAATTACACATTATTTATGTGCTTTTTTTTTTTTTTTTGCAGAACACTTCTTAAATTTAAGTTAGTATTTTCTTTGCCTCTCAGTCACCTAAATTGCGAGTTGGGAGGCAAATAAGTTTGATCAAAAAAAATAAAAATAAACAAGCATTAAAATAAGAACTATCCAGACAACACAGATACACTTACTTCCACATTTGTGAGTTTAAGTGTTTTTCTACCATGGAATTTAGTGCTAGCCGAAAATGATCCCATCTCCTGTCAAATACGTAGTATCCTCTTCCCATTAGGTGACTTCCAAATGAACAGAACTAGGAAAGAAAGAGGAGGAAACAAAAGAAAAGTATTTTAAATACCACATTAATCTATCCTTGCATTCGAATAGTTGGTTAAACTGCGGCTTTGCTAGTAAAGTTATTGTAGGAAAGAATGGTATGGTTCCACTCCCATCCTCTTCAACAGGGTTTGGAAATTGTGAGAAAAGGAGTGGCAAAATTTGGGGGTAGAGTGAAAAGGGGCATCAGCCCAAAATCCCTGCGTAGCCGCAAGCAAACTACATCCAACCTCCCTTGAATTCTGTTGATCCTTATCTAACCCCAAGCAAGCACTGACTGTTAGTTAGACTTGGGTCTTTCACGCCCGATAGAAGTGACCTTATCTCTCCCATGTTTCCTGTCCGAATTGTACTTTCCAAAATTTGTGATTCTTATAAAAATTATCCGTGGTATGCAAACTCCAGTCGGTGCAAATAGTAGTTGCTCAGCAAATATTTGAGGGGAATTCAGAACTTCCATTTCAATGATTTGCATTTACAAAAGATAGCAACAAAATATTGCCAGTTGAGAAACAAAAAATAATTTAACGACAAGGGTCGCTTAACAGTTGTGAATGGCACAGCTAATGGAGAAAAACTGGGTGCGGGGGGCCGCGACAGCCTCCTGCAGCCCCCTGCCAGCGAAAATGGAGCTCCTTTGCTGTTTCCAGGCCAGTTCTGTGGGCCGGATCCAAGCATCCCACAGGCCGAATCCGGGACTCGAGTTTGACACCCCTGATCTAAGAGCAAGGGTGGGATTGAAAGATTTTAGCAACCGACACTCCAGAAACTATACCAAAGAAATAAAAATATCCAATTTTACATATTATAACGGCAGCCAAGATAACATATGCACAGGATGGGAAAAGGAACACTCTACCAAAAAAGGAGGAGGTGATAAAAGAAAATTTTGGATTGTGCGGAGATGGACAAATCGACGAAAGAGATAAAAGAAAAAGAGGAAAACGGAATGTTATTTAATATGGAATAAATGGTATAAATAGCTAGAGATCAGGAATAACAACCAAGGAGGATTATTAATGCACCACTAAACAGACAATGTATGTAAAGTAATATATAGATACAATAATACGTATCACAGACAAAAGAAATGTATATATAAATTAGTAAGGAAAAAAGGGAACCACAAATATATGTAAAAGCAGGGAGGGGAAAAAACGTGAATTGTAGAGGAATACCGATATGAAACTGTTGTAAAATGGAAATTTATCTTTTGTGTGTGTTTCCGTTTTTGTTTTTAAAGAAAAACAATAATAGAAATTATTGAAAGAAAAAAAAATTCTGCCAGTTTGCGGGTGGGCCTGGGGGCATTGCCTAGTCGGCTTCCTGCACCATAGTGGGGGGGGGGGGCGTTTTCGCCCTCCCCATGCTCCGGAGGCTTTCCTCGAGCTTCTGCGAGGGCAAAAATGGCCTCCCCCGAGCTCCAGAGGCCCAAAACGGGCCCGTTTCCGAACTTCCAGTAGGCCCATTTTTCATCCTCCCAGAGCCACCACGCGGGCCTTATACTTACCTGGCATCCAAAATGGGCCGCGTGGAGCCTCCTGGGAGGAGAGGGGCGGGGTGGTCGGGGTCAGCCAGTCCTTGCAACTACCGGTTCGGCGAACCAGATTAAAATTAACATCCGGTTCACCCCTGAATCCCATCCCTGAGCACATGTTGCACATCTGGAGACAGCCAGAGGCAGTTTTTAAAGCAGCCGATCAACAACTCCTATAAATGCACTGAAAAATGTGTTCTTTGTGCCAATGCAATTTGTCGATGGCCTCTCCTGAACGCTAGAGGTAGCCCTAACATTCAGCTATCCATAAATGTCACCAACAGATAAGGTTATAAGGGGGAGAAAAAAGAGAGATACCCCAAGCGGCCGAGGATGGTGCCCCGAATAGGAGCAGTCTAATTTTTCGGCTTCTTCGGTTCCTTCTCCTTCTCCTTCATCGCTGGATAATCTGCAGAGTAAGTCTCCCCCCAAGGCTGGGAGAGGCAATTCTTGTACGTTCCCGCTGTGATTTGAAGAGGTGCTGCTGCTGTTTATGCTGTTTGAAGAGGAGGGCCTAAGGAGAGGGTTAAAACATCACGTCTGTAAAACGGGAGGCTAGATAAATTTGATTAAAAAAGAAAAAGTCGCAGGACCACATCAGGTTCAGCACTGACGTTTTACAGGTTATTTCGAAGGAAGGAAGGAAGGAAGGAAGGAAGGAAGGAAGGAAGGAAGGAAAAGAAAGAAAAAGAAAGAAAGAAAAAGAAAAAGAAAAAGAAAGAGAGAGAAAGAAAGAAAGGAAGAAAAAGGAAGGAAGGAAGATCTTTTAAAATGTTATCTAACTCTGGGTTTTATTTAATTGACCAAACTAAGTAATAATTTTAATTAGCCATTTTATGATGTTTGTATGTCTATATTCTTCTTGGTTGTACACCGCCTTGAGTCCTACGGGAGAAAGGCGGTATAGAAATATAATTAATAATAATAATAATAATAATGAAAGAAAGAAAGAAAGAAACCCCTGCTGAGATTGTTAGCTGAAGAAGTGACTTGTATAACCCTTAAGTTCCTTGGGATTCAGCGAGACTGACCTCTGAAAAAATATCCTAAGAATCTGACTGTACAACCATGGGTTTAAATCAGGCATCCTCAAACTATGGCTTGCGGGTCGGATACGGCCTGCCAATGCAAAGTATCCGGCCCGCAGAGTGGTGTGATTAAGCCCCGCCTCTCACCGTGGTCCTTATCTTCTAGCGAGACAGCTGGAACGCCAGCTGAGGGGTGATCTCACCGGTGCAGCCTTGAAAAGCCGCTCTGGGCTTATAAAGTAGTGCTTTAAATTAAACATCTTTGAAAACAATTTAAACCAGAGCTTAGGAAGGAGAAAGGCAAAAAAAATTGGGCTGTTAAATTGGCCACGCCCACTCGGTCACATGATCACCTAGCCACGCCCACCCACACAGTTCGGGGGGGGGGCCAACAGCCTGAGGGACTGTGAATCGGCCCCCTGTTTAAAAAGTTTGAGGACTCCTGGTTTAAAGTCAGAAAGACACGCGTTGAAGATTTCCTATAAAAGCTGACACACGTAGCGAAATTTTGCTGTATTCTGTAGTTCCCTATCGATTTAATTCCAATTTTGGTTGATTTACTATATAGAACTCTAGTTGGAAGTTTAAAAGTTTGGAAATATACAGTTGGGAACTCAAGTCGGGTTGAGTTCTGGTTTGGGGTACAGGTGGTCCTCGACTTACGACCACCGTTGAGCCCAGAATTTCTGCTGCTAAGCGAGACAGTCGTTAAGTTAATTTTGCCCCATTTTACGACCTTCCTTGCCACAGCTGTTAAGTGAATCACTCGAGTTACTAAAATGTTGCTAAGTGAATCTGGCTTCCCCACTGACGTGGCTTATCAGAAAGTTGCAAAACGTGATCACATGACCCAAGGACACCGTCATAAATATGAATCAGCTGGCAAGACTCTGAATTTTGATCACATGACCGTGAGGATGCTGCAATTGTTGTAAGTGTGAAGAATGGTCATGAGTCACTTTTTTTTCATTGCCATTGTAATTCTGAACGGTCACTAACTGGACTGTTGTAAGTCGAGGGCTATCGGTACAGCTGGTCCTTGATTTACAACAGTTCGTTTAGTGACCATTCAGAGTTTACAACAGTACTCAAAAAAGTGACGTAAAACCCATTTTTCACACTTACCAGCTTTTGCAGGTCGCGTGATTTACAGCTTGGCAACTGTCTCAGATTTATGACGGTCGGCAGTGTCCCAGAGTCATGCGATGCCCCTTCCGACGAGCCGAGTCAATGGGGAAGCCAGATTCATTTAACAACCCTGTGTCTAACTTAACAGTTGCAGTGATTCACTTAGCAACTATGGCGAGAAAAGTCGTAACACGGGGCAGGACTCACTTAACAAACGTCTCGCTTAGCAACAGAAACTTTGGGCTCAACTGTGGCCGTAAGCCGAGGACTACCTGTACAAAGGACTTACGGCTTCAGGCCAGATATTGCTCACCTAGGAAATACTGAGTTGGGCTGTCTGGATTTGGCAGGCGATGTCCCTTTAAGTTCTTGCCCGGAGTTCGCGGATGTTCCTGTTACGGCATCTGCGGCTGATACGGGTTGGCTCTGATGCGTTTCCCTTACGGATTGTGGGTGTTCTTTGTCTTTCGTCACTTCTTTTTCCCGGGATCGAGCTTTGTGTTCAGCTAGAAGGATGTCGAACTGCTTTTTGCGACCTAAAACTGCTCGCCGATGGTTAAGAGAATGAGTCTGAAAAATAAATAAATAAATAAATAAAGGGGTTAAAAGATGGTGAGAAAATCCAAAGAGATTCCATTCTGTTTCTCTTTCTCTCATTCTCTCTTTATATTAAGTATTATCCTGTTTCCCCCAAAATAAGACATCCCCTGATAATAAGCCCAATCGGTCTTTCCATTATTTATTTATTATTCATATTTCTATGCCGCCACTCTCGGAGGACTCTGGGCGGCTTACACCAAAGACAGTATACTAAATAGCATATGGCCCCCAACAATCGGGGTCCTCATTTTACCCACCTTGGAAGGACGGAAGGCTGAGTCAACCTTGAGCCGGTGAGATTTGATCCGCTGACCTGCTGAACTAGCAGTCAGCTGAAGTAGCTGCAGTACAACACTCTAACCACTGCGCCACCTCGGCTCTTATCACTTTTGAGCACATGGCAATAAGGCCAAGCGCTTATTTCAGGGTTCAAAACAATATAAGGCAGGGTCTTATTTTCGGGGAAACACGGTACACTGGAAAATAAACCGGGTGACGTATGGGCAGGGGGTTGGACTAGAAGACCTCCAAGGTCCCTTCCAACCTTATTCTATATTCGGTTTATGTCATCTGTGGAATCTGTCCTGGAGGGAAATAATGTCGTGTTTCCCCGAAAATAAGACCCTGTCTTACATTTTTTGGAACCCCGAAATAAGCGCTTGGCCTTATTTTCGGGGAGGTCTTATTATTTTGGGGCGCATGGAGCAAGATGTGGTTCCTCTTGCCGTCTTACCTGATTTCCAGCTCTGCGTTTAAATATTTTTGGGAAGGGCTTATTTTTGGGAGGGGGGGGCTTATTTTAGCGCATGCGATTGGGCTTATTATCAGGGGATGTCTTATTTTCAGGGAAACAGGGTAAGAGCGTTTCTTTATAGAGTTTAATTTTTTTTTTTTAATTTGATTTATATGCCGCCCTTCTCCGGCGACTCAGGGCGGCTTACAATGCGTTAAGCAATAGCCTTCATACTTTTGTATATTTATACAAAGTCAGCTTATTGCCCCCACAAACTGGGTCCTCATTTAACCTACCTTAGAAAGGATGGAAGGCTGAGTCAACCTTGAGCCTGGTGAGATTCGAACTTACAGTAATTGCAGGCAGCTGGTTTTACTCACTATGCTTTTAGTCTACTGAGCTAAACCAGGCTCAGTTAATAAAATATTAATAGAGTTGAAGCCCAGACATCATATTTTTGGCCCGGTTAAAAAAACCAGGGACCTAAAAATATTCCTACAGAATAACAACTATAGCCTTAAGCAAGCACGTTTCAACCAACTATCATAGGATTGTCGTAGCTGAACCAGGAAGAAAATTTACCTTGCAGGTGAGTGACCTCGTGCAGGGTTTCTTGGTTTCGGGGTCCAATACTCCGCAATGTTTATTTGGGTCAAACTCTCTTTCTGTTTAAAAATACATAAAATAGGTTCTTTAAAGAAAAAGCGACGGCATCATATTACGTGAACAAACTGGAAAGACACGGCAAGGCTGCACATCAAAAGGGACGTGTAAAAATAGTGCATTTTCTCTGGGCTCGTTTCCCTTCTGGTTTTTTTGTGTTTTTTTTTTTAAATTTTGATTTATATGCCGCCCTTCTCCGGAGACTCAGGGCGGCTTACAATGCGCTAAGCAATAGCCTTCATACTTTTGTATATTTTATACAAAGTCAGCTTATCGCCCCCACAATCTGGGTCCTCATTTCACCTACCTTAGAAAGGATGGAAGGCTGAGTCAACCTTGAGCCTGGTGGGATTTGAACCCATTTTTAACCCATTTCGAGGGAAAAAACCATGTGCAAGGCCTACATACAATCCGTGGCCCTCTAAGAAATGATCAGATAATCTGATTATTAGGAATAAGTGAGCTTCAGGGTTCTGAAGGAAGAGAAGGCTGGAAAGGGTTATCCAAAGGAGCAGCTCAGACAGCTCTGCCTCCTGAATTTGTGTGTGTGTGTGTAATATAGAAGACCTCTCTGGGGCCACACTTAATTGGGGTCACTACAGTAGTAGCCCTCCACTTGCCACAGTTCACGGTAGTGACTATTCAAAGGTACGACGGCACTAAATCAAACTGTTGTAAGTTGAGGACTACTGCTAGGGATTCGCAGGGGTTCGGGAGAATCTCTAGCTAAGATTCTGTGCAGTTCAGACAACCTCCAAATCCCACTCCTGGCTGGCCCCGCCCACCCCGCCCCTCCCAGGAGCCCCCATGCAGCCCGTTTTGGATGCAGGTAAGTGCAGGGTGCACGTGGCGGCTCGGGGAAGGCAAAAAATGGGCTACCGGACGTTCAGGAAGGCTGAAAAGGCCTCTGGAGCCTGGAGAGGCCGTTTTTGCCCTCCTGGAGGCTCGAGGGCAACACCCCCCCCCACCGTGGTGCAGGAGGTCGACTAGGCCACGCCCATCATGGCCACGCCCACCTAGCAACCAGGCGGAGAACCCCTTGCTAAAATTTTTGAAGCCCACTCCTGGGACTACCTGTATATCAAAAGCAATCAATTATTTATTTATTTTATTTATTTATTAGTCATATTTCTATGCCGCCCACTCTCCGAGGACTCTGGGCGGCTTACACCAAAGACAGTATACTAAATAGCGTATTGGCCCCCAACAATCAGGGTCCTCATTTTACCCACCTCGGAAAGATGGAAGGCTGAGTCAACCTTGAGCCGGTGAGATTTGATCCGCTGACCTGCTGAACTAGCAGTCGGCTCAAGTAGCTGCAGTACTGCGCTCTAACCGCTGCGCCACCTCGGCTCTTTTCGATTAAGAGAGATTAATCGTAGATGTCTTTTAAATATCCCTCTTGACTTTTTTCTTTTGATGCTCCTCTAGACATGCCTGGACCTGTTTATTTTGAGCCACGGTGACGCAGTGGTTAGAAGTTCTGCAGGCTACTTCTGCTGACTGCCGGCAGCCTGCAATTTGGCAGTTCGAATCTCACCAGGCTCAAGGTTGACTCAGCCTTCCGTCCTTCCGAGGTCGGTAAAATGAGGACCCAGATTGTTGGGGGCAAGAGGCTGACTCTGTAAACTGCTTAGAGAGGACTGTAAAGCACTGTGAAGTGGTATATAAGTAAATGTTATTGCTGCTATTGCTATTCTGATACCTTACAGGCCATGATCCAGGAAACCGCTGTTTCTCTGGGGGGAAATGGGGCAACTTGCCACAGCCAACTCGCCGCGGCCAACTCTTCGCGGCCAACTCATTGCTGGATAAGCACCACAGACAACTTGCCACGGGCCAACTCACCGTGAGGCAATTTAACAATTCTATATTTTGTATGGTTGTGAAAGTTGGACCATAAGGAAGGCTGAGCGCCAACGAATGGAGGCCTTTGAACGATGGTGCTGGAGAAGACTCCTGCGAGTCCCTTGGACCGCAAGACGATCCAACCGGTCAGTCCTAGAGGAGATCAACCCCTAACTGCTCTGTAGAAGGCCAGATCCTGAAGAGGAAACTCAAATACTTTGGCCACCTAATGAGAAGGAAGGACTCCCTGGAGAAGAGCCTAATGCTGGGAAAGATGGAGGGCAAAAGAAGAAGGGGACGGCAGAGAACGAGGTGGCTGGATGGAGTCACCAAAGCAGTCGGCGTGAGCTTAAATGGACTCCAGAGGATGGTAGAGGACAGGAAGGCCTGGAGGAACGTTGTCCACGGGATCACGACGGGTCGGACACGACTTCGCAACTAACACCACCACTTTTAATTGTTTAAAATAAATATATTTTTTTAAATTTTTGCCATTCACGTTTCATTTTATCCCACTTTTTGCTTCCTTTCTTTAATGATTCTATTCCACCATTTCTTTAATCTTAGTGTAACCCTTGTGTAGCAGGGAGTTGGCCAGGGCGAATTGCGATCGCCCCTTCTCTCGGTGTCCCTGAATCCAGAAGAAGAGCTGCAGGAGAAGAAAACTTTAGAGCAGGCATAGGCAACTGATGGCACTCCAGATGTTTATCGTAAGTTCTCCAATCTTTGACCCTCAGCTATGCAGCTGAAGGATGTTTCAGGACTCTCGTTCAACCACATCTGGAGGGTCAGAGTATCCTTGTTTATCCACTGCTGTCCCGGAATTTAAGGATTAGGCGAAGAAGCCCTGTTTATTCAAAGCTTCACGGCGTATGAAAAATTGAGTTTGACTAACATTCAGCACCGATTCCCGTTGTTCATGGCTACAAACAAAATTGATTTTTTTTCCTCCCCATTACGCTGTTTTTAAAAAACACACACAGTCTATAACAGGGCGCTTGCCCCCAATGCAGATGTCTTGAGAAATCTTGAGTATCTTATCAAAACCTGAAAGGGTCCCTTAATGGCATCCAAAATCTGTTCTGGCAATTAAAAAAAAAATAATCTGTTGCAATTTTAATCACTGCAAAGCGGGAATATGATAGGGACTTTCAGAATGGGTTCGGCTGGCCATTTGCTAACCATTTCTTTCCGTGGGTTTTCAAGTCTAAAATTAACATTTCTTGTGAATGGCTGGAAAAAAAATCTCTTTTCCTGCGAAGAATTTCCTTTCTAGGTACCTCACTTAGTTTTTATTTTAGCTGAACTCCTCCTCCCCCTTCTCTTTCTCCTCTCTCTTCCTCCACCTCCTTCCCCTCTTCCTCCTCCTCCTTCCCCTCTTCCTCTTCCCTCCTCCCCTCCCCTCCTTTCTTTCTCTTCCTCTTTCCCCTCCTTTCACCTCTTCTTCTTCCCTCCTTCCTCCTTCTCCCCTTCTCCTTTTGCCTCCTCCTCCTGCTCCTCCCCCTGCCTTTCTTTCTCCTGCTCCTCCTCCCTTCCTCCTTCTCTTCCTCTTCCTCCTTTCTTCTTCCTCCTCTTCCCTCCCCCTTCCTCCTCTACCTCCTCTTTCTCCCCTCCCCCTTTCTTTCTCTTCCTCCTCCTTCTATCTCCTCCTTCCACCTCCTCTTCCCTTTCTCCTCCTCTTCCTCCTCCCTTCCTCCTTCTCTTCCTCCTCTTCCCTCCCTCCTCCTCTACCTCCTTTCTTTCTCTTCCTCCTCCTTCTATCTCCTTCCACCTCTTCCTCCCCTTCCTCCTCCTGCTCCTCCCCCTGCCTTTCTTTCTCCTGCTCCTCCTCCCTTCCTCCTCCTCTTCCTCTTCCTCCTTTCTTCTTCCTCCTCTTCCCTCCCCCTTTCTTTCTCTTCCTCCTCCTTCTATCTCCTCCTTCCACCTCCTCTTCCCTTTCTCCTCCTGCTCCTCCTCCCTTCCTCCTTCTCTTCCTCTTCCTCCTTTCTTCTTCCTCCTCTTCCCTCCCTCCCTTTCTGCTCTTCTTCCCTCCCTCCTTGTTCTCCTTTCTCCTACTACGCCCTTCCTCCTTCTCTTCCTCATTCCCCCCCCCCCTCAAATTGGGCAATTGAACCATACAAAACCCACATTATGCCACCTGGATACCACTGCTTATGGAGGGAGGTGGAACACATAAAGAACGGGGAGGGTCGGGGAAAGGAGACGGGGGATCGGAACACGCAAATGCAAGACTTATGTCAGGCCTGACCATGGATTGTCCTGACGCGTAAATCAGAGATGAACCCCGCCTCCCCCTCCCCGGGTCCCTCCTGTTCTTTCTCTGACTGTTTCACGACGATGGACCTTCTCTACTTCTTAAGTCTTCTCTAAGTAGGACATACCCAGCTCCTTCGGCCTCTCCTTATATGACTTGCCTGCCGGACCTTCTGTCACCCTTCTGACAGACTCCTCCTTTCCTCTCTGCTGACCACGTTCTTGCACTCTGGCACCTAGTACAGAACACCAGACTCCAACTGAGGACCAGCCAATGCTGAGAAAGAGGATACTATTTAGTTACTCTAGTGAGGACACGGCTATTCTCTCCGCAGAGGCTGTCACGTCGCCGCCGCCGCGGTGGTGGACGGTTGCGCCACGGCCTAGGAAGGAGGCCATGATTGCCTCTCCAAAGCGAAGGATGTTGAAATGTTTGGGGGAAATTTTAAAAAAATAAATAAACAAACAGGAAAATAAGCCTGCCCTTGTGGAATTCTGCTTCAGTTCTTATCAAAACGGGGGGAGCCCATCGGCCGGTTGCGGTTAGCAGATAACTGTAATTTTGAGCTCTTCGGCTACTGGGAAAGCGTTCACCCGTGGAGGGAGAGAAGGGTGAGTGGAAAATCACGGGGAAAATGCCCACCCAGAATAATAAGGGCCAGCTTTGTGGGAGCTCCATCCCTGGAGCTTTTTAAGAAAAGTTTGTTTTAAAAGAAAAGCGAGAACAATTCATTGATGGAATGGTTTGCCTCCAGACGTCGTAGGTGTTCCATCACTGGAGGTTTTAACGGGAAGATTTGACAGAAGATTTGTCTGAACTGGTTATCGGGTTTCCCGCTTGAGCAGGGGGTTGGACTAGAAGACCTCCGAGGCCCCTTCCAGCTCTTGTTATTCTGCTTTAAATCGGGAATTGAAACGGCAGTGCAATTATAGCCTTCCCAAACATACTGTAGTGTAGGCAGATGTGTTGACTTGGGACAACCCAAGATATTAGGAGTCACTAGGCTGAGAAACTTGCTATTCACTCTTATGCAATGGGACACAGGAAGTCACTGTTGTAACTCCCTTCATAACTTGCCTTCTTTGCCGTTGCCAATAAAAAAATGTTTTCCTTACCAAGCCAAGTCACAGTTTAATATTTGCTAGAGGTACATGTGACAAACGCAGCCTTTCAGAATTGCTATATTGGACAGGTCTAATCCCATTGCTGGGGACGCGGTGGCTCAGTGGCTGAGACGCTGAGCTTGTCGATCGGAAGGTCGGCAGTTCGAATCCCTAGCGCCGCGTTAACGGGATGAGCTCCCGTGACTTTGTCCCAGCTTCTGCCAACCTAGCAGTTCGAAAGCAGGTAAAAAATGCAAGTAGAAAAATAGGGACCACCTTTGGTGGGAAGGTAACAGCGTTCTGTGCGCCTTTGGCGTTGAGTCATGCCGGCCACATGACCACGGAGACGTCTTCGGACAGCGCTGGCTCTTCGGCTTTGAAATGGAGATGAGCACCGCCCCCTAGAGCCGGGAACGACTAGCACACATGTGCGAGGGGAACCTTTACCTTTACCTTAATCCCACTACTACAGGTCGTCCTCAGTTTACGACCCCAATGCAGCCCCAACTTCCTGCTGCTAAGTCAGACCTTTGTTTTGTTCCATTTTCTGACTTTTCTCGTCACAGGGGTTAAGTGAAGTTGTTAAGTTAGGGACACGGCGGATAAGTGAATCCAGCTTTCCCATTGGAAAGAAGGTCGCAAAAGGGGATCACACGACCCCCGGGACGCTTGCAACCGTCATAAATACGGGTCAGTTGCCAAGGGTCTGAATTTTGATCAGCTGACCATGGGAATGCTGCAATGGCCGTAAGTGTGAAACGTGGTCATAAATAAATTTTTTTCAGTGTCGTAACTTTGAATGGTCACTAAATGAACCGTTGTAAATCGAGGACTACCCGTACTTAAGTAAACTAACAAACTTGTCAATTATTTTGCTGTACAATGCTAGCCATCTATGGCACAAATTTCTTAACAAGACTGTGTATATTTACACATAGTCCTTAACTTTACAATCATTCATTTAGTGACTTTTCAAAGTTAGGAAAAAAGTCACCTATGACCGTTTATCCGAGCTACGACCATTGCGGCATCCCCATCGCCATGGGATCAAAATTCAGACGCTTGGGAAACTGACTCATATTTATGACGAACCCAGTGTCCCCGGGGGTGGGGGTGGTCACGTGATCCACTCTTGCGACCTTCCGACATGCAAAGTCAAGGGGGAAGCCAGATTCACTTAACAACCGGGTTACTCACTTATCCACTGCAGTGATTCACTTAACGACGGGGGCAAGAAAGGTCGTAAAACGGGGCAAAGCTCACTTTAACAAATGTCTCGCCGAACAACAGCTAATTCGAGGGCTCAGTTACGGTTGTTAAGTCGAGGACGATCGGAAAGGTCGGCAGTTCGAATCACTAGTATAGGTCTCCTGCGTGGGCAGGGGGTTGGACTAAATGACCTCCAAGGACCCTTCCAACTCTGTTACTGACTGCTTACAGTGATGGGATTAGACCTGTCCAATAAATCCGTTCTGAAAGGCTGCATTTGAATGCTTATGCGTTCAATTATAAATTATATTCTGCTTTTCAGGATTTGAGTTTTCTCTCCCTTCACTTTTAAACACGCAGTCGTAACTTAAGGGTTAGTAACTCCTTGTGTGCATCCAATGGGCAGCTAAAATGCAGCAAGCAAAGGGGAGGGGGGGTCATTGTAACAGCGTACGGAAGACAAAACAAACCTTGGGTGCAACAATACAGGCAGGCATGACGGTTCACACATGAAAGGCAATGTTGGCTGATGGGACATAGAATGGGCACCTACCTTATCCAGATGTGGCATTTCTCAATGGGAGAAAAACGGACTGCTCTAGTAAGTCAATGAATGCCACCGAGCGCTGGGTTAAACCCAAGTCTAGCGGAAGGAAAATAACCTAATCCGTTATTTATTGTCCGGATAAACCGGAGAGCAGTCCGTGACGTTCCATCGATATGGTCAACGAGGCAACCAACCTCTTGGTTGTAAGAGAATTTAATACAGGTAGGCCTCAAACTTAACAACAGTCCATTTTAGTGACCGAAGTGAAAACGGCCCTGGAAAAAAGTGACCGATGACCATTTTTCATGCTTACGACCGTGGGTCATGTGATCAAAATTTGCATCCTTGGCAACTGACTCATATTTATCGTCTTTTAACAACCTCGTAATCCCTTGCGGGGTGGAGTCTGGGCAAATGAATGGAGCTGAGTGTTTTTAATGGCCAGATGCCCTTCCTGTTGCCAATGAGGAGTTTTTTTCCCCCAGCAGATATATTCTCAGTGTGCCCGGAGAGAGAAATATCTGCCTCTACCTAGGATCGAACTCACAGCCTCCTGATTGTGAGGCGAGAGCGCCACCTCTAGGCCACCGCACCACTCAACTGACTCATATTTATGACGGCTGCGATCATGCGTTCCCCTTTTTTCTGACCTTCTGACAGGCAAAGCCGATGGGGAAGCCAGTAACCATGTTACTAATGCAGTGACTCCCGTTAACGGCCGTGGCGAGAAAGGTCGGGAAACGGGCCAAAAGTCACTTAAGGACTGTTTCGCTTAGCCACAGAAGGGAAAGGTGGTCCTAAGGCGAGGATTACCTGTATCTCGTCTTTGCCAAATTACGCTGCAACGGTAGCTCAGAAAAAGAGAAGAAGTCCAAAGCAAGATGGCCTCTCATTTGATTGGCGTTGACATTTGATTGATATTTTAAAGCCGAAAGCTGGGCAAGAGCAGGATAGGGGAGAACGATCCGTTTCTTAAGCAACCAGCGGCCCCGTAAACGAAGAAGGACGGCATCTCGTTAAAAGCCGTGCCGCCGTAGCCACTTACCTGAAACTCTCTTGTAAGACTTGTTACTGTTTTTGGTGCCGTTTTGGTGCTTCTTGTCTACAGGGGGCACGAGGCTTCCTTTGCCGTTCAGAATCTTTTCGGGTGACGGCGGCACCGATTTGGATGTCAGAGCGGACTTAATTGGAGCAGGGATGGTGGATGACGAAGAGGCGGAGGAGGCGGCGACGGCGGGAGCGGCCGTCGAGTTCATTTTAACGTTGGCACCATCTGCCTTCACTAGGTTAGGGATTTTCTCTAGGCTGACTACGGGAACAGGAACACTGAAAGACCAAAGGGAAGGGGAGAAAAAAAAAATCTTCAAGATGTTATTTTCTGCACCGCTCGTACTAACATCACCTTGCTTTTCTTCTACGTGACACTAACGCGGGAATTAAAATTTCACGCCGACAAATAAGCAAAAGGTCCTTTGCCCTGCCAGCTTCCCACTAATAAAGTCATTGGGGAAGACGGCAGGAAGTCTTTTTTTTTTTAATTTTTATTTATATGCCGCCCTTCTCCGGAGACTCAGGGCGGCTTACAATGCATTAAGCAAAGTCTGAGCTTGGTTGTTTTCTTGCGGGCGTTTCATCAGCCAAACTAGGTTACATCATCAGTGCTAGCATTGGTTCTGTAACATTTTTACGTAATTACTGGCTGCTTACTATAAATCTGACTGTTAGTATAAAAAACTATCAGCATTTTTAAAAGACATAAAGATCGGCTTTGGTATAAATGAATATGGCAGATATTATCCCATGGTTTTACCAATTGTTACCTTTTTGATTTCCTGTTATCGATATTTCAACTATATGCAAGCTTAATTTTTAGACTTAATTCTAATAATAATTATTAGATAGATACGCAATCGGAGAAAAAAATACTATTGCGTCCCCCAAATCTTTCTTTGCCTGTTTCTTTTCTTAGACTTTTGAAGTATTGTCTCATGACACATCGTTATTGCACATAAAATAATCAAACCAGTAAAATCATTTCCAATTATGTGTTTTACCTGTAAAACAGTGCCTAGGTCACTTCACACAAATCTGTTCCTATCCAATAATATCAGTATTATTGCATGCTAAAACCTTTAATGCAGGGGTGAAATGCTCCAGGTTCGGACCGGATCGCTTGATCCGGTAGCGATGGCGGCGGGTGGTTCGGAGAACCGGTAGCAAAAATCCCCATGCCCCCCTCCCCCCAGCTGAACCGCGCAATCATCAGAGGCTTTTTTTTTAATTATTATTTTTAAAAGCATTTTTTCTACAATCTCTTCGGCCGAAAAAATGCTTTTAAAAGTTAAAAAGAAGAAGCAGCAGCCTCCGATGATCGCGTGGCTCAGCTGGGATCGTCAGAGGCTTTTTAAAGCATTTTTTTACAACTTCTTCGTCTGAAGAGGTTGTAGAAAAAAATGGGTTTTAAAAGTAAAAAAAAAAAGTTGGCCATGCCCACCCAGTCACATTAAACCCCCCCACTACTAAGCCACGCCCACAGAACCGGTAGTAACAAATTTTACATTTCACCACTGCATTAATCCTAAAAGACAGGAGATGTCTTACGTGGCAAATCTTCTGATGATTTCCTACCCAGTATTTTTCAACCTTTAAGATGTAATGGACTTCAACTCCCAGAATTCCCCAGCCGAGAGTTGAAATCCAGACATCTTAAACTTGCCAAGACCGCTCCGGAATATTTCTTGCTAAATTTAGAACCGCTCGTTTCAAATCCAAGCCGGAGCATGGCGAGCTCAAAATGTTTCGAGCTGAAATCATTTTGCACGCTCATGCAACTAATTGAAACCGTGCTCGTTTCTAAATAAAACCACATTTGTTTCTTTTTGGAGGGGGCGTTCGGTTTCTGACTGCTATTTTGTAAGACGTTGCACAATTGTCTGAAGTGGAATTTAATAAAAAAAAAAAATCTTAAAATTTCCATAAGAATTCTAGAAGTGCACATTAAGTCCTTTCTTTACTTTTAGTCTTGAATAAGTCTCACACAACATAATTATGTTGTATAAGACTTCAGTGAGCTTTCCCCTTCCCACATTTTCTTGCCATATTTGTTAAGTGAATCTGGCTTCCCCATTGACTTGGCTTGTCGGAAGGTCATAAGAGGGGATCACATGACCCCAGGACACTGCAATAGTCATAAGTATGAGCCAGTGGCCAGGCGTCTGGATTTTGATCACGTGATTGTGAGGAGGCTGCAATGGACATGAGTGTGAAAAATGGTCGTAAGTCACCTTTTTTGGTGCTGTTGTAACTTCAAACGGTCACTAAATGAACTGTTGTAAGTCGAGGATATGTATATGTCATCATCATCACCTTTTAATGACCCCATAATCCCTTGCGGGGTGGAGCCTGGGCAACTGAATGGAGCCAAGTGTTTACTGGCCGGATGCCCTTCCTGTTGCCAATGCCGAGTTTTGTTCAGCAGATACATTCTCGTTGTGCCCAGAGAGAGAACCATCTGCCTCTACCTAGGATTGAACTCATAGACTCCTGATTGTGAGGCAAGAGAACCACCTCTAGGCCATCGCACCACTCATTGGGCATCCCTCACATCTTGGATATAAACTCCTCCCCTTGGGATGGCGCTCAAGGGCACTGCATGCCAAAACAACTAGGTAAGGTAAAGGTAAAGGTTCCCCTTGCACGTATGTGCTACTCGTTCCTGAATCTAGGGGGCAGTGCTCATCTCCGTTTCAAAGCTGAAACACCAGCGCTGTCCAAAGACGTCTCCGTGGTCATGTGGCCGGCATGACTAAATACCAAAGGCGCACAGAATGCTGTTACCTTCCAACCAAAGGTGGTCGCTATTTTTCTACTTGCATTTTTTACGGGCTTTCGAACTGCTAGGTTGGCAGAAGCTGGGACAAGTCACGGGAGCTCACCCTGTTCCGCGGCACTAGGGATTCGAACCGCTGAACTGGCGACCTTTCGATCGACAAGCTCAGCGTCTTAGCCAGTGAGCCACCACGTCGCTCCAACTAGACAGAAATCTAACACTGGAAATCTTAACGCTGAGAAAAGAATATAAAATCAAGAGTCTGCAAGAATACCAACTTACCAAGGTTTATCTCGTGAGACTTTTGAAGAAAAGACCATATGCAGTTTGCTACTGGAGGTAATGAGATTGTCTTTGGGCGTTTTGAATGGCTTTGCGTTGTTGTTTACGGAGTTATGGCCACCGATGCAGGATTTCGGCTTCATCTGTATTAGGCATGCCCTGGAATTGCAGGGTCCTGGAGATGCTGGAGATGAGGAAGATTTACACATTGAACTGTGTCTTCGTTCTGCAATAGGTAATACATAGATAGATATCAACAATACTAAATGAATAAAAATACAAGCAATTATGGAAGGCAAGGAAAAGGAATACAAAACATGGAGAGAATATCTGAACTGGGTAGAACTGGGATGGCTTCTTGGTGCTGTCTGAGCTTGGTTGTTTTCTTGGAGACGTTTCATTACCCAACTAGGTAACATCATCAGCGCTAGAAGGGAGTTGGGGTGGTCAAATGAGAGCAAACCTCACACCCTTGTAGCACAACTCATGTTACCTTGTTGGGTAACGAAACGTCTGCAGGAAAACAACTGAGCTCCGAGAGACCCATATTAAAAAAACTGGAATTGTAAGGCGCCACATTGTACATCCTTGTCAAGCTGTTACAGATATACAGTATAATGCCAATATAATTTGAGATGCTTTCCCGTCTTCTTCTTGTGCCATAGCGGTCATCGGACGTTGGCAATCATGTTGGCAATCCTTTTTTTATCAACGAAAAAAGTGCTGCTGAGTTTTGTCCAAATCAGTCTCTTAGATTTTGAAGCCATGGTGTTCTTCTACTGCCTGGGCCCCGTTTGCTTTCAATGCTTTCCCTTAGAGGCAACTAATAGCAGAATAATAGCAATAGCAATAAAGACTTATATACTGCTTCACAGTGCTTTGTACCCCCTCTCTAAGCGGTTAACAGTCAGCACATTTCCCCCAACAATCTGGGTCTTCTTTTTACCGACTTCAGAAGGACGGAAGGCTGAGTCAACCTTGAGTCGGTCAGAATCGAACTGCCGGCAGCCGGCAGTCAGCAGCAGTAACCTGCAGTACTGCATTCTAACCACAGCACCACCACCACAGTGTTGTAGTAGTAGTAGTAGTAGTAGTAGTAGTAATAATAATAATAATAATAATTTTGAAACTACACGGCTATGGATGAAACATATTAACAGTGATACCAGGGGTGAAATCCAGCAGGTTCTGGAGAACTGGTAATGGAAATTTTGAGTAGTTTGGAGAACCGGCAAATGCCACCTCTGGCTGGCTCGAGTGGGGTAGGAATGAAGATTTTGCAATAACCTTCCCCAGGAGTGGGGAGGGAATGGGGATTTTGCAGTATCCTTCCCCTGGAGTGGGTTGGGAATGAAGATTTTGCAATATCCTTCCCCTGCCATGCCCACCAAGCCACGCCCACAGAACCAGTAGTAAAAAAAATTGGATTTCACCGCTGTGTGATACCCATTGTCATCGGGGCACTTGGTACCACGTCCAAGAATTTTACAAAACACTTCAAATAATTGCAGCTTCCTGCAATAACACCAGCGGAACTGCAAAAAACGGCGCTACTGGGAACATCGTACATCTTAAGAAGGTACTTGGTTGATACCCGTATCAACCATTAGCACCAGTGGTATTCGTGGCGGAATTTTAAATGTTCAGTTGACTTTGAGTTTTATGTTTAATGAATAAAAGAGATGATAATAATAACAACAGCAATAATAATAATAATAATAATAATGATGATGATGATGATGACGATGTTTAATTAACTGAGTTTCAGTTAATTGACTTTCATTTTAATGAAGATATAATAATAACAACAGCAGCAACACTTTCAGATTGGCACTTTCCTAAATTACACATATGGCCATTTCTAGTTCTTAGTTCTAGAACAGAATTTGATTTCCCCGCTCCCACTTCAAGTGATGCTCTCACAGAGCCCAATTTATTTATCATACGGGAGTGTCATCGCCTATACTAAAGAATTTCAATTTGCAGGAAAAAGCTCTGGAAAAGCTTTTCTGTTGTTGACAGGATTTTTTTTTTTTTACGTGCATTAAAGCAGTAGAAACATCGCAAAAGGCTACAAAATGTGCTGTGTTTCTGCAAAAAATAATAATAATAATTAATAAATGGACCCCTCCTGATTTCAGCAACCTTTGCACCGAAGGATGGCCTAATACCACACAACACAACTGCCAGATCAGCGAGGCCTTTTCAACCGAGCCTTTCCCAGATTGCAGAAATATACAATGCACTTAAAAAACATTTAACGCTGTGCACTAGGAACAGGAGAGAATCTTGGCCTGATATTGTACTTACTAGAAAATGGCATTTTTTTTTTCTCAAAAGACTGACCGATTCGCTTCTTCTCCTCTCCGGTTTTTTACTAAGTGTCGGAAGCAATCAATTTTGGCTTTCGCCGAGGCCGTGAAACATTCTGAGCTGTGCAAACAAAGCATTCCTTCTTTTACCCGTCGCAAAATAATGTAGGTTACTATCGTGGGGTAGGTAGGTCGTTGATACGAAGTCACGTACCCAGTTTTAAAATGCTCCACCGTTAAAAGCAAAGCAAAGGCCGGGCGTACCGTTAATACGATTTTAAAAAACCAAACATCGTAAAACCAACCCCGAGAATTGAAGTACCTGGGAAACGTACGGTTAAAAAGGCAAGTTTGCTAAGGAGCCAAGGGTTGTAAACATTTCTGAATACTTTCACTTTCTCTGTGACAAGCCGTAGCACTCTCTGTACCCTGCTAACTCGGATTTTAAGTGAAAACAGAACTTCTACTAACCACATCAACGCGGGAGTTTAAAGGAAGAAACAATCCGACCAAGTTTGCAAAGTCTGGACAATTATTCTCAAGGCTATCAAACCAAGGAAACGTTTCAGAGTGTCACTTTACAATAAGGTAAACAACAGTACTTGACAAGAAAAAAAAATGGCAACGGGAGTTCAGTTTGTGCTACTTGGTGTAAAAACTGTCAAAGGGAACAAACTGCCAAGACTCACAAACACGGATCTTCCCTAGCAGCAAAAAAGCAGTTGGTGAAACTCCGAAATGACTTTCCTGTTTTTGCAACAACGCCACAGAGATCGTTAGCTTCCGAAATAATAGTAACAACGATCAAACCGTTCTTTAATGACAGCTAAGAAAGGGGAGAAATCACGTATTATCTCGCTAGATAAGAGGAAACGAAAACGACTTACATGGAAGCTCGGCCTGCCAAGTTAACTCAAGTCCTAGGACGGCCGTAAACAACTCGAACGGCGAGAACACAAAATGACTCACCGTAGGGACCCCGTCCGAGAATGACAGCAGCAACACAATCGCACTGCAAAAAGGGCACTGGAAGCGAAGCAGTTTCTGCTCCAACGACGGCAGATTTGCACTTGGGGCACCGACTGCTCGGGCTACACAAAACAACACACCGGGTTTACACACCCTGTCAGCTCCACCGTAACGAGGGACACAACGCTTCAGATAAGATTTAAGGGATGGTTTTTGCTCACGGTAAATTGACCGGATCTATTCTGGAATAGCGGAATGCGAGGATTCTAACGGTAAAATGGCTGGGAGGGAATTCAATGATTGCTATCGCAGGCAGTCCTCGGCTTACGGCCCCAAATTTATGTCGCTAAGGGAAACATTTGTTAAGTGAGTTTGGCCCCACTTTTCTTGCCACGGTTGTTAAGTGACTCGCTGCGGATGTTAAATTACCGGTAGTAACACGGTTGTTAAGTGAATCCGGCTTCCCCACTGGTCGCAAAAGGAGATCGCGTGACACACACACACACCCCACCGGGGCCACTGCGACCGCCATAAATATGAGTCAGCTGCCAAGCGTCTGAATTTTGACAGGGGTAATTCAGCGGTCGTTAAGTGTGAAAAACAGTCATAAGTCCCTTTTCTCCATGCCGTTGTAACTTTGAACGGTCACTAAATGGAACTGTCGTAAACCGAAGACCGTCTGGATTTTTGGAAACGTCATTTTGGAGTGTCGCTCATTTAGAAGATATACGGTAGCATGTTAAATAGCTTAATTTAATTCTGCTCCTGTAGATTCTAGGGAAATGATCACTTCGGATTTTTTAACTGCTTAGACCACAATTGAACCCCAAGTTTATGTTGCTAAGCGAGACAGTTGTTAAGTGAGTTTTGCCCCATTTTATGACCTTTCTGGCCGTGGTTGTTAAGTGAATCACCGCAACTGTTAAGTTAGTCACAGGGTTGTTAAGTGAATCTGGCTTCTCTATTGACTTTGCTTGTCAAAAGGCCTCAAAAGGAGATCACGTGTCCCCCCCAGGGACACTGCGACCGTCATAACTATGAGTCAGTTGCCCCAAGTGTCTGAATTTTGATCATATGACCAAAGGGATGCTGCAACGGTCATAAGTGTGAAAAATGGCCATGTTGCTTTTTTCAGCGCCGTTGAACAAGTCACTAAATAAACCGTTGTAAGTTGAGGACTACTTGTATTTTCCCAGGTTTTGTACCTAACCAATAAATGCTGTAGTTTTTAGTCTTTCAAAAAAAAAACCCGAATCAGGGGCTGAATTAACCATAATTATAAATCTTATTTTCCCACAAATCATTTTCCTTCAAACGGTCACTAAACGAATGGCTGTAAGTCAAGGACCACCTGTATTCCCGAATACCTTCTACCTCATATGCTGCATGAAAATGCATAACTGTCTTAAAACATTAAGGCCGGCGTGACTCATTTAACAATCGCCTTGTTTAGCGGTGGAAATTATGTCCCAATTATGGTCATAAATCAAGGACTACCTGTATAATTGCTAAACAAGGAATGTTGAGTACGGCCACAATTTTTCACAGCAGACATAAACCTTCGGGCTCCAAAAAAAAATCTTCTGATGTAGAGCAGTCGATTCCACGACACCCACTAAAGGAAGAGAATTTCTGTATCCTCCCATTTAAAGATTAAATAAAATCCGCTATGGAGATTGGCATTTCCTGGTGGTCTCCCATCCTTCCGATAACCAAGTCCCAACCTTTCTTAGCTTTATTTTTTTAAGATCAGCCAATCTCTGGTAATTTATGATTTACGACAGATAGTCCTTGACATATGTCCTTAATTGAGCCCCACATTTCTGTTGTTAAGTGAGACATTTGCCAAGTGAATTTTGCCCCCTTTTACAACCTGTCTTGATTAATCTGTAGGATAAGCCTCCAAGTGGGATGGTAAGGATTACAGAAAGAAAAAAAGGAAGGAAGGAAGGAAGGAGAGGGAGGGAGGGAGGCAGGGAGGGAGGGAAGGAAGGAAGGAAGGAAGGAAGGAAGGAAGGAAGGAAGGAAAGAAAGAGAGAAAGAAAAAAGAAAGAAAGAAAGAAAGGAAAAGGACGGAGGGAGGGAAGGAAGGAAAAAGAAAGAAAGAAAGAGAGAAAGAAAGAAAAAAAGGGAAAGGACGGAGGGAGGGAGGGAGGGAAGGAAGGAAGGAAAGAAAGAAAGAAAGAAAGAAAGAAAGAAAGAAAGGGAAAGGACGGAGGGAGGGAAGGAAGGAAAGAAGGAAAAAGAAAAAAGAAAGAAAGACAGACAGTCAGAAAGAAAGAAAGAAAGAAAGAAAGAAAGAAAGAAAGAAAGAAAGAAAGGGAAAGGACAGAGAGAGGGAGGGAAGGAAGGAAAGAAAAAGAAAGAAAGAAAGAAAGAGAAAGAAAGAAAGAAAGAAAGAGGACATAGGGAGAGAAGGAAGGAAGGAAGGAAAAAGAAAGAAAGAAAGAAAGAAAGAAAGAAAGAAAGAAAGAAAGAAAGAAAGAAAGAAAGAAAGAGAAAGGACGGAGGGAGGGAGGGAAGGAAGGAAGGATACTTCCTTTCAGAAAAAAAACTTTAATAGCAGAAAAAGCGAATTCAGGAAGGACAATTTTTAATATAGAGGCTCCCCCTACTGGATATAACTTAGCAAGTAGGCAGGCTCAAATCCTTGAAAAATTATGAAAAAGTGGCCAGGTTTAAAAAGCAAACGTTTCAACCATTGTATTGGAAATCATATCATAAAATATAAATAAAAAAACATGGATCAGTCAGGAAGAATCAGCTCTCACCATCTGTGAAAACTCTGAAAACTAATTTCTGGATTAAGAAAACCAAGACATACATTCCCCCCCCCCCCCCCCAAAGAGCCTGGGGAAAACATAAAAACTACAGCAGGCACTTTCAGGAAATATATTTTGTGGGGCGTTTCCATCAGGGAACCCCTTTTCACCGAGAGGTCCTGTTGGGTTCTGTTGGAGACACACCACTGTGACACACACCTTTTGGGGGGGGGGGGGCTGGACTAGATGACCTCCGAGGTCCCTTCCAACTGTGTTAATCTGGTACGAATCCCAAGGCAGGGATTCACCTCTTGATGGGAGCCCGTGCCTTTCAAACTCAAGGCATTCCTTGGTCTTGAAGGACTGGGTGAAAAGTACACAAATTGGGCCAGGGTTGGGAGAAAAACTGTATTTTATTTGATGTAACTTAAACGTAATTACCTGCAACTTATTCAACAACGAATATGTCAGGCCCCTAATTGAGTTTATCGCAGGAACTGGTTGCCAAAGAGAGCTCATTGGATGACTTTAGCCCAATCGCCAGGAGACGGAGAGTTCTAGTCCTGCCTTAGTAATGAAAGTTGGCTGGATGACCTTGGCCCAATCACCAGAAGACAGAGAGTTCTAGTCCCGCCTTAGCAATGAAAGCTGGTTGGGTGACCTTGGCCCAATCACCAGGAGACGGAGAGTTCTAGTCCCACCTTAGTAATGAAAGCTGGTTGGATGACCTTGGCCCAATCACCAGAAGACGGAGAGTTCTAGTCCCGCCTTAGCAATGAAAGCTGGTTGGGTGACCTTGGCCGAATCGCCAGGAGACGGAGAGTTCTAGTCCCACCTTAGCAATGAAAACTGGTTGGGTGACTTTAGCCCAATCACCAGAAGACAGAGAGTTCTAGTCCCGCCTTAGCAATGAAAGCTGGTTGGGTGACCTTGGCCGAATCGCCAGGAGACGGAGAGTTCTAGTCCCGCCTTAGCAATGAAAACTGGTTGGGTGACTTTAGCCCAATCGCCAGGAGACGGAGAGTTCTAGTCCCGCCTTAGCAATGAAAACTGGTTGGGTGACCTTGGCCCAATCACCAGAAGACGGAGAGTTCTAGTCCTGCCTTAGCAATGAAAGCTGGTTGGGTGACCTTGGCCGAATCGCCAGGAGACAGAGAGTTCTAGTCCCACCTTAGTAATGAAAGCTGGTTGGGTGACTTTAGCCCAATCACCAGAAGACGGAGAGTTCTAGTCCCGCCTTAGCAATGAAAGCTGGTTGGGTGACCTTGGCCGAATCGCCAGGAGACGGAGAGTTCTAGTCCCGTCTTAGCAATGAAAGCTGGTTGGGTGATTTTAGCCCAATCGCCAGGAGACGGAGAGTTCTAGTCCCGCCTTAGCCATGAAAGCTGGCTGGGTGACATTGGGCCTGTCACTCACTCTCTCAGCCCAACCCACGTCATAGGGGGGTTGGCAACTAGCACATATTTATGACGGTTGCAATGCCCCGGGGTCATGCGGTCACCATTTGTGACCCTCCCAGCTGCCTTCCAACAAGCAAAATCAAAGAGAGAAGCCAGATTCACTTAATGACATGATTCACTTAATAACGGCAGTGATTCGCTTAACAACTGTGACTAAAAGGTCATAAAACGGGGCAAAACTCACTTGACAACCGCCTTGCTCAGCAATGGAACTTTGGAGCTCCACTGTGGTCGTTAATTCGAGGACTTCCCAAACAGTGTTTTGCAGGGATAATTATTAGCTATAAAGGGTTTATTTGTAAAGATACTGATGTAATAAAATAAACCACGTCCATGTAATCCTTTTTAATCATCAGTTATACCAAATGTCTTCAAATGTGAACATTACAGGCAGCTCTCGACTTGTAAGTTCACTTAGTGACCGTTTAAAGTTACAACAGCATTGAAAACAGTGACTTGTGACCATTTTTCACACTTCCCCATGGTCAGGCGATTTACATTTGGATCAGTGGTGAAGTCCAATTTTTTTTACTGCCGGTTCTATGGGCGTGGCTTGGTGGGCGTGGCAGGGGAAGGATACTGCAAAATCTCCATTCCCCCCCACTCCAGGGGGTAAGGATATTGCAAAATCCCCATTCCCAACCCACTCTGGGACCAGCCAGAGGCGGTATTTGCCGGTTCTCCGAACTGCTCAAAATTTCCGCTACGGGTTCTCCAGAACCTGTTGGATTTCACCCCTGATTTGGATGCTGGACAACTGACTCACACTTATGACAATTACAATGTCCGGGGTGGTGGTGTCACATGATCCCCTTTTGCGACCTTCTCACGAGCGAAGCCAATGGGATGGGGGGAGCCAGATTCACTTAACAACCGTGCCAAGGCAAGTCGTAAAAAGGGGGCAAAACTCACTGTAACAAATTTTTCGCTTAGCGAGATAAATCTGGGGAGGCTCCATTGTGGTCGTTAAGGTGAGGACTGCCTCTGTATCCCTTATGGATGCTTTAGAAAACATTTTCTATATTAATCCGTTGCCGTTGGGAAGCGGATAGCAAAGAAAGCAGAGCAGGAGGATCTCAGGGGGATCCCTTTCAGATTCCAAGCGCTCCTGTAGCTTTCTTCCAAGCAAAGAGACAAGCAGATCCGCCAGCTTTCTAAAAAAGAGATTACTTCCAGGACAAGCAAACGCTCCGTCCTCTTAAAACTCAGCCTTGTTGTCAGGGCAACGGAGGACGGGTACCCAAGACGAAGCGTAGGCTGCTTCAAGGACTGCAAAATGTTCACACAGAAGGGACTTTCGTTCGTGCCTGAGAGAATGTAACGGCACCGGGGAGTCCTCGACTTACGACCACGGCGGAGCTCGAAATGCCCGTGGCTAAGCGAGACCGTTGCTTGTTAAGCGAGTCAATGGATCGGTAAATCAAGTTATAGTGCTATCAAGCCAAGCTACAACTTTCCACAGAATTGTTGCCCGGAGGACGGGCACCTGGAACTAAATTTCGGGAACCTGCGAGTTTGCCATTATTCTTTTTTGACAAATATTTCGGCACTGTCAATAGCTTATGTATGTCAAGATCTATTTGTATTCGTACCACGTTTCCCCGAAAATAAGACCCTGTCTTATATTTTTTTGAACCCTGAAATAAGCGCTTGGCCTTATTGCCATGCGTTTAAAAGCCCGATTGGGCTTATTATCAGGGGAATGTCTTATTTTGGGGAGAACAGGGTACTATTATTATTACTATTCACAACTCTAAGAACACTAGACGAAATAAATTTATTTTAAACACCCTCAAATACACGTATCTTTCACTCTCTTGCAATCACTTCCTTTAAAAAAAAACCCTGGTTATTCAAATCTTAGGGCTATAATAATGCAGTGACTGAGCTTTTTTTTTACAATAAAGATGCTAAGACAAAGAAAACTGTGTATTAAGCACTCTACTGAAGTCTTTACATATTCCTCTTTGATTTAGCTACACAATGCTAGCCTAATTAAATATCATTAAGCAGCAATATTCATTAGTCATTACTCGGACAATAAAAGCAAGAAGTTACCGCGTGTATGGTGTTTTAATTTGCAACTGGACAAACAAGAGAGAAAACAAGCACATAAATAGCGTCCACATATTTAAGCTGTCGATCCTACTTCAGAATCACAAAATTCTTTCCCCGGTGTATTTTTTTAAAAAATAAATGTTTTTGCAGGAAAAATAATGTCAGGGTTTAGTTACAGCTCCAGCACAAAGACTTGGAGATTACGGAAGATATTTCAAATGTAGTAAGATACGGTGAAGTAGTACAACTATGCGTCCATTACAATATATATATAGATATAGATATAGATATGCATGCAATGGATTAAAAAAAAAAAGAAATGTAAACCCAACAGTACAATCTTTAATATCTAAATAAATTACGTTGCACTGACATAACGAAATAATCAAGCTGTTCTATCAAGCTGTCTAAATATAAATTGAAAACAAAGGGACTCGAGGCCGTTTTGACGATCAACAATTAACAAGATTTCCTTCCAATTCTATATTCTCTCGCTCGCCAGAAATGCTCCAAAATAACTACGCACTTGATCCTATAATATGGCTGCTTCAAATAAAGTCCGTAGAACTACAAAGGAGCTGATTGCGAGGACATGGAAACAGCAGATTCCCATGGTCCTGGGAAATCTACCGTCCTATGTATCAAAGCCAAAGGTGTGAAGATATTTGAGCATGTCCTCCAAACTTTAGACATCTTAGTCAGGTTAACAGAGTTGGAAGGGACCTTGGAGGTCATCTAGTCCAACCCCCCCCCCCCGCCCAAGCAGGAGACCCTACACCATTTCTGACAGATGGCAGTTCCGTCTCTTCTTGAAAGCTTCCAGGGATGAAGCTCCCACAACTTCTGAAGGCAACTTCTGTTCCAAGGGTTGATTGTTCTCACTGTCAGGAAATTTCTCCTTATTTCCAGGTTGAATTTCTCCTTGTTCGTTTACATCCATTATTCCTTGTCTGGATTTCGGGTGCTTTGGAAAATAGCTTGACCCCCTTCCTCTCTGTGGCAGCCCCTCAAATATTGGAAGACTGCTATCATGTCTCCCCTGGTCCTTCTCTTCACTAGGCTAGCCAGGCCGTTCCTGCAACCGTTCTTCATATGTTTGAGCCTCCAGTCCCCGAATCAACTTGGTTGCTCTTCTCTGCACTCTTTCCAGAGTCTCAACCTCTTTTTTTATAGTGTGGTGACCAAAACTGGATGCAGAATTCTAGGTGTGGTCTTACTAAGGCTTTATAGAGTGGTATTAGTACCTCAGTTGAACTTGATTGTATCCCTCTGTTAATGCAATTTAGGATTGAGTTGGCATTTTTGGCTGCCAACGCACACCTTTAGCACATATTTCATTGGTTGACAGGCAACGTCAATTGGGAAGCCTGATTCGCTTAACCGCCGTGTTACTAATTTAAGAATTGCAGTGATTCGCTTAACAAATGGGGCAAAACCCACTTAGGAAATTTCTCCCTTAGCAACATAAATGTTGGGCTCAATTGCGGAAGTTGAGGAATACCTGTAGATTGTTTTGTCTCCTCACAGGTAAGATGCTGAGCTCAATAGGATAGGAAAGTCTTTTTTATCTCAGTGGCTAAGGCGCTGAGCTTGTCGATCGAAAGGTCGGCAGTTCAGCGGTTCGAATCCCTGGTGCCACGTAATGGGGTGAGCTCCCGTTACTCGTCCCAGCTTCTGCCAACCTAGCAGTTCGAAAGCAGGTAAAAAATGCAAGTAGAAAAATAGGGACCACCTTTGGTGGGAAGGTGACAGCGTTCCGTGCATTAAGTGATGTCGGTCACATGACCATGGAGACACCTTCGGACAGCGCTGGCTCTTCGGCTTTGAAACGGAGATGAGCACCGCCCCCTAGAGTCGGGAACGACCAGCACATATGTGCGAGAGGAACCTTTACCTTACCGTATCTACGTCTGACTTCATTACTTTGTATTTGGGTTTCTGTACCTATCATCACAGATTCCTCTCCCTGCTGAGGCGATGGACGAACAAGGATCATGAGAGTTTTAATTCTCCACCTCCAACAATGAAGTTTCTTGGGCTAGCTCCAAATACAGGCAGTCCTCGACTTTACGACCACAATCGAGCCCAAAATTTCAGTTGCTAAGTGAGACATTTGTTAAATGGGTTTTGCCCCATTTTACAACTTTTCCTGCCACGGTTGCCAAGTGAATCACTGCAGTCGATCGAGTTAAGTCACACGGTTGTTAAGCGAATCTGGCTTCCCCCTTGTCAGAAGGTCGCAAAAGGGGGAGCATCACACAGCAACGGTCGTTAAGTATGAACCGGTTGCCAAGCAGCTGAATTTCGATCACGTGATCATGGGGGGGGAGTTTGCTGGAAAGGTCGTAAGTGTGAAAAGTGCAAGTCACATTTTTTTCAGTGCCGTTAACTTCGAACGGTCACTAAACGAACTGTTGTAAGTCAAGGACTACCTGTTGTGGCCTGTACGTGGCCTGTACGTGGCCTGTGCAGCTAGTAGCTGATTCCGACAGTGAAGAGGCTGGTGTGGTGCTGCACCAGCAGCCTGTGCAGCTGGCACTCGAGTTGGACAATGAGAAGGCTGGAGAAGTTGGGGTGCCTGAGGCGGGGATTCAGCCAGGGCCTTCAGAACCTCCAGAAGCTCCCTTAAGTGAAGAGGACGAAGAAGAGGAGTCTCTTCTCAATGCACGGGCGCGCAGAGCTGCCAAAAGGCAGGAGTGGCTCCTCAGGAGGAGGTCTCCTCGAGAGTAAGGCTTGGGGCTAATTGGCCACTCCCTTAGCCTATTTAAGGAAGGACGACAACTGAGGCAATTTGCAGGGAACAACTTCGTTCACATTCCTTCGCGTCTTGATCTTGTTCTCTTATCAGCTTCCTGCAAATTGCTTCTGGGCATTCTGCCAGCCATAGTAAGTTTTCAGTTATTATTCTTTGAATTCTTGGCGGCTGTTAATGCAGTTAGTTGTAAAAGACTGGTTTATTCAGTAAACTAAGGTTTGAACGGACTTTGTGGGTGCTGCGTTCTTTGGGATCCGTAGCTGGGGCAGAACACTACCTGTACACAGAGGTGTACCACTTCTGCCACGCTGTTCCCCCCCCCCCCCCACCCGCCCAAAACAATTCCCCTTTCCTTTTTCCCCCCCCCCCCCCCTTCTATTCAGAACTCCAACCAAGAGAGGCACATTAAACGGAAGTCAACCGAGTCATAATCCACGAACAAAACGTGTCACTTACCGCAGTGGGACTGGAAAACTTGTGGCTTGATAACCTGATTGCAGCTATTGCACACAACTAGATAGAAATCATCATGAGCTGGATAATGGCCAAATAAGTGCATATCTGTGGGAAAGTTGAGAAATACATATATACAAACATTAGAAGTCGTCCTTAGGAGGAAAAAGAAAAAAAAGAAAAAAGATACTTCCTTTTCAAAAAGGTAAAATATTGTGGTTTTTTTTTAAAAAGCACCAAAAAAAAGAAAAGAAAAGAAGAAGAGACGTTTGCATGCTTTATTCAGAAGTAAGTCCTTCTGAATTTAGGGGATGCACGATAGGTATGTATGCACAGGTAGTCCTCGACATACAACAGTTCATTTAGTAACCATTCAAAGTTACGACGGCCCTGGAAAAAGTGACTTGGGACCGTTTTTCGCACTCATGACCCTTGAGGCATCTCCGTGGTCACGTGATCCAAAGTCAGACGCTTGACTCATATTTATGACGGTTGAAGGGTGTTCCCAGGGTGACGTGGATCCATTTTGCGAGCTTCTGACAAGCAAAAGTCAACAGGGAAGAAAGATTCACTTAACAACATGGTCACTAACTTAACTTAATTGCAGTGATTCACTTAGCAACTGGGACATGAAAGTTCGTAAAACGAGGCAAGGCTCACTTAACAAATGTTTCACTTTACAACAAAACTTTTGTGGTCTTAAGTCGAGGACTGGCTGTATAGAATTGCAACTGTGGTGCTCCTGCCAGCATAGACGTACCCACCTATTTCTACACTAATGTTCAACTTTTTATGCAAACTGGGAATGAAGTACAGGAAGTCCTCGACTTATGACCACAATTGAGCCCAACATTTTCTGATGCTAAGCAAGCTATTTGTTAGATGAATTTTGCAGTAAAAAAATTTCCTGCCACAGTTGCTAGATTTCTTGCCGCAGATGCTAAATTTCTTTCATTTCTTTCACCGTTGCTAAGTGAATCACTGCAAATTGTTAAGTTAGTCTGTTAAGTGAATCTGGCTTTTCCCATTGACTTTGCCGGTCAGAAGGTCGGAAAAGGGAATCACATGACCCCGGGACACTGCCACCGTCGTAAATATGAGTCAGTTGCCAAGCGAGTTAATTTTGATCATGTGACCATGGGGATGCTGCAACAGTCGTAGGAGTGAAAAACGGCCATAAGTCAGTGCCGTTATAACTTGGAACAGTCACTAACTAAACTGTTCTAAGTCGAGCATTTGGGTTATTGCAGTATCAGACTACTGGAGATTATTGGATTAATATCGGAGTAAAAATGCACCACCATTGCATCCCCGGGCTCTCGTCTGCCATCTAATTTCAATATTTATTTCAAGAAATAAGCAGAAATCCCTTTTCCAAGGATAATCTCTTACGAAACTTGGCTCCTGATGAAACAGGGCAAAAGCATTTGGTATGAGTAGTGCAAAAAAAACCAGGCAGAATATACATCCCAGATAAGACCCAAAAATAGGCAATCCAAGTGCTGAGCATCTCTTGTGACCAAAGAAATACGATAGCTACCCAATCAGGAATATATTCTGAGTAAATCTACTAACAAATTTTGATCATGTCTCCTTGTGCCCTTGAGTAAAGAGAGTTATGAGTCGACTGGTTTCCTTCCCCCCCACGCCCCAATATTTCATTTTATACTTTCCAATCTAGGAATAAGGACAAGAATCAAAATAGTAGATATACTGAGAAATGTAATCAAAAGACGGGCACATATTATCATATGTGGTGGACTTGTGCTAAAACAAAACAAAAAAAAAATTGGGGCAAAGATACACAGGTGGCTAGAAAAGATGATGGGGAATCATGTAGATTTTAAAACCTGAACTGTTTTTATTCGGTATAATACCAGAAAAATTAGATAAGAAAAGTGTGTAGTTAATATTACATGTTGTAACAGCAGCGAGGATTATATTCACACAATATTGGAAAAATTTGATGAAACACCACGAGATGAAGAAATAATGAAGAAGATACTGCAGACATGGACAGATTGACATTGAAAATTAAGCAGAAAGGAGACACAGAATACTATCAAACGTGGAATCAATTTTACCAGTGGTTGGAAAAAAGGGGTGGAGATTAAGAATATAATCTCCACCCATTCATACAATTCATATAATGAATTGTTAAACAAATTAAATACCCAGACAACACAATGTTTATTAAGCACTAAGAAATGTAATTTTTTAAAAAAAATCAATAAAATTTGAAAAAAAAAGTAGATGTATTGCATTTCCACTTCCCAAATGCCAACAGAAGGAAATATTAATGTCAATACGGGTGGTCCTCAATTTACAACAACAGCTGAGCCCAAAATTTACGTTGTTAAGTGAGAAATTTGCTAAGTAAGTTTCGCCTCCTTTTACGACTTTGACACATTTGTTAAGTGAATCACTGCAGTTGTTAAATTAGTCACACGTTGTTAAGTGAATCTGCTTTCAGCATCGACTTCGTGAGTCAGTTGTCAAGCACCCAAATGTAAATCACGTGACCACAGGGATGCTACAATGGTCGTTAAGTGTGAAAAATGATCATAAGTCACTTTTTTTCAGTGCCGTTGTAACTCCGAACAGTCCCTACGTGAACTGTGGTAAGTCAAGGACTATCTGTGGAAAGGAAGAGAGCAGCTCAAGGTTGAACTGTGGAGTCCTTGGAAGTCTCTTGAACTTGGTGGTTTTCTTGCAAGACGTTGCCAGAGACCTCTGCAACAAACAACCAAGCTCAGGGAGCACCAAGGACCCCGCAACTTCAAAACTCTCTCAACCACACGAGATAAGATTGCAAAAGTCCAACTCATGCAGCCAAAGGGCATTCTTTGTCATGTTTTCTAACCCACTAAGGCCGTGATGGCTAACCTTGTCGTTGCATGCTGAAAACAAGCAAACGCACCTATAATGCAATCCGCGCGACGCCCCCGCGCATGACCCCATGTGCCCCGCCCCCTGCACAAGACCCCTGAGCTCCCCTGCCCCCACGCACGTACATATGACCCCCCTGTGCATGTGTGCGTGACCTCCCCCGCACTCCCCCACCCCCTCCCGTGCATTCTGCCCCCCGCGCATGCGCGGCAGAGATCCAAAAACCAGCTGGCCAGCAGGAGACGCACGCACATGCACAGTGGAGCTGAGCTGGGGCGACAGCTTGCGTGCCCGCAGAGAGGGCTCTGCGCGCCACCTGTGGCACACGTGCCATAGGTTCGCCCTCATGGCACTAAGGTCTCCACAACTCCCAAAACCCTCTCAGTCACATGAGATAAGATTGCTAAGGTCCAACTCACCCAGGAAAAGGGCATCCTTTGCTATGTTTTCTAACCCAACAGAAAAAACCTGGAATTATGGTCCAGATCAAGCTGTGATCTAAGTTGGGATAATTCTGCAAATGTTATAACCCGAGTTTGGAAGTGGTTTAAAATGATGGCGATTGCATGTTCTAAGCCTCTCTCCCTTCCTGGTCGCACAATCCAAAGCCGAGGATATGCAACTCGTGTCAAGCTTCCCCATTCACACTGACATAATAGCGGTGTTCCAATACTTGCGGGACTACCACAAAGAAGATGGGGTGTATGTGTTCAACCTATTCTCCAAAGCACCTGAAGGCAAGACAAGAAGGAACGGGTGGAAACTAATCAAGGAGAGAAGCAACCTAGAACTAAGGAGAAATTTCCTGAAAGAACAATTAACCAGTGGAACTTCAGGAGTTGGGGGTGCTCCATCACTGGAGGTCTTTAAGAAGAGATTGGACAGCCACTTATCTGAAATGGTGTAGGGTCTAAGCTGTTTCTAAGCCGAAGAGCCAGCGCTGTCCGAAGACGTCTCCGTGGTCATGTGGCCGGCATGACTCAACGCCAAAGGCGCACGGAACGCTGTTCGCTTCCCACCAAAGGTGGTCCCTATTTTTCTACTTGCATTTTTTACCTGCTTTCGAACTGCTAGGTTGGCAGAAGCTGGGACAAGTCACGGGAGCTCACCCCGTTACGCGGCACTCGGGATTCGAACCGCTGAGCCGCCGACCTTTCGACCAACAAGCTCAGCGTCTTAGCCACTGAGCTACCGCGTCCCTTTTTAAATGTTACGTTAAAAGGGGCCAAAATAGGGCGTTCTCAGTGGGAACTACCCACTGAGCTCCGGACAGCCCCGGATCTCCGCTCCTTCCGTTGAGGCCTGAAGACTTGGTTATTCCAACGAATGAGCTGATTCTGATCCTTGGGTTTTTATTATTTATTATTTTAATCTGGTTTTAGTGGATTTTTATTA
This sequence comes from Ptyas mucosa, assembly GCA_012654045.1. NCBI lineage: Eukaryota > Metazoa > Chordata > Lepidosauria > Squamata > Colubridae > Ptyas > Ptyas mucosa. The sequence goes on along the minus strand of WNWU01000049.1, from coordinate 6,713,359 downwards.
TTGTATGTTTTTAACCTGTATTCGCTGCCCTGAGTCCTGTATATATATATAAATTCTGTAAAAATAAATAAATGAATGAATGAATGAATGAATGTAATAAGGGTTACAAAAAACATGGAAACCCTGAGATATTGTGATGCTGGAATCTATCTACCCGTGGTAAGGCTCACTGAACTCACGGTGCTTCAAGTAGAGAAAGCATCTGGATTAAGTTCAACAGGCTAATTACCGGGAGGAACCTCTTAGTGGGAGTTTGCTACAGATAACCAAATCAGTCAGAAGAAGTAGATATAATAAATTACTGAAGCTTCCCACGAAAACCATGAAGTGGTTGCGATAGGAGATTACCAAGGCCTAATGCCAAAACACAACATGCCGAATAGATTTTTTTTACTTGAGTTGGGAAAACTTTTCTCTATCAAAATCTGCTGCTTTGGATTTGCCGCTTAACTATACATGTAAGAAGTGGGAACGCTGGGTACAAGTCACCACGCATTGTTTGCTATTTTAACAACAACAAGGTTAAAATAAAGTCAAATGAAAACTGTAGGTTTTAGAAACACCCTTTTTAATAAAAGACAGTAATATCCACTGTGAGAAAACCTTGAAGACAATGGTATTGTAGCTGGCTCCGAACTTTCTGAAATTAAAGGCAGTACAATTTCCAAAAACGGTAGTGAGGAAGAAAGCGAGGAGGCATTTAATGAAGGCAAGGTGTGCAAAGGGGCAGCTTGCAAAGGTGAGAAGACTAAAGAAATAAACTTTGGGGAAATGGAAAGAGGGATGAATTACGAAGGAAATCTACAAATTTACAGGTCAAGAAACGTAGGACTTAAGATCAAAGGTGGAAAATGAACTAAAGCTCTGGTGGCTCAGCAGACTAAAAAGCAGTGCCGTTAACTGTTATTAACATTCAGCTGCCTGCAATTACTGCAAGTTCAAAACCCACCAGCCTTCCATCCTTTCTAAGGTAGGTAAAATGAGGAACCAGATTGTGGGGGCAATAAGCTGACTTTGTATAAAATATACAAAAGTATGAAGGCTATTGCTTAACGCATTGTAAGCCGCCCTGAGTCTCCAGAGAAGGGTGGCATATAAATCAAATTTTAAAAAAATAATAAAAAAATAAAGCAAATGAGGCAAAATCTGGTGACGAAGTGTTCTGGAAATAAGTCAACAATAGCAAAACAGGAAAGTAGAAGATAAATAGAATCCTAAAAGTGCTTTTTTTTTTTTCAAGAGGTAAGTGGACTTCTTGTTTTTCTTTAAAGACGTTTCGCTTCTCATCCAAGTAGCTTCTTCAGAGCTGACCTGGATGACTGAGAATCTCCATAAACAAAGATAAATAGAGAGAAGATCAAGACAAAACAGAGGAACCTCGATTTTTTACACTTCTGTGTTGCCATCAAAAGGAAACGTTGCTCAGAATAGTAAATTGGGAACAAACGCCAAGCAGGAGGAAAATGGGTAAAAACGAACTGAGGCAAGGATATTCTAGCTAATTTGAAAGTCATTAGGCCCTGATGAAATACACCCTAAAATATTGAAGAAAAGCTGTGGGAATTTGTTGAGTCAACGATATGTTTCTTTCAAGGAAGAGGGGAAAAAAAGAGGAACTCGGTAATTACTGACTGATGAGCTGAAAAGATGTAACTGTAAATACTAAAGCCCAGTATTTGTTCAGCATATTAAGGTACAATTTCTAAAATCAAGCATGGCTTTGTCAAAAACGGACCAGTTGTGAGACGAACTGTATTTCCTCCTTTAATAAGGTAAAAAGTACATTGTGGCTATAATTGGTCATAGCATAGGACCTAGATATCTTCGAGACCGCCTGCTGCTACCGACATCCTCCCATCGACCCGTGCGCTCCCACGGAGAGGGTCTCCTCGGGGTGCCATCAGCCAAACAATGTAGGCTGGTGACCCCCAGGGGGAGAGCCTTCTCTGTGGGGGCACCTACCCTCTGGAATCCGATGCCCCCAGAGATAAGGAGAATCCAAGACCTCGGTGCCTTCCGCCGTGCCCTTAAAACTTTCCTTTTCCAGCAAGCCGGGCTGGCTTAACAATTTTTTAAATGCTTTTAATTGGTTTGTCATTTTTAATTATGGGGCCAAACATATATATATATTCTTTTAATTGTCTTTTAATGTTTGTAGTTTATGTTTTTATTTCGGCTGTACACTGCCCTGAGTCCTTCGGGAGAAGGCCGGTATATAAATTCGATATAAAATAAATAAATAAAAATAAATTACTCTTGGTCTCAAGGAAAGATTGTGAAATGACACGCAACGTTCTTATTTGCACACCTAGGGTAGAACAGCAGGGGTGAAACGCTGCCAGCTCTATCCGGCTCACGGAAGCCGGTAGCACCGGCGGTGAGTGATTCTGAGAGCCAGTAGCGCCGGCGGCAGGAGGCTCCCCCCCCCCAAAAAAAACCGGGACATCATCACGTCCAGGTTTTGACCATCTGTGCATACACAGGCAGCTTTGTGCATGTGCAGACAATAGCACGCGCGTGCACATCAGCGAGCTGGTAGAAAAGGTAAGTACATTTTACACCTGTAGAACAGGTCCATAAATGCCTGGTTAACCTCAATCAGATAACCAGCATTGAGGACTCGACATAAAGTCCGAGAGAAGTTGCTTATGAGGTACCACTGGAATATTTCTCAGGGTCAAACACTCCGATAATACAAAATTGGGTGTGGGTGGCTATCTACTTAATGTAACACCCAAGATGACGACACGCGATCGTAATCTAACCTGAATGGGTGGGAAGACTGGTCTGAGAGGAACAAGATATCTTCAGCAGGAAGGAAAGCACGAGCTTACATTTAGGGAGGAAAAAATGTAGGACGCAGTTGCGAGAGAGAGAGTGAGTTGTGGCTTGGAAAGACTGCATCGTAGGACATAGGTGTGACCACTGAGGATGAACTGAACATACGCCAACAATGGGAGATATACTGTTGTGACCTAGGCTTCCTGAGTCTTTAAAACACAATTGTAGTCCCAAAAACCTCTTTTATTGCAACAGCTGTGAATTACGTTCATTCACAGCTGAGTCCCAATTAGTTGCAAAAAATCCTTCGGGAGAAGTCCTTCAGGATAATCACCAACCTTTATCTCCCTTGACATGCTGCCAAAGACCAACTTGGCAAAGCCACACAGAGTCCAGAATCAAACAGAGATGCCGACTGGGAACAGAATTAACAATGTTGCTTTCCTGCAAAGGGCCCACGTGCCTTTGCTCCTCTTTTAAGCCTTATGGGAGGGGCCAATCATCTATAGGCCTTACTCCCGAGTCGTCCCTTTTGTTTTAGCTGCTCTTGCCTTCTGGCAGCTCTGTGCATGTGCGCACTAGGAATAGGCTCCTCCTGTTCCTGTGCCTCTCTGATGTCCGACTCTGGAGGCTCCGGAGTCCGTGCATAACTCCCAGATGGCCCTGACCCCATCTCTGCCTCTGACGCAGAGCCCTCATCCGAGCCTTCCCCAGACTCCAGGACTGGCCCATGTTCCTCCCGAGCCTCCTCATTCTCCAGCTCCACTGCCAGCTCCTCAGACTGCTGGCAGACAACAACAGATACCTGGTAGAAAAGTTGATGTGCCCTAGGGCTGCGTTAGAAAAAGCAATGAATCAAAGACAGGTGAAGTACTTATTTTGTTCTATTGTGTGGTGATGAGGCTGTACCTAGAACATGGCGTATGATTCTGGGCACCAGAAGGAACAAAGACGACACAGGGATTTAAGGGAAGGCCCTAGGAAAATAGGTTGAAGGAAAGTGGAATGTTTAACCTGGAGAAAAGTGAGGGGAGATAGAATACTAATGTTGAGGTAGACAAAAGTGTACCCTAAAATAGATAGTCAAGAACTATTTTTCATTGTCACTGAAACTAGACCAGAAAATATTGCAGCTACCTGGATTTTGCTTAAATAAAAGAAAAAACTTAACAGTATGGTTGATAGAACAATGGGACAATCCAGTGATGAAGATATGGAATTTTCCATCTCTAAAAGGTCTTAAGAAGATATAATCGCAACTGAAAGATGAGTTTATCAATTTTCCTTTGCACACTGTAGAAGGAGGAAAAACATAATCTACAGAATCTCTAACTTCTCAATTCTACAATTTTATGAACCGAGCAAAAATTTCCTGAAGCAATTCCACACTTTCTCCTGAATGCATCCTATCTTCAGGAGGAAATGATCAATGGAAAAACAACCATTTAGTTGTTTTGATTTTTCATACTTCTGTGGCTGCAGGATGACATTATGCCTCCTGGACAAAGAAATCCAAAAACATCTGAAATGTGGTAGGCTGGCCCTGAAGATTCATTAATCTGGAGAGTAAACCTACGTTCATCCACCGAAGTAAATATTAGACTGGTTGAGTGTTTCAGTGAACAGAACTGGCAATCAGAAATAAAACATTCATTTTGGAATTATCAATGATAATTCTATCAGATAACCCATTAAATGCTGTGGTAGTAAGCAGAGAAGCTATACCCTTACGGATAAAAGCTAAAAATGTACCCTACGGATGAAAATCAACACGGAAGGTCCAATGAATTATTTGCCAAAAACACTTCACTAAAGCAGGTGGCAATATCAGCAACTGAACGACATCAAATCGTTAAGAACACCCCTTAGCAAAGCTATTAACTTCCTTGGCAGTGGTGCCAAGATATGTAAATTGCTTTCCCATAAACCAAGAAGAGGAGGAAAACAAGAGCAAAAATTAGGAACTGCAATCGTGCAAAACAATCGGACACGTAACAAAGCCAATTTCCCCGCCCCCGTACACAGTGTGTCGTAGTCATTCAAGAGTCTTCCCAAAGCAGATCTGCATAGATAGCATTCGCCGCCGGGTATGTGCTTGTCACGTTTGCGCAGATGCTCAAGGAAACGCCACGTGCAAAAAATGGTCCTTCCACATACCAAAGAGGAATTCGGTCAAGAGGCGGCCCAGATTTTGACAGCCAGAGAGCACTTCGTGTAGAGCAAGGAAATCTGATTAAGCAAAGAAGCCAAAGAGGCAATAAATAAACAGGCCAGCTACATTCGCCGACGTTTTATTCAATGAAACCACGATGACATACAAAAGTTGTTTGTTCGTCAAAGGTTTTTTGTTCCTTGCTCGTCTCATAAGAGCTTCCGTTTCGAAGAACAGAAGCGCTGGTCGCGCCGCTGAAAAAGCAAACTCTTAAAAGACACATACGCGGAAGCAAATCTTATTTAAGTTGCCTTTCGTTTGGAAATGTATTAGGTGTATTTCATGTTTATCTCAGGTATAACAGTTCTATCATAACTGTTGCCTCCATATAATTCGTAGTGTTCGTATTGTTTGCTGATCTCCCCTTTACTCTAAAAATTAAAATCACTTTTAATATAACCTCCCTTGGCTCCAGGACAGACATGGAGGGAATGGTGAAAGACACTCACCTTAGCAGCACAAGACTTGAGAAATGACAGGAATTTTGTGATGCCACAGTTGGTGGAAAACACCGTGGAATAAGAGCCAGTGGTGGGATTTAATTTTTTTTACTCCCGATTCTGTGGGCTTGGCTTGGTGGGAGTGGCCAAGGGGTGTGACAGACAGCACTCAGCCTCCTGCACCCCCGATACCCTGTTTTGCGCCTAGCAGGCCTCCCTGAAGCTTCCTGGGAGCGAAAATGGGACACATGGGAGCACTGCTCCCCGTGCCCCGTTTTGGGCCTACCTGCACTTACCTGGGAGCCAAAATGGGGTGTGGGGAGGGGACTCCTGGAAGGGGCGGGGCGGGAAGGGGCCAGCCAGCAACTTAACTACCAGTTCTCCCGAACCGGCTGAAGCCCGAACTGGCTGAAGCCCGAACCAGCTGAAGCCCGAACCGGCTGAATAAAACCCTTAATCAACAATAGATGGAAACTCCATGTTTACCTCCAATGGAGAAAGCAGTTTGTTTACTATCCTATATTAGAGTTGACCAAATACTAAAAGCTATTAGTAAACTGTAGAGATGTGGGTCCAAGCTGGGCCAGGTCCCCAAACTGTTTCAAAATTAACATGAAACAGAGCATCGATGTGTAGCTTATCTTGCGCTACCTTTGATGATGGCCAACCAAAGGCCTTTGTTTCCACGAAAGTACAGAAACCGCTTCGGTTGAGGGGGAAGAAAACAAAGAGGCCGCAGGGTTAAATTGCCGTGGTCCAGGACTTGGTTTTGCAGTTACCTTGTGAAACAAAAGAACTTGTGAAACGAGTGTGAAATAAAGATGGCGGGCTGTTACTTACAAGCAACACACTGGCCCAGCTTGTGCAAGATTGCAAAACAAGATTAGGATTGCAAAACAATCGTAATAGGATTCACAGACCTTAAGATATTGGAATGCTGCTATCATGCCACCCCTACTAAAGAAACTACACTGATAAAGGCCAAACTCTAAATATCTATTGCATTTTAAAGCTCACAGAGCTGGCAAAGGGCAAAACACAATTAAAAAATTCTGGATAAATTGCAATTAAAATATAGATTTCCTACAATAAAACATGCCTTGCTTTGCAAGGCAAAATTCAATCATAACTGCTCTGTGCCTTTGGGACCATAATTGTTCCCAAAGGACTACCAAGAACTAGCAAAAGCTCTCCCTTCCTTCCAAAACCTTTATAATTTTATACATTATACATTCCCTAATAATAAAAGGATTAATTAAAAGGCCCAGAACAAATCCAACGGTATGTTGTGTTTTCTTTTTATTCGAGATTTTTACACAGAGGGCTGGATCCAGCCTACTAACTATTAGCTGAAACAAAAAAGGAAAATCAAAATTTCGCAAGCAAAATAAGATTGTTGAACGTTTTCAGTTTTAGGCTAACAAGGTGTACAAGAATCAGGTTGGCTTCGTTCAAAATTTTCATCCAAAGTCTTCAGTTAAAAGGAAAAATTATCAGAAGCTAAACCTCCCCCGCCTCAAAAAAAATATCACTATAAATTTCATTATAATCCTGGAAATCAATTTTCTATCGAAGGGGAAAACAATCTACTGCCTGTACAGCAGAACAAGTATCAAGAATTGGAAGAAATTATAAATAGTCCTCGACTTACGGCCATAATTCAGCCCAACGTTTCTGTTGCTAAGCAAGACCATTGTTAAGTGAGTTTCCCCCCATTCTATGACATTTCTTGCCACAGTTACTTTAGTAACAAGGTTGTAAAGTGAATCTGGCTTCTCCAGGGACTTTGCTAGTCAGGTCACAAAAGGGGATCACATGACCCCAGGGCACTGCAACCGTCATAAATATGAACCACTTGCCAAGCATCTGAATTTTGATCAAGTGATGATGACGATGAAGATGATAACGATGCAATCAGTCGTAAGTGTGAAAACCCGGTTGTGAGTTACTTTTTTCAGCGCCGTTGCAACTTTGATCACTAAATAAAAGGTTATAACTCAAGGATACAATACAGGTTGCCTACACTGTGGTATATTTTTCATCCTATACCTTAAATAAACAAATCTCACCTGTACACAGTAGACTTAAGTCATCTTACTTAAGATCTAAGTCAGGGGTGCCAAACTCGATTGAGGGCCGCATCAGGGTTGTGTTTGACCTCGGGAGGGGGGACCCGTGGCCAGGGTAGGTGTGGCCAGCTCAACGTCACTCATGTGGGGGTGCCTGTGGCAATCTGAGTGCTCTGCCAGTAAAAACGGGATCCCGAGCACCGTTTTTGACTGCGACAACCTCCTGCAACCCTCTGCCAGTGAAAACAGAGCTCAGGAGGACTGCCCGTGGCCCTCCTAAGCTCCGTTTTCACTGGCAGAGGCACAGTGGGCCGGTCGTTTGCTTTTTCCAGGGCAGCCCTGCGGGCCAGATCTAAACACGCTGCGGGCCGGAATCCGGCCCCCAGGCCTTGAGTTTGCCACCCCTGATCTAAGTGGATCCAACATTAGATTAGTAAAATGCTTTTTCCAAGCCTGTCGTATCAAGAAAGCGAAAGAAAATGCTGCTCACGGGAAAAAAGCACTTTCCTGAGCTTTTCATTGATGAAAAATATTTAAAAGAAGTGGGACTGGTTTAAGAGAAAAGACTTACCCGTATTTTTCAGACTATAAGACACACTGGAGCAGGGATGGGTTCTAATTTTTTTTTACTACCGGCTCTGTGGGCGTGGCTTATTTTGTGGGCGTGGCTTGATGGTCATGTGACAATTATTTAGGATTTAGCAGAGGTACTGGTCTACCAGGCTTTTAACTGCTTGCAGAGCTGTACCGGTCTACCCATTTATTTTTGCAGGCACTGATCTACCCATGTATTTTTGCAGGCACTGATCTACTCATGTATTTTTGCAGGCACTGGTCTACCCATTTATTTTTGCAGGCACTGGTCTGCTTATTTGTTTGCTTTTAACACTGATCAGCTGTAGGGCGGCCGCGGCAAGAGCTTAAACAGTTTTTTTCCCTCTAGCCATCAGCTGGGACTCAGGAGGCAGCAATAGATTGGGGGTGGGGCCAAATAAAAGGTAAGAATAACGCGGGGGGGCGGGGGGGGCAGAACCGGTTCAGTGACATATCGTCACCGCTACCGGCTCGGGAGAACCGGGCCGAACCGGGAGGAATCCACCACTGCACTGGAGTATAAGACGCACCAAGATTTCAAAGAGGAAAACATGGAGAAAAAGTTTTTGCCTTCCGCGCGTCTGGTTTTTGCCCTCCCCGGCCCCCAGGAGCAGTCTGCAGACCTCCGAAACCCTCTGCGCGTCCCATTTTTGCGGGAAAAAAATGCAATGCGTGGGTGGGGAGGTTTGGGAAGCCAAAAAACTGGGTCTATTTTTTGCAAAAATGGGTCACGCGGGGCAGGGTTTCGGGAGGCCAAAAATGGCTGTATTTGGCGTATAAGACGCACCAACATTTCCATCCTCTTTTGGGGGGGGGAAGTGCATCTTATACTCTGAAAAGTATGGTATATGAATAAAGATAACTTTATCTGTACAAAGTTTATCTCAAACTTTATAGAAGTACAGATACCTCCCTACCTGGTTCTAACAGTATGCAGACAGAAAATCTGTTCCTTTCACTCTGTCAACAATATACCAGTCCAATTCTTAAAAAAAAAAAAAAAAGAATGAAATCACAATATCTTCCCAGCCACTGTGAAGAAATAGTGAAATTCATTCTGCGCTGTATAACTTTGCTTTACAAATAGCCCGAGGGAAGCACATCTATTTCCAATTTAATAGGATCTCTTTATCAACACGGTGAAGCCGAGTTGGAAAGCTCATCGGGAAGAGAAAAATTACAGCGCGTAAGCCACAAAAATAACAGTTCTCGTATATTAAATTATCACAAGCTTCCTCCTGTCTTTTCCACAACCTCCAAAATAATTATTCAAATGCTAAACAATCATATTTAGGATGGCTTCGCATTTATGATCTCACTACATTATGATGTTATCCTTTTAATAATCCTAAAGTAACAGAGAATCAAATATCAACCAAAAAAAGTTGATCTGTTAAAGGACCCAAGGAAGGTCTGATCAAAATAGGCTATATAAGTAGTCCTTGACTTACGAAAGTTCGTTTAGTGACTATTCAAAGTTACAATGGCCCTGAAAAAAGTGACATGACCATTTTTCACTTTTATGACCCTTGCAGCATCCCCATGGTCATGTGATTTACATTTGGATGCTTGACAGCTGTTTCATATTTACGACGGTTGCACTGTCCTGGTGTCATATGTGATTGATCATTGTTAAGTGAATGGCTTACCCATTGACTTTGTTTTGTCAGAAGGTCGCAAAAGGGGACTTCATGATCCTGGGACACAGAAAAGGTCATAAATATGAACCAATTGCCAAGCGTCTGAATTTGGCAGCACGGCAGCTAAAAACAAAAGCACATTACAGACATATCTCTCTCAAGGTTGTCTTCCAGGGTTACCCACAGCGGCCGGAGGGGAATGATCTCTACAACCCGTGAAATTGCTCCATTGGCAAATGTGACTGATGACACACCCTGGAAGGAGGGGGTAAACAGGGTCAAGCCTGGCCCATAAATTACATGGGGTCAGAGCTGGCTTCACTTGGAACGAACCTAATATATAACTGGATTTCTTTTGAAGCTTGGCTCGAGGCTCATGATTTAATTAGGGCATCCGCCGGAACCCTGACACAAGTCATTTTTCAGTGCTGCTGTTGTAACTTTGAACAGTCACTAAGCAAACCGTTGTAAGTCAAGGACTACCTGTATTTGTGTGTAGCTTTTTAGATGTAGATTGCGGAATTGATGGCCGGCTGTTGTTTTTCCTGTGCTGCCAAGCCCTCACCTCCTAAGTACTTGATAAGCACTCCTGTTGACCGACGAAAGAGTCCATTTCCCAGGCTTCAACCATTTCCCTGGCTGTTTTTGTGCCGGCTCGTCCAACAATCTTAGTAGCTGCAAAACTGAATGTATTTTTTTGGCCACCATGCCTGCTCCCACCCACCAGCCTTGCTCTCTCCTCCTGCGCTATAAACAAGTCCCGTAGTACGCAGCTACCACATTAAAAGTATTAGTGCATAAAATCAAAACCTTATTGTCCTAAATTTCCAAAACGTAAAAATAGCTTAAATTTCCCTACTGTTTCCTTCCTCGTTTTATGTTTTATTGTTGCTAATTTGCCCTCGTGGCGTTGGGAGAATCAAAGCAAAGAAAGGCTAGTATTAATTTTTACAGCTGAGTTAGCTATTTCAGAATCACTACATTTCCCCAGCTTATTCTCGCGGAACTTAAAGTGTTACTTTTAATAACCCGTCCCGTAAGTGCTTTAACCAAATTAAAAGCATCGCCGCCAAATCGGTTTCAAACTCACCCTGGAAGAAGAGAGAAACATATGGAAGAACATATTTTTCAAATAATTTCTCCCACCCCCCACCCGCCACCCCCTCCGATTTCTTCAAATGTTTACTTCGTTATTAATTGGCTCACATATCATAAGGACCGCGGCTGTTCTGCCTTTAAGTCCCTCCTTAAAAACCGAGAATCCATCTCGGCTGTCAGCTCAACTCTTCGAGCAAAGCAGAATGACCAAAAAAACAAAATGGAATAAAATAAAATTTGCTGTCCGGATTCTTTCTTTACAGCAATGATACAACGCAAAATTTTCCTTAGGGGGTGTTTGCTTTCTGCACCCTCAGAGTCCTCTTTATATTATTTGGGAAAATTAATAAAGAAATCGGCCACTTTTTGTATCGTGGCATTCCTAATGTAACTACAGTTGCATCAACATTTCACCCCACAGTCAATTTGTGAAGAAAAGTGAGAACAGTGAAAGGGAAAATAAATTGTTCCTTCGTTCATTTATTCATTCATATTGGGTTTTTCTCCCTAATACACCTGTGATAAGGAGGCAAGGGGAAAAAAACCCCGGATTTTATAACATTTAGTCCTCAACGGACTTATAAGGAGCCTTGGTGGAGCAGCGGACTAAAGCGCTGTTAAGTAGCACTTAGCTGCCAGCTGCCTGCAATTACTGCAAGTTCGAATCTCACCAGGCTCAAGGTTGACTCAGCCTTCCATCCTTCCGAGGTAGGTAAAATGAGGACCCGGATTGTGGGGGCAATAAGATGACTTTGTATAAAAAAAGAACACCGCTTGGGGGGGCCGAAAGCCCTACTAAGCAGGTATATACGAAAGTACGAAGGCTATTGCTTTAACGCATTGTAAGCCGCCCTGAGTCTCCGTAGAAGGGCGGCATATAAATCGAACCAATAAATAAACAAACAAACGGAAAAAAGTGACTTCTCGTTTTCGCACTTAGAACCGTTGCTGTATCCCCATGTGATTAAAATTCAGCCGCTTGGCAACTGACTCATAATTATGACGGTCTCAGTGTCCTGGGGTCATGTGATCCACATTCTGACAAGCAAAAGTCCATGGGAAAGCCAGATTCGCTTAACAACCGAGTTGCTAATTTAACAACTGCTGGCAGGAAAGGCTGTAAGAGGGGACAAATCTCACTTAACAGCTGTCACACTTAGCTCAATCAGTTGGGCTCAACTACGGTCGTACGCAGTGGTGAAATGTAAAATTTGTTACTACCGGTTCTGTGGTCGTGGCTTGGTGGGGGGGAGGTAATGTGACTGGGTGGGCGTGGCCAACTTTTTTTTTTTTACTTTTAAAAGCATTTTTTTCTACAACCTCTTCGACCGAAAAAAAATCCTTTTAAAAGGCTCTGATGATCCCAGCTGAGCCGCGCGATCATCAGAGGCTTTTTTTTTTACTTTTAAAAGTAAAATTTTTTCAGCCGAAGAGGTTGTAGAAAAAATGCTTTTAAAAGTTTTTTTTTAAAAAAGCCTCTGATGATCGCACAGCTCAGCAGGGCATGGATTTTTGCTACTGGTTCTCCGAACCACCTGCCGCCATCGCTACCGGATCACGTGATCCGGTCCGAACTGGCAGCATTTCACCCCTGGTCGTACGTTGAGGACTACCTACATGCGGAGGCCTCCTGTTTTTAAATCTACTGCGAATTGCTACTTAGAAATTTTGGCGACCACGTAAGGACCGAACAGGCTGTGCCATTAGCACAAGTTGCAGCCCCTTTACAAAAATAAGTGAATCTTAGCTGTTTCTTGGGAGGGGGGGAAGGAGGGGGGAGTAATTTTTACTGGTTTAGCAAAAGGGAGTATATAAACGCTGATGGGCTATTTCCAAAGCGAGCAATTTACTTCTCAGCCAGAAAATACGCCGCCTGTATAAGAAGTGCAATAAAAATGGACAGACAATTAAAATTGTGGAGTGAATGTTCTACTTGTACCGCGTAAATTTATATTTAGAGTCACCGGGGAACCAACAAAGGTGCCTTGTCCTTCGGCTGCATCTCATTCACGGAATGAGATAATCAGCAGAAGTTCACTAAAAATTTGTCAGAAGAATCCAGGAGTACCAATAATGCAGGGACCATTAAATGAAAGACAATCAGAAATAATAAATCGTCTTAATGGCTTTGTTGAGTGCCCGAAGTAGAACAGGCGTATAAACTGCAACCTTCGGTAATTAAGAGGGGTATTAAATCATTTCACCTGAAGTATGAATAATCTTTGGCTTTGATACTATTAAAGCAGAATTCCAAATCCAAAGAGATGAAACAGTGTTTCCTACAATCTATGGCAGGGCTGTCAAAACTCAAGGCCTGCGGGCTGAATCAGGCCTGCGGGGTACTTAAATCTGGCCTATGGAAATGGCAAAGGACCGGCCCGCGGTGTGCCTCGCAGCCAAAATGGAGTGTGGGGGAGGGCACGCATGCCCCCCCACACCCCATTTTGGCCGGCAGTGTTGCAGGAGCCGTCCAGGCTGAAAACGGAGCACGGGGAGAGGGAGGGGGCGGCAGGGTGTTGCAGGAGGCACCCATCCCATCTCCTGCCCCCGGCCGGCTCACGGAAGAGAACTACAATGCTGATCCGGCCCTCGAAGAAATCCAGTTTGACACCCCTGATCTATGGAAACCATCCTACAGGTAGTCCTTGATTTACGGCCAAAACTGAGCCCAAAGTTTCTGCTGCTAAATGATACATTGGTTCAAGTGAATTTCGCCTTCCTTGCCACAGTTGTTAGATGAATCACTGCCGTTGTTAAATTAGTAACATGGGTGCGTGTATGTTCCAGCATAACTCTGGAATGCCTCGAGCAATTTCAACCAAACTTGGTACACAGGTGACTTATTCTCTGGAAAGAAATACTGTGGGGGTAAGACACCCCCCAAGGTGTGTGTGTGTGTGTGTGTGTGTGTTCCAGCATAACTCTGGAATGCCTGGGCCGCTGGAATGAAAAGGAATGAATTATATCTAGTGCCAAATCACAGTACTTTTGACAAGGATAGTGTGTATTTTGGATTCAAGTTCTGTTAAGATACAGCCTGTTGTGCCTTAAAATGGCTTCTACTGTACAGCACAGTGGAGTTGCCACAGTAACGGCTTCACAGTATTCAACAGCTTCCTCTGGTATACCCAGTAATGCCGGGTTATCAGCTAGTATCTTATAAAAAGCTAAACAAGATCAGAGGGCTTAGATTTGGATAGAACAGCATCATAAAGTTGCGGGGACGTAAAATTGAAAAAAAAATATCCCGGAGAAAGTTTGTTAAGATACCATTTTCATCTTGCCACTCAAAAGTCACTAGAAATCAAGCTTGAACCCAAGGAGACTTTACAGTCTTGGTCTGTGGCCATCAGGACACGTTTGAGAATAAAACGCGACCTTATTTACACTGTACCTAAAGACTGCAATGCCGAATGGATGGATGGAATTTGCTCAGCACAGATCCAGTTTACGTGCTAAACTCCGATTATTAAAAGCTTCCATACACTTAACACATTCAATGACGTTCCTGGTGTAATTAATATTATCCAGATATATTTCCATTTTCTCTGTTAACTGTGTTTGTCCTCTAGGGGGAAAAGCTCTCAAGTTAAAATGTAAATATAGCGTGGGAGCTGGGAACAACTTTCGTAATTTTCAAAAATGGCCGATCGCACTCAAGAGAGACAGGTAGGATTTCTTTCTTCCCCCTCAGACAAATAAAAAGGATGTAGAAAATGGTTTTCCTTGCTTTTTCCATCAAAGTTTGTACAACTGGAAGGGTTGCAATCCTGTGGCCGACTGTCCTCCTTACGTTGAATTCCACGGATTACAAGCGCAGGATTACTAGCATAAACTCTATCAAATCTAAGGAGTTTAAATTGAAGGACAGCTATTCGTAAACATCTATGTACAATGGTTAAAGTACCAGGTGTCTTTTTTCAGTTTTTCCACCTTACTTTAGAAATTAAGTTATTTTAAAAAACACTTATGGTCTGTCATTTTACTGTCTGCGTGCAAATCCTCAAAGTACTAACCAGATAGAGAACCGGTGTGGTGCAATATCTTAGTACTGAAATTCAAATCCATCCTTTGGACCTGTCACTTTCTCAATCCAAATTACCTCACAGGGTTGTTGTTGTGGGGAAATATAGAGGAGAAGGGAACACTAGATATGTCACCCTATGTTGTAGAAACAAAAGCAGGATATAAATCCAACAAATAAATGAACCCTACTGTCATACAAGTATCATTTAGAGCTCAAGGGAAGGGAAGGGAAGGGAAGGGAAGGGAAGGGAAGGGAAGGGAAGGGAAGGGAAGGGAAGG
>WNWU01000049.1:6686279-6698210 GCA_012654045.1 Ptyas mucosa | reverse complement strand
AAGGAAAGGAAAGGAAAGGAAAGGAAAGGAAAGGAAAGGAAAGGAAAAGTTTCATTTCCATCCTTTTATAGATGTAATCAGAAATATGGAGAGTTTAAAACAATATTTCCCTTTATCTAACATCACAGTCCAAATTAGTACAAATGATTTGCTTACTTTATCACCAAGTTACATTTAGAGCAGTAGTGGGCTTCAATTTCCGTTGCTACCGGTTTGCTCGAGGGTGCGCACACTCACACGCAGATGTGATGCTTCTGCGCATGTGCAGAACTGTCCGAGCGGGTGGGAAGAGCCTCCCGCCGCCGCTACTACTGGTTCACCCGATCTGGGGTGAACCGGTGGCAACCCACCACTGATTTAGAGACATGTGTTGAGATCAGTGCCTCTACTAACAGTCACAGCATTCAAACTTCAGATCTTCAATTTTAAAAAATTGTATCAGAAGTCTGCCATATGAACTGCACATTTCTCAATCTGGACACAGCTGGATTATCCTACAGAAGTGGCCACAGGAGAGTTTAGATAAGCCTAGGGGTCTGCAACCTTAAACACTCAAGAGAGCCTTTTGGACCCGTTTCCCACAGAAAAGAAAACACCGGGAGCCACAAAATCCTTCCCGTGCCTGACTATTTCTTGAGCGGCCACAAAACTAGCCGATGGAGTTGAAATTAAACGTTCTGTTTTCTTCTGAAACTTTTCTTTTCTTGGATTTATCCGGTTGGCCTACCGGGGGTTGAAAAGCTCAGTAAATCGCCTGCCAGTGGGTGTTGCACATTGGCGTTTGTGACACATATTGTGAGAGTGCCACATGTGGCTCTAGAGCCGCAGGTTGCTAACCCCTGGCCTAGGTGTTTATATGAAAACCTCATTTGCTTGGTTCAAAGTTAACAACGTAATATAAGACTTAACATGTCCACAGCCATTTTTTTTTTTTTTTGAGGGATGTGGCAGAGTTATTGTTTGAAACCTAAACCCTTTTTTTTCTGAAAAGCCCCACGATGTACCCTGGTGCTCCACACAAATAGCACCTATTATTCAAGTAAAGGCTGATTGAGGGCCTCCAGCTAGTTAGAGCTATCTTCAGTTTATGACTTAATAATGAGCTAAGTACATGTAGCATGCAAAGATATCAAATACATTTTTCAAATCACAGGAGAGCAACCTTTATACAACTTTCTAAGCCAGACCCAGACAACTTCTTCATGTTATGCTATGTTATGTTAATTTTATTTATATACCGCCCTTCTCCCGAAGGACTCGGGGCGGTATACAGCCAATTTAAAACGTAAATCTACAGACATCATCGTTAAAATTAATTAAAATCAATTAAACAGTTTCGGCCGAAATTTAAAACCCCGAGTTGAAACTCCAATTTAAAACCACTTAGATCAGTGGGTCTCAACCTTCCTAATGCCGCGACCCTTTAATACAGTTCCTCATGTTGTGGTGACCCCCATCCATAAAATTATTCCTAAAACCATTGAAAATATGTGTTTTTGGGTGGTCTTAGGCGACCCCTGTGAAAGGGTCGTTTGACCCCCAAAGGGGTCCCGGCCCACAGGTTGAGAACCACTGACTTAGACAGACAGCCCCGCCTGTTGGAATAGTAGGGTCTTAAGGGCACAGCGAAATACCCGGAGGTCAGAGATTGTACGTATTTCCGGGGGCAGTTCGTTCCAAAGGGCATGGGCTCCCACAGAGAAGGCTCTCCTCCTGGGTGTCGCCAGCCGGTATAATTTGGCCGACGGCACCCTGTGGAGTCCCTCTCTGTGGAAGCGGACTGGTCGGTTGGAGGCTATCGGTGGCAGAAGGCGGTCCCGTAAACACCCTGGTCCTATGCCGTGGAGCGCTTTAAAGGTGGTAACCAACACCTTGAATTGCATCCGGAAGACCACTGGGAGCCACTGCAGCTCGCGCAGGAGGGGTGTTACAAGGGCGCAACGAGTTGCGCCCATAACCACCCGCGCGGCTGCATTCTGGACCAGTTGGAACCTCCGAGTGCTCTTCGTATGATGCTGGCCAACTTTTATTTTGTATGCAGCTGGCACAACTCTGATTTTCTTCCTGTTATTCACGATATTTATTATTGCCCTGTGCAATTTCTACTCCACATGAACTCCAAAATATAATCAACAATAGGCTGTTGCACGGAATTCTGAAATTTATATTTCTTAACACTATCCTCTGTAGTCTATCTATCACGGTGAGGTAATAATAATGTATCTACAGGTAGTCCTCAATCTACAACTATTAATTTAGTAATTGTTTGAAGCTACAAACTGCACTAAAATAACTGGGAACATGTAAACCATTTCCCCCGCCACAAGTTTTAAATGTCAACATTACAGGTAGTCCTCGGCTTACGACCATCATCGAGCCCCAAATGTCTATTGCTGAGGGAGACATTCGTTAAGTGAATTTTTGCCCCATTTTTACGACCTTTCTTGACACATTTGCCCAGTGGATCAGTGCAGCTGTTAAGCTAGTCACAGGATTGTTAAATTAATCTGGCTTCCCCTTTGACTTTGCTCGTGAGAAGGTCGCAAAGGGAATCACAATTCTGCAACCGTCATAAATATGAACCGGTTGCCAAGCATCTGAATGTTGATCACGTGACCATGGGAATGCTGCAACGGTCGTTAAGTGTGAAAAATGATCGTCAGTCACTTTTTTCAGTGTTGTAACTTCAAACGGTGACTAAATGTAAATTTAGTTGTAAATCGAGGATTTATCTGTAGAGTAAAAATAACCTGCTGGCCAATGCTTAACTTAACCATGATCTAACCAACGAACCCAATTTTTAGGGCAAACACAACAAAGCACTAAATCGTAAACTAAGCACGCAAAAGGTTTGCAAAACACATTAGGGTAAAAGCAGTTGACTACGTTTGACTAAGTTGACTAATATTTTCAATCTACAGAGGCAAAGAATTAAATCCTAATTCAAATCCAAATTACTGAGATGTACTGCAGTCGGAACTCTCTCAAAAAAAAAATATCGTTCAACAGCCGCTAAATACACACCGCATCCTAAAAGCAACTTATCTTTTTTGAAAGCATATCAAAACAACAAAAGCAACGCTGGCTGGGGGATTCTGGGAGTTGAAGTCCCCCCATCTTCAAGCTTCCAAGGTTGAGAAACACTCTTCTAGAAGTACAACGTATTACAATTGTAATATATTTGGTCTGATTGGCGGCTGAGTTAAGAGGTATAACGTATTTTTAACTTTCTCTGCCGTAAAGCACATTTGTTCCTGGTTCCAGGGTAGAAAAATTGTATATCCGGTTGAAAATGGACAGCATTATTTCTAATCAATGCCACATTCAGCCTTTTTTTTTTTCTCAAGTGACTTCCGTTGAGGGATTCGGGTTTTTTCTCGGCTGCACTAAAAATTCATAATTAAATACGTTACTAATAGGGCTATTCAGCAGCACAGCTAGGCAAATTCTGCCAAGTTGCACTTCGTTAAGCACATTGGCAACCAGCTCCTGCACCCTTCTTGATGTGCTGAGGCACTCAGACTTCTAGAGAGTTCCCTGCAGTTGCTTTGAGGGTTTTCCCCAAGTCGTCGTCACATACGTGCGCACTTAAACCTCTCTGTCACAACTGCAGCAAAAGTGTCATCTGCACAGGGACATACCGGCAACTTGTAAAAAGCTTCTAAGCCCGTGATGGCAAACCTATGGCATCATCTCTTCAAAACTCTACCAAGGAATGCAAACATGCCTTGAACTTTTCGACATACTTTAAAAGACAGTCCTCGACTTACGACTTGGCCCAAAATTTCTGTTGCTAACAGCGAGACGGCTGTTGAGTGAGTTAATGCCCCCCATTTTACAACCTGTCTTGCCACAGTTCTTAAGTGAATCACTGCGGTTGTTAAGCGAGCAACACGGCTGTTAAGCGAATCTGGCTTCCCCACTGACTTTGCTTGCCACATGACCCCGGGACACTGCAGTCGCAGGGGTGAAATCTAGCCGGTTCTATCCAGCTCGGGCGAACTGGTAGCGGCGGCTGCGGGAGGCTCCGCCCACCCGCACAGACATCATGATGTCGCTTTTTTGTGACATTTTAAGCCTCTGCGTATGCGCACATTGGCGAAACAGTAGGGAAGGTAAGTAAATTTCACCCCTGTGCAGCCATCGTAAATGTGAGTCAATGGCCAAGCGTTTGGATCGTGGTCATGTGACCACGGGGATGCCGCAACGGCCGTAAATGTGAAACACGGTCACAAGTCACTTCCTTCAGTGCCGTTATAACTTCAAACTGTCCCTAAACGAGGACGACCTGTATTGCAGTAAGAGCCCAAATTACTCAAAGTAGGAAACGAGAACAAGCCAACCATCCTCAAAATATTTACGTTTTATCAATATTCTGTGGAGAAGAGCAATCTGCTTGTAAAACAACTTGGAGAAGCGGTGGTTTCCAACACAACAACAACAAAAACCGAGGCTCGAGAAACTGAGTTATCAGAACATGGTTAACGTCAGAGGGATGAGAAATACAATCCATTAGCACCGCTTCCCATTCGTAGGTTAGTTTAGGCCAGGGGTGTCAAACTCAAGGGCCGGGAACCGGATCCGGCCTTAGATCTGGCCCATGAGGCCGCCTTGAAAACAGCGAAGGACCGGCCTGCGGTGCTTCTGCCAGCGAAAACAGAGTTCACAGGGGCCGTTTTCGGCTGCCACGGCCTCCTGCAACTGTCTGCCAGTAAAAATGGAGCTCGGGAGGACTGCGGGCATTTTTACTGGCAGAGGGTTGCAGGAGGCTGTGGCAGCCGAAAACGGAGCTCGGGAGCCTGTTTTCACTGGCAGAGTCCTGGGGCCACCACAGGCACCCCGTGGCCACGCCCACCCCAGCACCCCAAGGTCAAACACAACCCTAATGCGGGCCCCAATGAAATCGAGTTTGACACCCCTGCTTTAGGCCATGGAAGATCAAAACAGCTCGCTCAAAAACATGGAGCAAAATCCCGGGGGTATTTCTGCCTACAGGATAGAGGTAGTCCTCGACTTACAACAGTTGTCCGTTCAGTGACTGTTCGAAGTTACAAAGCCACTTACGACTGCTTTTCACACTTATGCCCACAGCAGCATCCCGGTCAGGTGATCGAAATTCAGCATTGCAACAATACCGTAAAATAATTGACAAGCTTGTTAATTTTTCTTAAATACAGGTAGTCCTTCGACTTACAACAAGTTCATTTAGTGACCATCCGAAGTTACAATGACACTGAAAAAAAAGTGACGTTGACTGTTTTTCACACCTGCGACTGTTCGCAGCATCCCGACGGTCAGGTGATCAAAATTCAGACGCTTGGCCTATTTATGACGGTGGCAGAGTCCCGGGATCACATGATCCCCTTTCGCGATCTTCTCAGAAAGCCAAGCCAATAGGGAAGCCACCTTCATTTAACAACCGTGTTACAAACAACTGCAGTGATTCACGAATTGTGGAGAGAAAGGTCGTAAAACGGAGCAAACCTCAACAAATGTCTCACTTAGCAATTTTGGGCTCCATTGTGGTCGCAAGTCAAGGACTGCCCGTATAGTAACAGCCACTTAAGAAATTCTACTAGCATCCATAAGGCCTACTTGCAAGTCAGTGCTAAACTAGAATGCAAGTCAATTGACGCTGAATCCTATGAGGATTAATTTTGAGTAAACAAGCTTACGGTTGCCTCACAGAACACAACAGCAGGCATTTGTTCACAACCACAAAAAGCAGAGGGCCCAAAAGAGATGGAGGAGTGATGTCTAAACGAGCATAACAAAATCAGCTGTTTTCTCCTAAAAGATCTCTAGCTCTGACGTTGATGAGATACTACTTCAGCATGAAGGTTTACAACCTTAGCAAATTTAAGACCCATGGACTTCAACTCCCAGCATGGCTTCGCTGGGGGAATTCTGGGAGTTGAAGTCCACAAGTCTTAAAGTTGCCAAGATGGACACCCCCTGATCTACACTGTCCTGTCCAGCTTTCTATACCCAGAATGCTTTCTGTAACGTCCACTTTTTACGCCTAATTCTAAAAGTTAAGCCTTTTGTTGATGACAGCATCAAAATGTCCAGAGTTACTACCCTGTTTCCTGCAAAATAAGACATTCCCCTGATAATAAGACCAACCGGGCTTTTGAGCGCATGGCAATAAGGCCAAGCGCTTATTTCAGGGTTCAAAAAAAATAAAAAAAATAAGGCAGGGTCTTATTTTCGGGGAAACGCGGTAATATCAACAGGCCGTCCACACAACGTAGTGCAAAGTAAACCTGTCACTATGTCCTGACTTGCAATCTAAGTTGCCTCTTTTATCAAGGTTATTTGTTAAGTAGTCTAATTTGACTACTGGATTTTCAGCCCCTAAACAGGCTGCGCACAAATAGCTTTTTCAATCACAAGCAACGTATGGTTCTGCAAGAACATCCAAGGGATTCACCGATGGGAGTCAGTTTACAAAGGTTTAACTCTATACAACCACTATGGGTACCTCCCTGCGACTGGATGTGCCATCGCTAGAAAAAAACGGAGGCTTCCCAAAATGCAGATGGGTCCAAAAATCTGGTGACGATCACTATCTTTTGCCTTCAGAAAGACTAAAACGAAGTTGAGGAACAGGCAACTGTGATGGTGGAGCTGTAATGGCAGCAAAGGAGCTAACAGACTCGGAATGAGGTAAATGATTGTTTCCTTCCACAAAAGGACACAGCCTTGTCTAAAATTAACCACAAGATGCCAACCACAAGAAAGCAACTTCGCTCACGGACCTGACAGTATCTGACATGTTAAATGCTCACCAGGCAAGAGAGCCAGCCGTACCATGGACCAAGCCAACACAGGCGGCCTGGACCTCTTCAGGGTTACGTCTACCAAACAATCCATGTGGTTTTGAGGCAGGAGCCTGGCTTGGGAAGGAACCCTTCAAAACCCACACCCCAAAAGAGGAAGAGGCCGCTCCTGCCCCTTAGCTCCCTCCCCCTCCCAACCACCTTACCTTCTTTATTAAGCCTCATCACCTCTCGGCCGCTGCTGCCGCCCTCTTTCCCAGAGTCTTCTAGGTCAACACCTGGGGGGGGGGGGTGAAGAAAAACACCATCAGAGAAAGATTGCATGTCCAGCTGGGGTAAGAGAGAGAGAGAGAGAATGAGAGAGAGAGAGAGAATGTGAGAGACAGAGAGAGTGAAAAAGTGAATGGGAATGAGAAAATGAGAATGAGAGAGAGAATGAGAGAGAGAACAAGAGCAAGGGAAGAGTGAATAAGAGAGAATGAAGGAGAGGGAGAGAGAGGAGAGAGAGAGAATGAGAGGGGGAGAATGAGAAAGAAAGACAATAAGAGAGAGAGAATGAAAAAGAGTGAGAGAATGAGAGAGAGAATGAAAATGAAAAAGAGAAAGTGAATGAGAGGGACACACAGACAGGAAGAGAGAATGAGAGAGAGAATGAGAAAGAGAGAGTGAGAACTAAATGAAAATGAAAAGGAGAAAGTGAATGAGAGAGACACAGATAGAGAGAGAATGAGAATGGGAGAGAGGAGAAAGAGTGGGAGAATGAGAGGGAGAATGAGAGAGAGAGAGAAAGAGAGTGGGAGAATGAGAGAGAAAGAGTGGGAGAATGAGAGAATGAGAGAGAGCGAGAAAGAGAGTGGGAGAATGAGAGAGAGAAAAAGAGACAGTGGAAGAATGAGAGAGAGAGGGAAAGAAAGAGTGGGAGAATGAGAGGCAATGAGAGAGAGAATGAGAGAGAGAGAGAGAGAGAGAGAGACTGGGAGAATAAGAGGGGAGAATGAGAGAGAGAGGGAAAGAAAGAGTGGGAGAATGAGAGAGGCACTGAGAGACAGAGAGAATGAGAGAGAAAGAGAGTGGGAGAATGAGAGAGAAAAAGAGAGTGGGGGAATGAGAGAATGAGAAAGAGAGAGAGAAAGAAAGAGTGGGAGAATGAGAGAGAAAGAGAGAGAGTGGTAGAATGAGAGACAGAATGAGAGAGAGAGAGACTGGAAGAATGAGAGAGAGAGAGAGAGAGAGAATGAGAGAGGAGCAAAGGGATCTTACCTGCCTCCCCCCCACCCAGCAACCCAAGCCCCAAAACCCACCACTCACTCCCTCACTCTCCCCCCTCCCTCCCCTGTCCCTTCATCCCCGCAGGGGCATTCCCCCCACCCCACGACCTCCTCCTCCTCCTCCTCCTCCTCCCCATCCCCATCCCACGCCCGGTGCTGGGGCATCCTCGTCTCCGTCCCCCCCCTCCACCCCCACTCCCCAGGACCGTCAGCCTGAGCTCCCCCTTCCCCTCCGCCCCCGCGGCTGGGCTCTGGGTGCAAAGGAGCGAGGCGTGCCAGCCCTCCCGCTCCCCTCCCTCCCGACGCATGGCATGTGGGGGGCGGCGGGGGGGGAGGGGGGTCTTACTGTGCGGGGGGGCGGCTTCCCGCACCCAGGCGGCCCAGGGCTGGCCCAGGAAAGCTTCGGGACTGGGCACGGGCCGCTCCAGGGCCGCCATGGCAGCAGCAGCAGCGGCGGCGGCGGCGGCAGCAGCAGCAGCAACGCCGCCGCTCCTCCTCCTCCTCTTCCTCCTCCTCCTCCTCAGCAGCTGCTCCTTCTTCTTCCTCCTCCTCCTCCTCCTCCGCCTCCTCCTCCGCCTCAGCCGCCTCCTCCACCACGCCGCCGCCGCCGCCGCGCGGCTCCCGCTCGCGCCGCCTTGCCCGTTTGCTTCCTCCTCCTCCTCCTCCTCCTCCGGCGGCCCCAGCGCGCGAGCAGCCAGCCACGGGATTCGAGGACGCCGCACGTCATCCTCGGGACGTTCCGCCGCCGCCGCCGCCGCCTCCTCCCTCCCTCCCCGCTCGCCCGCCCACGCGGGGGGTGGGGAAGTGGCAGCCCCTGCTCCCTATCAGAGCCGGCGGCCCGGCCGGCTAGGCGCAGGCGCGGAGGCGCCGGGAGAAGCCGAGGCTTTGCCCTCACAGCCGAGCTTGGCCCTCAAAAAGCCCACCCCGCGGGGGGGGGGGGGAGGGGGGGGGGGCGCCCGGGGGGCGGGGGGGGGGGGGGGGGGGTGCGGGAGGGAGGAGCTGAGGCTCGCGGGACGTGCAGGGTGAGGGTCGTGCTGAGGCGGGCAGGGAAGTGGGGTGGGGAGGGGTCTCTCCTGGCGAGGAGGAGGAGGGCTGAGGGGGTCCTCCTGGGTGCCCTCCTTGCAGACGTTTCGTGACCCGACTAAGGAACATCCTCAGGGTTAGAAGGCAGAGGGGTTTGCAGGGAGGAGGAGGAGGAGGATTGTGGGGTCCTTGGTGCTCTCTGAGGTTGGGGGTTTCCTGGCAGATGTTTCGTGACCCGACTAAGGAACAAGATCAGGGTTAGAAGGCAGAGGGATTTGCAGGGAGGAGGAGGAGAAGGACAGTGGGGTCCTTGGTGCCCTCTGAGTTTGGGGGTTTTCTGGCGGACGTTTCGTGACCCGACTAGGGAACATCATCAGGGTTAGAAGGCAGAGGGATTTGCAGAGAGGAGGAGGGGGAGGAGGAGGACTGTGGGGTCCTTGGTGCCCTCTGAGCTTGCTTGTTTTTCTTGCAGACGTTTCATGACCCGACTAGGGAACAGTGCTAGAAGGGAGGAGGAACAACAACTGTGGGGTCCTTGGTGCCTTCCTTGCAGACATTTCGTGACCGGACTAGGGGACATTATCAGGGCTAGAAGGGAGTGGGGTTTGCAGAGAGAAGGAAGGGGAAGAGGACTGTGGGCTCCTTGGTGTCTTTGGGGATTTTCTTGTAGACGGTTCGTGGCCTGACTAGTAGAAGGGAGAGGGCTTTGTAGAGTGGGGGAGGGGGAGGGGGAAGAGGACGATTGTGGGGTCCTCTGCGCTTTGTGGTTTTCTTGCAGACGTTTCATGACCCAAGTAGGGAACATCATCAGGGTTTGCAGAGTAGAGGAGAAGAAAGGGGAGGAAGAGGATTATAGGTGAGCTTGGGGATTTTCTTGCAGACGTTTCATGACCCGACTAGGTAACGTCATCAGTGCTACAAGAAAATGAGGCTTGCAGAGTGGAGTGGGGGGAGGAAGGACGACTGTGAGGCTCTCGGTTCCCTCTGTGCTTGGTGGTTTCCTTGGGGACGTTTCACGACCCAAGTAGGGAACATTATCATGATCTGATCCCCTTTTGCCACCGGCAGTGATTCACTTAACAACTGGGGCAAGAAAGGTCGTAAAAAGGGGGCAAAGCTCACTTAACAAATGTCTCACTTAGCAGCAGAAATTTTGGGCTCAATTGCGGTCGTAAGTCGAGGACTACTTGTGTGAGCCGCCAACTCTCGCTGTTCATTCTCTTCTCCCAAAATATGATGCGCGTTTGAATGTGTATTAATCTGCTTTCGGCTTGTTAACTGCGACTTTCGCCAGGCATGAAGTAAATCTTTAATCAAAGATACGATGTTCCCCGAGCACCGTGTGTCACTTAAGTGTGTCAGTTCAGACAAACAATTCGGGATCTCTTAAAGATGAGTTTAGCTGGAGTCCTGGAGCGAATCACACCGTCTTTTCTTCCCCTAATAATGCAAAATTTAATCACTGCCATATTAAAACCAGTTAAAACAATGCGGAGACACTGCTTGCCCTGTCTATTAACGGCTGTAGTTTTCTAAATAAGGATAAACTGTTTAGGGATTTTAGGGTTTGGTTTTTTTTGTTTTTGCCTTCAGGCATGGCAGCCTGGAGAGCGTTTACCTCCTCTAAATTGGATGCCTGCTTTCTGCCTCTTAGCTTTTCAGCGGATCCGGTAGGAATTAATAGCAAAGGAAGGAAAGGCAGACACTCAACCGTTCTTGACACCCGTCTTGTCTGCAAGGGGATTTCGGAGACCCCGAGTAAGGCTGCCTTCCTCTTTTGTGCTTACTTGGGGCTTACTTGGAATCAAAACAGATCGTGACCAGATGCAGAAGGAATCCATGTAATTCTACACAAGATCCTTTAATGCCTCGTTTCAGTCGAGGCATGGCATTCAGGTAGGTAGGTAGCAGGGGAGAAGTGCTACCGGTTCGGACCGGATCGCCCAATCCGGTAGAGATGGCGGTGGGTGGTTCAGAGAACCAGTAGCAAAAATCCCTCCTTCCCCCCCCCCTGCTCAGCTGAGCCATGCGATCATCGCTTTTTTTTTTTACTTTTAAAAGCCTTTTTTTTACAACCTCTTCGATCGAAAAAAGGCTTTTAAAAGTTTTTTTTAAAAAAGCCTCTGACAATCACACGGCTCAGCTGGGATCGTCAGAGCCTTTTAAAAGCCTTTTTTCTACAACCTCTTCCACGGAAGAGGTTGTAGAAAAAATGCTTTTAAAAGTAAAAGTAAAAAGAAAAAGAAAAAGTTGGCCGCGCCCACCCAGTCACATTAACCCTCTCCCACCAAGCCACACCCACAGAACCGGTAGTAACAAACTTTACATTTCACCACAGGTAGGTAGATAGATGATAGGTAGGTAGGTAGGTAGATGATTGATTGATTGATTGAATATAAATAGATGGATAAACTAGGTAGGTTGGTAGGTAGATAGATGAGGGAGAGATAGATAAATAGGTAAGCAGACAGAGAGGCATGGATATGTTATAGATATGTAGATGGATATAAATAGGTAGGTAGGTTGGTAGAGACAGAAGATATAGGACAGATTAGATATAGATAGATACAGTGGTGGGATTCAGCCAGTTCACATCACTTCAGGAGAACCGGTTGTTAACTTTCTGAGCAGTTTGACAAACTGGTTGTTGGAAGAAATCATTAGGACAGAGAACCGGTTGTTAAATTATTTGAATCCCACCATTGGATGGATAGATAGATAGATAGATAGATAGATAGATAGATAGATAGGATAGATGAGATAGATGAGATAGATGAGATAGATAGAAAGATAGATAGATAGATAGATAGGTAGATAGATAGATAGATAGATAGATAGATAGATAGATAGATAGATAG
>WNWU01000049.1:6661987-6673817 GCA_012654045.1 Ptyas mucosa | reverse complement strand
TATCCTTCCCCTGGAGTGGGGTGGGAATGGAGATTTTACAGTATCCTTCCCCTGGAGTGGGGTGGGAATGGAGATTTTACAGTATCCTTCCCCTGCCATGCCCACCAAGTCACGCCCACCAAACCATGCCCACAGAACCAGTAGTAAAAAATTTTGAATCCCACCACTGGGATCACGTCACCCCGGGACACTGCAGCCGTCATAACTATGAATCGGTTGCTAAGCGTCTGAATTTTGATCACGTGATCATGGGAATGCTGCAGTGGTTGTACGAAAGGTGTGAAAAACAGGTCACTATTTTCAGTGCGTCTGCCACTTCAAACGGTCACTAAATGAACCGTTGTAAGTCGAGGACTACCTGTACCTCAATAGATGCCCTCGCGCACAGAATAGAAGAGGAAGAAACAGCCGGAGCATTTATAGGTGGTTAAAACAAAAATCAAAATATTGGCGTCAACGGTGCAATCAAAACCACGCCCCTTTTGGCGCATAAGGCGGGGCCAGGTCCTCGGTTACCCGATGGCAGCCACCATCTTGATTTTTTTTGACCTACCACCTAGGGGTGGGTTCTACTTACCTTTACTACCGGTTCGCAACGGGGCCACGCGTGCGCGCTTGCTTCGCTCGTTCTTCTGCACATGCGCAGAAGCGTTCTGATGACGTCGGGATCGGTGGGCAGAGCCTCCCGCCGGTTTTACTAGCGGTTCTACAGAACCGGTGCGAACCGGGGGGCAACTCACCACTGCTAACCCCCCTCCCCAGACCCCTCTGTAAACATCATTGTTTCTTCTTAACGGGGAGGTTTATGTGTTGAGTGATTTGCACCTTGAAATGATGCTTCCCCCCAAAAAAATACCTGTTTTTATTGTCCATAACCTACAGGGGTAGAAAATCTCAACTTTACTGGTCTACCTGCAGTGGGCAATATTGCAGAAAATTCACCTTCTGGTACCGTGGTGCATACATTCCAGGTCAACCTAACGCCGTATCTATTGCCAACCATTACAATACCGTTTGAGTATCCATTAATCATCAATTCAAATCCACTCACGAAAGCCTTCCGGATCAACCGCATATCTCCACTCCAGTACCAGGTACGTCTTTATTTATCAGCAGAAGCCGTGGCCGTAAACAAGAAACAGATCCAGGTAACTGGATCTGGTTTAATGTCAAGATTCCGACGGAGGAACCCAAAAGTGGTGGGTTTCAAAAATTTTTACTACCGGTTCTGTGGGTGTGGCTTGGTGGGCATGGCTTGGTGGGCGTGACAGGGGAAGGATACTGCAAAATCCCCATTCCCTCCCCAGCCCACTAACCTGCTCTGGGAAGGAATCAAGCTCCCCCCTCTACATTTCCCCAAATAAAATATTACTCATAAGAAAAGGCTCCCAGAAAAGCAAGGAAAAATCAAGCTGCTAACAAAGGAACCTGCCTGAGGCTTATTTCACATTCCTGCCAGCTGCATGAAGGAAACTTTGTCAGAAGGAAACAGCTACTGGTGCTTAGAGATAATAGAAAGTGGAAGGCGGAAGTTCGGCTCCATTTACAAGCAGGCAGAAAACTCATTCAAGACAGCATATTTCACAATGGAAATCGCCCAAACCTTTTTAGAAACACAAAGCCCATGTTGCACAAACCCCAAAACTTCAAAAACAGAACCATATAAGAATCCCTCCTCTTATCCAGTTTGTTGAGGACCAAGGACACTTCCCAGTAAGTTGAACTCTTGACCCAGAAATGAACTGTTGAATGCCACTTCACTTCTGCAAGTAAAAATCTCCTTCCAGCATCTGCTTCTTGGCTTGTCAATTTAAAACGACGGTGTCTTGGGGTTTTTTTCTTCTTCTTCTTCTTTGCCAAATGATCTCCTGGCTGAAAAGCGAGCCCTGATTTTTTCCTTCTAGCTGATCAGCTGGGAGACTGGGAGGCAGCGAATAGATTGGGGGTGGGGCCAGGAAGAGGTGGTATTTACCGGTTCTCCAAACTACTCAAAATTTCCATTACCGGTTCGCAAGAACTGGTCAGAACCGGCTGAAACCCATCTCTGGAACCCAACCAAAGCAAGCAGGACTCAGATGATCCAATCTCTTAATGCAGGAGTGTCAAACTCACGGCCAGATGCATCACATGTTGGCCACGCCTATCCCCGGTTTAGCGAAGAGATAAAAAGTCACGATGTGTCACGTGACGACAATATGACACTGCGGCTTTTACATCCCTGCCTTAATGCAAAGCTTTATTGAGTACATCATTTCGGCCCAGACGAAGGCAAACAGATGTAGCTATTTCCCGCGCAAACCCACATGGTTAAAGTATAATATTTCTCTCCCCCCACTAGACCAGGTCACATTGTCCACTTGAGTCTCATGATATTGATATGAGAAAGTCTTTTGACTCAGGCAAACACCTGTGGCAGTGTCCTTGGTTCTCACGGCTGTCCTCTTGCTACATTCCATTTCCCCCTGGTTCATTGGCAAGCTGGGAAGTGAAAATGGTTGCAACAGCAAAAACATATTTCGAAGCTTGACAGGTAGTCCTCGACGTACAACCACAATTGAGCCCCCAAATTTTGTTGCTAAGCTAGACTGTTGCTAAGTGAGTTTTGCCCCATTCTACCATCTTTCTTCTCACAGTTGTTAAGTGAATCTTAACAGAGCGCCGAAACCCAAAAGAGTAGCATTCCATCACGCAGGCATGCTCCGGCACCCAAACTTCCAGGTTTACATTTCGCACATGCATGATGGCCAGTTGTTCGTCAGGCAGACGTCTGTACCGGAAACCGGAAGTTCAGGTACCAGCACGCACATGCGCGACTGAACGCGGCTCTTCTGGGTTTTCGCGCTCCTGTGCGCGCGAAAGCCAGCGAAGCCACGCGATCCAGACGGGATGGTTTTGCGTGCCATTTTTGGCGCGCAGGGCAGTACGCAGTGACGTAAAAAGTTAGCCATCACTGCCCCATCTGATATTTGCTCCTAATTTATCTTGGTTTTAACATTTCAGGTGGTTACTACAGGAGACCTTCTTCTAGATTATGAAACGATGCCCCACGCATTCGATCTGCAGATCCTTGTTGCTGATTCCGCGGGCGCCATGGAACTACAGATTCTGACCGTCCAAGTGAGGGACGTAAATGAACCACCGATGTTTCAAGGCAACTTGGCAAATCAAAGTAAGACCCTGGCTTGGTTTAAAACCAGGTTTTGCTATCCTCGACTTTCAACCGTTTGCTTCTGTGACCGTTCCAAATTGAAATAAACTGAGTGAAAATAATTAACTTATGACTGCCTCTTAAACTTAAATTGACGGTTGCAGTATCCCCATAGTCACATGTTCAAAATTCAGATGCTTTTAGCAACTGATTCATATTTATGACGGTTCCACCGCCCCGGGGTCACGAGATCACCTTCTGAGACCTTCTGATGAAGCCAGATTCACTTAACAACCCTATGATTAACTTCACAACTGCAGTGAGTCACTTAACAACTAGGGCAAGAAAATGCATAAAATGGGGCAAAGCTCACTTAACAAATGTCTTGCTCAGGAACAGAAATATTGAGCTCCATAGTGATCGTAATTCAAGGACTACCTGTACTATTGATTTCCATTCTTTAAAAACCAATTACATAGAGAGAAGCACTGCTTTCAAAATTTACTAAAACGGTTTGTAAGAATGGGATGAAAGTGACATATATCTACCGTATTAAAGAACAGAGAAACCCAGAGTTGGGGCTTACAAAACGCACATAATGGACAGGAAGAGGAAGAAGAAGAGGAAGGGGGGAAAACTCCTTCTAGAACAAAGAACTGAATCCCAAGTTGTCACTTCAGCTTTATAGAATAGTTTTAATCAGTGGTGAAATGTAAAATTTGTTACTACCGGTTCTGTGGGCGTGGCTTGGGGGGGTAATATGACTGAATGGGCGTGGCCAACTTTTTTTTTTTAACTTTTAAAACCGTTTTTTCTACAACCTCTTCGGCTGAAGAGGTTGTAAAAAAAAAGCTTTTAAAGCCTCTGATGATCCAGCTGACTTGCCTGATCGGCAGAGGCTTTCTTTTTTTTTTTTTTTAAAGCTTCTGACAATCCCAGCTGACTTGCTTGATTGGCAGAGGCTTTTATTTTTAAGCCTCTGACGATCCCAGCTGACTTGCCTGATCGGCAGAGGCTTTTTTTCCTTTTAAAAACATTTTTTCTACAACCTCTTTGGTCAAAGAGGTTGTAGAAAAAAAACGGTAGCGAAAATCCCTGCCCCCCCCCCATTGCCCAGCTGAGCCGCGCGATCATCAGAGGCTTTTTTTTTTTTACTTTTAAAAGCACTTTTTTGGCCAAAGAGGTTGTAGAAAAAATGCTTTTAAAATTTTTTAAAAAGCCTCTGATGATTGCACGGCTCAGCTGGGCAATGGGGGGGGGCAGGGATTTTCGCTACCGGTTCTCCGAACTACCCGCCTCCATCGCTACTGGATCAGGTGATCCAGTCCGAACCGGGAGCATTTCACCCCTGGTTTTAATCCCTTTAAATTAACATATATTACTTTTATCTATATAGCCGTCATAATCTACATCTTGGAAAATACACCACCAGGAAATATTTATCAAATTCATGCGGGAGATCCTGAAACGATTGCCCCTAAAAATGTTACGGTGAGTAAAATTCAACTAATGTTAACATCCATGACAATCATTCTCTGCTGGATCCAGTCCTCAGAAATAGTCCTTTAACAAACGCCCTGTGTACACGGTATGTGATATCACCCTTGTGACAGCCAAGCCTTCGAAACCAATTTGTCAAAGCCGGGCGAAATCAAAGAGCCAGGACAATGGAATGTTTACCCTTCAGCTTTATTAATTTATTTGATTTTTATCTTAAGTTGTCGGGCCTGCCACAACTTGAACCTCTCTAAATGGAAATGATCCTTGTCTCTGTTTGTTGAGAAAGGTATAGTTTATTAGAGACCAAGTGTATCGCAGTAATGCAAAGCCAGAACTGAGAATCGCGCGCCAAAATTCCCAAGTTCTAACTTTTCCCTCCTTTAACGGTCTCTCTTTGCCCATCCCAGGGTAACCAATCAGGTTCAGGCAAGATGTTTTTCATAACAGTCAGTCCAAGCACAGTTTGGCATGCAGCCCCTTCCTTCTTCCCGTTGGCTGACCTCGAAGCAGCCTCTCGAGAAGGCACCGCACTTACTTTTGTTTCCCCCAAACATTCCTCTCTTCCTTCCCCCTCCCCACAGATCATGGCAGTCTGTCATTGCACAGCAGCTAAGCACAAGCAAGCATAAGATGGCGGCTGATATTTTTGGTCAACGAGGAGAGCGAACATACCTAATAATCTTACCTCCTGTTTTCTCTACAATAATCCTGAGAGGTGGGTTAAGGAGGGAGAGAGGGAGAGAGAGAGAGTGTGTGCTACTGGCCCAAACTCATCAACCTGCTTTCATACCTAAGGAAGGACTAGAACCTATGGGTACCTGATTTCTAGCCCAACACCCAAACTACCACATTAGACTGGCTCTAGGCTTTAGTGGGAAGAATTGTTGTTGATTTTGCTTGCCAAGTGCAAGGATGAGGACCATATGTTCAGTTGCAGCTCAAAAAGGTTGCATTGTACAGGCCTATACACAAGAATCTAGTCTACGAAAATTCAGTACTAAATTGGCACCAGAGATGGGTCAACGGAATTCAAGAAGGTTGGGCTTCGAACCATTTGTGGCAACATAATAACTCTAAACTGATGACACACTTAACTCTGCCTGCTCTTCTCTTATGTGTTATGAATAAAACCAGGCACAATATTGGTTAAAAAACGGTGGAGTGTCTGGGTCTGTGTGGATAGATAGACAGACAGACAGACAGACAGAGACAGAGACAGAGACAGAGACAGAGATAGAGATAGAGATAGAAATAAGAGATAGAGATAGAGATAGAGATAGAGAGATAAGAGATAGAGATAGAGATAGAGATAAGAGATAGAGAGATAGAGATAGAGATAGAGATGATAGAGAGAGAGAGAGAGAGAGAGAGAAGAGATAGAGATAGAGAGAGAGAGAGAGAGAGATAGGAGACGTGGTGGCTCAGTGGCTAAGACAGCTTGTCGATCAGAAAGGTCAGCAGTTTAGCGGTTCGAATCCCTAGTGCCATTACTTGTCCCAGCTTCTGCCAACCTAGCAGTTCGAAAGCACGTAAAAAATGCAAGTAGGAAAATAGGGACCACCTTTGGTGGGAAGGGAACAGCGTTCCGTGCACCTTTGGCGTTGAGTCATGCCGGTCACCTGACCATGGAGATGTCTTCGGACAGCGCTGGCTCTTCGGCTTTGAAATAGAGATGAGCACCGCCCCCTAGAGTCGGGAATGACTAGCACATATGTGCGAGAGGAACCTTAATCTTTACCGATATAGATATAGATATAGAGATATAGATATAGATATAGATATAGATATAGATATAGATATAGATATAGATATAGATACACACACACGCTTGTGTGTTTAAACAAATGTATATATTTAATTTGGATGTTTTATATAGATGTCCTTTTAGGATTACTCAGGACAACATAGAGGTTAGACAGTAAACAATAACATTGTTTCCCTCCTTCCCTTCCCTTCCCTTCCCTTCCCTTCCCTTCTTCCTTCCTTTCTTCCTTCTTTTCCTTCTTCCCTTCCCAACAAGCAGGTAAGTGGCTGCTACTGGATGGAGGAGGGAGCAAGGGATTGCAAGACTGACTGGGAAACTGTCACAGAACATTAAAAATGGTCATGTGACCACAGCAGCAGTCTAGCTGCAGGCGATAGCAGCCACAACTTTCCCAAATTTTATTCCCTCGGGAGTCACGGGTCCCAGATTTGGGACACATTCTGTCAATTAACCCATTTGAGGTACCTTGGTTCAAAAATGGTTGCCCTGGGATGGCCTGTTTCGCCCAGCTAAAGATCATGACTGTGACATTTTTAGCATTATTTGTTTGTTTGTTTGTTTGTTTATTTATTTATTAGATTTGTATACCACCCTACTCCCGAAGGACTCAGGGCGGTGAAGAGTTAACAATAAATACAGACTATAAATATTTAGAAACTGATTAAAAATACAATTGAATAGATTGATATAGAATGGAATTAAATTAAAACATTCTCAAATTTATAGGGTAGATCCAAATTTAAATTATATATCCAAATTTACAGTATATACTGTAAACCAGATGTGAGATTCACTTACCTTCCCTACCGATTCACAAATGTGAGCATGCCCGTGCGCAGTAGTCGTGCATTACGTCTGGGCGGGTGGGCGGCGCCTCCCACAGTCGCCCCTACCGGTTTGCGTGATCCGGAGTGAACCGGCTGAATCCCACCACTACTGTAGATGCCGTGTTACAAATGATTGCCTTGCATCTGATTATTTCTTCCAGTTCTCCCTGAGTCCGCATTCCACATTCTTTACAATTTCTACAACTGGAACCATTTCTACGTCGAAGTCATTTGATTTTGAGAAAGATTTCCCGAGGTAAGATCCTATTAATGATCTAGAAATCAAGAAATGATGGTTTGAGACTTTAAACATGGTTTAGCCATTAGAGCAGGGATGGCTAACCTTTTTGCCTTCACGTGCCAGGAGGGGGGGGAGGAAGTTGTTAAACGGGCTGTTTTCGGCTTCCCGAGGACCTCCGGGGGGGGGGGGGAGGCCGTTTTCGCCCTCCCCAGACTCCTAGAGAGGTCCTGGAGGCTGGGGACAGCAAAAAAAACAGGCCTTCCGGTCCTACCGGAAGTTGTTAAATGGGCCGTTTTCAGACTCCTAGAGAGGCCCTGGAACTAGGTGAGAAAGAAAAATGGACTTTCCCCACCCATGCACCCCAGGTTCTCCGGAAGCAGGAAACAGCTTGTTTCCCTACTTCTGGTGAGCCCAGAAGACCCAAAGATCAGCTGGCTGGCTGAGTTTGCATGCCCACTGATATGGCTATGCGTGCCACCTGTGACATGCGTGCCATAGGTTCACCATCACGGCATCTATTGTATTTGTATTTATTTATTCATTCATTCATTTATATTACATTGCATTTTTTTGTATTTATTTATATTACATTGTATTATTTGTATTGCATTCATTTTGTTAGCCATATATTGAATACTCCGTGTTTTATTTTGATCTGACAGATAGACATTGGATATGTTGTGTTTTATTTTCTTTTGACAGCTATACATTAAATGTTACCATAACAGACAGCATTGCTGTTAGCGTTAAGAGGACCCTAATTGTCAATATCATCAATGTCAATGATGAAGATCCTTACTTCATCACGTAAGTAGAAAAATCCCAGTTGCATCTATGTTTTTCTATTTCGGTGTGACAATTCACCATAAAGATCTGGGAGGTGCTTTCAGATCAGATCTTTAAAATGTAATCAGCTATAAATCGCTCCATTTTATGTCATGAAGAAAATTAGGGGCACTTGCTTACTTTTGCATCTAGAGAGATCTGTGAGAGGTCAAAAAAGTTCGAGGATGGCCAGAATTGCATGAACAGAATAACAGTATAAAAGAGTTGGAAGGGACCTTGGAGGTCTTCTAGTCCAACCCCCTGCTCAGGCAGGAAACCCTCTACCATTTCAGACAAGTGGCTGTCCAGTCTCTTCTTTAAAATTTCCAGTGTTGGAGCCTTCACAACTTCTGGAGGCAAGTGGTTCCACTGATGAATTGTTCTAACTGTCAGGAAATTTCTCCTTAGTTCTAGGTTGCTTCTCTCCTGGATTAGTTTCTACCCTTTGATAATGTAAATTTAAAAAAACCTCTTGATTTTCAATCCTGAGATTGCAGTTTTTACCTTGACTTTCCTGTTTGCATCCAGACATCGTGCTAATGAGGTTTCTGTTACTTTTCATAAAGGGGAGGAGGAGGAGAATAGAAGGGAAGGGAAGGGAAGGGAAGGGAAGGGAAGGGAAGGGAAGGGAAGGGAAGGGAATGGAATGGAATGGAATAGAATAGAATAGAATAGAATAGAATAGAATAGAATAGAATAGAATAGAATAGAATAGAATAGAATAGAAGAGTTGGAAGGGACCTGGGAGGTCTTCTAGTCCAACCCCCTGCCCAGGCAGGAAACCTACACCACTTCAGACAAATGGTTATGCAACATCTTCTTTAAAATTTCCAAGAAGAAGAAGAGGAGGAGGAGGAGGAGGAGGAGAAGAGAAGAGAAGGAGAAGAAGAAGAAGAGGAGGAGGAGGAGGAGGAGGAAGAGGAGGAGAAGAAGAAGAAGAGGAGGAGGAGGAGGAAGAGGAAGAGGAGGAAGAGAAGAAGGAGGAGGAGGAGGAGGAGGAGAGAAGGAGAAGGAGGAGGAAGAGAAGAAGAAGAAGAAGAAGAAGACGAAGATGAAGACGAAGACGAAGAAGAAGAAGAAGAAGAAGAAGAAGAAGAAGAAGACTTTTTGAAGCAGGATATATTCCAGTGCTGGATATTTAAGACATAATTAATTATTGATTGAAGACAATATTTGTAGCTCAGATTTGAACTACGGGATCCTTGGTGCTTTCCGAGCTTGGTGGTTCTCTTGCGGACGTTTCATTACCAAACTGCGTAACATCATCAGTGCATCTTAAGAGCAAACCCCATTTCCTCCAGCACTGATGACGTAACCTAGTTTGGTAATGAAACATCTGCAAGAAAATCGCCAAGCTTATTGAGCCCCGTGGATAATTCATTTTCGCTTTTACATTGCAACCCTTCGTTGTGTTAGCTATATTTTAAGGATTACGAGAGACAGCCGATCAAAACATATCCAAACATGTTCTGTCTAATTTCTATTCTAGGAAAGAGAACGTTTTCAAGATTCGTGAAGAGGCTCCAGCAGGGATGTTTGTAGCCAATATAACAGCCAAGGATCCCGATGGCGAAGATTTTATTCATAGCCTTCGCTACAGCATGGGAGTTCCTGGAGCAATCCCTAAATTCTCCATCAATCCAAGTAAGGAATTAATCTTGAGAAACAGTCTCATTAAGCAAAATTAAAAGCCATGAAAGCTAGCTGGAAAACTTTGAGCCAATCACCAGAAGACATTGAGTTCTAATCCCGCCTTAGGCAGGAAAGGCAGCCAATCACCAGGAGCCAGTGAGTTCTAATCCCGCATTAGGCAGGAAAGGCAGCCAATCACCAGGAGCCAGTGAGTTCTAGTCCCGCCTTAGGCATGAAAGCCAGCTGGATGACTTTGGACCAATCACCAGGAGCCTGTGAGTTCTAGTCCCACCTTAGGCATGCAAAACAGCTGGGTGACTTTGTTCCAATCACCAGGAGGCAGTGAGTTCTAATCCCGCTTTAGGCATGAAAGGCAGCCAATCACCAGGAGCCAGTGGGTTTTAGTCCCGCCTTAGGCACGCAAGCCAGCTGGGTGACTTTGGGCCAATCACCAGGAGCCTGTGAGTTCTAGTCCCACTTTAGGCATGAAAACCAGCTGGGTGACTTTGTTCCAATCACCAGGAGGCAGTGAGTTCTAATCCCGCCTTAGGCATGAAAGGCAGCCAATCACCAGGAGCCAGTGAGTTCTAGTCCTGCTTTAGGCATGAAAGCCAGTTGGATGACTTTGGGCCAATCACCAGGAGCCTGTGAATTCTAGTCCCGCCTTAGACATGAAAGGCAGCCAATCACCAGGAGCCAGTGAGTTTTAGTCCCGCCTTAGGCATGCAAGCCAGTTGGGTGACTTTGGGCCAATCACCAGGAGCCTGTGAGTTCTAATCCCACCTTAGGCATGCAAAACAGCTGGGTGACTCTGTTCCAATCACCAGGAGGCAGTGAGTTCTAGTCCCACCTTAGGCATGAAAGCTAGCTGGGTGACTTTGGGCCAGTTACTCTCTTTCAGCCAAATCCATGTGACAGGAGTTGTTGTGGGGAAAATAGAAAGGTGCGTTGGATATGATTGTCGCCTTGAGTTATTTATAAAAAATAATAAAAGCAGGATACAAATATATAAAAACGGTTTCTGTCGTAATCAAAAGCTACGCCTGTGGTGGCGCCTGGAAACTCTTACAAGCTTATTTCTGTTTTAGTGACAGGTACGGTCTTGGTGGCCGGCCGGCTAAATCGTGATGATGGGGTCATCAGAACCGATCCTAATATTTCTTTGATCATTCGTGTTGAGGATAGGGTTAGGGTTAGCCCTACCCGTACCCGTGGAAGAACTGCTGAAATTAAAATTTCCGTATTGATTGAAGATATCAATGACCTTCCACCTGAATGCACAGGATACAATCACGGGTAACAATATTTTATACTACTGGCAGAAGAGAATATTTGTAGCTCAGGGTTAAACGGGGGGCTCCTTGGGGCTCTCTGAGCTTGGTAGTTTTCTTGCAGACGTTTCGTAACCCAACTAGGTAACATCAGCAGTGCTAGAAGGGAGTGGGGTGCTCAAATGAAAGCTAACCCCACTCCCTTTTATCACTGATGATGTTACCTAGTTGGGTAATGAAAGGTCTGCAAGAAAACTGCCAAACTCAGAGAGCACCAAGGACCCCCCCCACACACACACACAATATTTTCTATTTTCTTAAGCTTCAGGCCATTCTATTAGAGCTAATGATGAAGACTTTAAACTTTTCAGCATAGCGCTCAGTGTATCAAAGAGCGGATCAGATAGGAATTAACATTAGCAACAGTTCAAATAATTTAAAGAAGGCTATTCTTTGATGCTAATTATGACAATCTGTCCCGTCAAGTCTGGTCGGTAGCATAGTGGCAGGGTTTGGGGCCATGAATAGGAAGCTTCTGTGAGTTTGGACTAGAAGACCTCCAAGATCTCTTCTTTTCTCTTCTCTTCTCTTCTCTTCTCTTCTCTTCTCTTCTCTTCTCTT
>WNWU01000049.1:6641832-6652167 GCA_012654045.1 Ptyas mucosa | reverse complement strand
TTCAGGGGGAAGGATACTATAAAATCTCCATTTCCACCCCACTCCGGCGAGGATACTGTAAAATCTCCATTTCCATCCTACTTCAGGGGGAAGGATACTGCAAAATCTCCATTTCCACCCCACTCCGGCAAGGATACTGTAAAATCTCCATTTCCACCCCACTCCAGGGGGAAGGATACTGTAAAATCTCCATTTCTATCCCACCCCACTAACCTGCTTTCCAGCTCCGTTCTCCTGTGAAGGGCAACAAAAGAAGACCCAGGTGATCAGTTGAGACTCGATCATCTGGGACTCGGGAGGCAGCGGATAGATCGGGGGCGGGGCCAGCCAGAGGTGGTATTTGCTGGTTCTCTGAATTACTCAAATTTTCCGCTACCGGTTCGCTAGAACCGGTCAGAACCAGCTGAATACCACCTCTGCATGTTGCCCTCAACAATCTGGCTCCTCATTTTACCGACCTCGGAAAGGATGAAAGGCTGAGTCAACCTTGAACCGGTCAGGATCGAACTCCTGGCAGTGGGCAGAGTTTGCCTGCAATACTGCATTCGAACCACTGCGCCACCATGGTTCCTTCAAATATTTCCTTAAATATTTCTTTAGGTAATAATAAACGTTCTCGAAGCAAACGATGAACCACCCATATGCACCCCTGATGGACAGTTGCTGGAAGTGCCAGTGGATCTAAGCTTGGGCATTATTAATCGTTTCGGTATTGCCTGTGTGGATCGGGATTCAAGTCCAAAGTCATTCCGCTATACTATCACGTCAGGTATTTTATACTTCATCTTTGAATATCTTATCTCATTACCGTGTTTCCCCGAAAATAAGACGGGGTCTTATATTAATTTTTGCTCCAAAAGAAGCATTAGGGCTTATTTTTGGGTTAGGTCTTATTTTTGGGGAAAATACGGTAGTAAATGCATCCATCTGGCTGACAATCTTAAGTGGGGCTTACCCACCCCTGCCCCACCCCCATCTATTCTCTGCCTCCTGAGGCTCAGCTGATTGGGAGGAAATGGGGATTTTGCAGTAACCTTCCCCTTTTATTTTTGAGTTCCAAAGCGAATCTGTCCATTTCTGCACAATTGAAGATTTTACATAACACTTCTTCTTCTGAAGGTGTTTTCTTCACTCTTCCCTTTTTGAGCAAATGCTATTCTTGCAGCTGTTAATAGATGTAATATTAGGTAGGCTACATTTTTATTATATTTACCATCTGTCATTCCCAATAAGAAAAATTCTGGTTTGGCTTCTATTTTAATCGTTAGAATTTCTTCTAGCCAGATTTTTAGTTGGTATCATATCCACCATCTTCCAGTGAATTAAAGTTCATTTATCTTTACTCATTTGATCTTTGGCTCTGCTTTTAGGTAACGTCAATAACCATTTTGACTTCTCACCAAAGGCTGGTTCTAATATCTCGATGTTAGTCCTGACGAATCCATTCGATTATACGTCAGGAGTGGACAAAATCTGGGAATACCGGCTGTTGGTTTCCGTAACCGATGATAATCTGTTAACAAGTTCTGAAAGAACTTCAGTCCGTGTTCAAAACGGCACAGTAAAGTTAACCATCCGAGTTATTCCAGATCCAACCACTGTGATTCCTACAACGGTAAGTTTGGACTTTTATACTAATTTGATTTGGGATGAAAGTAAGACGCTGATAGTCTGGATTATTTATTGATTTATTTACTGTCATAATGATATACAGGTAGTCCTTGACTTACGACCGCATATAAACCTAAAGTTTTGTTGTTAAGCAAGACAGTTAAGTCAATTTTTCCCCATTTTACAATCTTTCTTGACACAGTTGTTAAGCGAATCACTGCAGTTGCTAAGTGAGCAAGGGTTGTGGCCCGTCAGCGGCCTGTGCAGCTAGTAGCTGCTTCCGACAGTGAGGAGGCTGGTGTGGTGCTGCGCCAGCAGCCTGTGCAGCGGTCACTCAAGTCGGACAATGAGGAAGCTGGAGAAGATGTGGTGCCAGAGGCAGGGAATCAGCCAGGGCCTTCAGAACCTCCAGAAGCTTCCATGGGTGAAGAGGAAGAAGAGGAGCAGCCTCTTTTTGATGCACGGGTGCGCAGAGCTGCCAAAAGGCAGGAGTGGCTCCTCAGGAGGAGATCTCCTCAAGAGTGAGGCTTGGGGCTAATTGGCCACTCCCTTAGCCTATTTAAGGAGGAACACCGACTGAAGCAATTTGCAGGAAACAACTTCGTTCACTCTCCTTCGCGTCTTGCTCTTAGTTCTCTGCAAATTGCTTCTGGGTTTTCTGCCAATCCTAGTAAGATTACGATTATTTATTCTTTGGATTCTTGTAGGCTGTTAAGAAAGTTAATTAACAGCCTTTCTTTGAAAAAGACTGATTTAATTTGTACAGGTTTCTACAGACTTTGTGTGTGCTGCTTTCTTTGGGGTCCGTAGCTGGGGCAGAACAGTAACATGGTTATTAAGTGTAAGTATGTGGTTTCCCCGTGGACATGGCTTGTCAGGAGGTCATAAAAGGAGGTAATCACGTGACCCTGGGACACTGCAACCGTCATAAATATGAGTCAGTCGTCAGGTGACCATAGGGATGATGCAATGGTTGTAAATGTGAATAATGGTCATAAGACACTTTTTTCAGTGCCATTGTAAAGATCACTAAACAAAGTTGTTGTAAGTTGAGGTCTACCTGTACTACCTTAAAATCAGTGCTGCTAAATACATTAATAGTCAAATGAGCTCTCCATGCAATAACAATAGTTATAGCATTTAGACTTATATACCGCTTCACGCTGCTTTACAGCCCTCTCTAAGCGGTTTACAGAATATTGCCCCCAACAATTTGGGTCCTCATTTTACCCGCCTCGGAAGGACGGAAGGCTGAGTCAAACTGGAGCCTGGTGAGATTCGAACTGCCAAATTGCAGTCAGTCGGCAGTCAGCTGAATTAGCCTGCAGGACTGCACTCTAACCACTGCGCCACCAGAGCTCTTGCAATACTGAACTTCATCTAGGAAAATATATTTCAGTTCATGGTCAACAAGAACAGAGGAAGGTCCTTGGTGCTCTCTGAGCTTGGTGGTTTTCTTGCAGGCATCTCATTACCAAACTAGGTAACATCATCAGTGCTAGAAGGGAATGGGGTTTATGGAAAGGAGGAGGAGGAGAAGGAGGACTGTGGGGTTCTTGGTGCTCTCTGAACTTGGTGGTTTTCTTCCAGACGTCTCATTACCCAACTAGGTAACATCATCAGTCCAAAAGGGGAATGGGGTTTGAGAAAAGGAGGAGGAGGAGGACTGTGGGGTCCTTGGTGCTCTCTGCTTGCTTGCTTGCTTGTTTTCTTGAAGACATCTCATTACCAAACTAGGTAACATCATCAGTGCTAAAAGGGAGTGGAATTTGCTATTATTTTTATATGCTAGTGGCTTGCCCTGGGAATGTTCTTGATTGCTTCTTGATTAGGCTGTTGTTTACTCTTAGCTTGCTAGTCTGCATTGGTAGTCCCTTGATTGCCACGGTGGCGCAGTGGCTAGAGTGCAGTACTGCAGGCTACTTCTGCTGACGGCTGGCTGGTTGCAATATGGCAGTTCAATTCTCACCAGGCTCAAGGTTGACTCCATTCTTCCAAGGCCGGTAAAAAAACATCCCAAATTGTTGGGAGCAATAGGCTGACTTTGTAAACTGCTATAAAGAGGGATGTAAAGCACTGTAAAGCGGTATATAAGTCTAAGTGCTACTGCTTATTGCGGTATCGTTCACTTGTTTGCCGGTCTAGTGTTAATCTTGGCGTTAATCTCTGCTCATATGGGTGTTGATTGTTCCTGGAGAGGTGTTTTGGGCTTTCGGTTTCCTTTTGGGTTTCTTGATATCTCTTTTAAATGGCATGTAGACGTTGATTATCTCTATGTATCTGTTGATGGCTGATTTATCTGAGTGCCAGGCTTCCAGGAACTCTCTAGCATTTTTTGGACTTTGCTTAGCCTAGGATGGCTCACAAATTCCGTGTTGAAATTACGGCCGTGTTTTGTGAAATGAAGACATTTCCATCATGTCTTCTGCCCGCTAGTTGGTTATTCATGGTTTCAGTCTGCAAGTCTTCTGTCCGTTTGTCCTACGTAGTGACTGTTACAGTCCTTGCACTGTGTGTTGTAAATGACTCCAGTTGTTTTTTTCTTTTGAGACTGCTGGGGTTGTTGTTTTTTTGCTAACCCATTTAGAACAATTTTGTTTCCAACACCCCATTTTTCTTTTCTTCCTTACAAGCCTGGTGTGACCATTGTGACCCGCAAAGAAAACATGTATGCTGTATCCGCTTGGTATGTGCCGTTTTTCACATTCCTTGGCAGTTTATTGCTGCTGGGATTGCTCGGATATCTAACCGTTTTGCTGGCAAAATACCTCCGTTCCTGTTGCCCACCAAAACCCAAAGCGGACACAAAACCACTGTAAGTAGCAATAGCAACAGCACTTAGACTTACATACCGCTTCATACTGCTTTATAACACTCTCTAAGACGGGGTCCCCAATCCCAAGTCCGTGGACCGGCACAGGGCTACGGCGTGCCAAAAACCGGACCATGCAAACAAGCAAAGCCCCATCCACGGGGTGCAGGCGGCCCATGAAACCATACCCTCTCCGGTCCGCAGGAAAACCTCTCTCCATAGAACCGGTCCCTGATACCCAGTGGTCGAGGACCACTGATCTAAGATTTAAAATTGACAAAACAGTTTACAGAGCCAGCTCCCCAAACTCGACAAACCCTCCGAAGTGAACTCAAAGATTCCTTCAATTAGGAGTGCCGGCAGCCCCAACAAACAGTTTCTCTCTCACTGCAGGCTAACAAGTCTGTCCGGCAGGGAGATGAATAGTTGTCTGCCACATCTGTTCATCTCCACGCCCCGCCTTTTATCCCCAGAGCTAGAGTGGGAATTCGCTAGCAGCAGTGGCTCTTCCATCCCAAGGACCGGCCCATAGATTTCCACTGCTCTCCTCTCCTCTGTCTTCTGCGTATCCGTGCATCAGGCACTGGACCCAGCTGTTCCTCCTCTTCCTCATCAGCCACCTCCAAACCTGGGGGCTGTTGGCTCTCCATCTGACGGCCCAGGCTCTGCCTCTGTCTCTCTCTCTGTCAGCTCCATTCCCTCCTCCCCCTCAGACGTCTCAGGTTGCCTTAATGCTGACCCTGACTCCCACACCTCCTCCTCCTCTGATTTGCTGCTGGAGGGGCTGATGGCCAACAGGCCACAACAACCAGCATATTTCCCCCAACGATCTGAGTTCTCATTAAGTAGCTTAAAGAAAACCTACAAATAGGTTTTCTCAGGGCCTGGTGGCTCAGCAGACTAAAAGCTTTGTGATTAACACCAGCTGTCTGCAATTACTGTAAATTCGAATCTCACCAGGCTCAAGGTTGACTCAGCCTTCCATCCTTTCTAAGGTAAGTAAAATGAGGACCCAGATTGTGGGGGCAATAAGCTGACTTTGTATAAATAGACAAAAGTATGAAGGCTATTGCTTAACGCATTGTGAGCCGCCCTGAGTCTCCGGAGAAGGGCGGCATATAAATCAAATTAATAATAATAATAATAATAATAATAATAATAATAATAATGCAATTATAATACAATGTTTGCTGTGTGCATCCATGTCCTTTTGTTCTGCAATAAATAAATAATCCATATTTCTTAACGAGATTGAAGCAATCCTCCAAAATTTGAAGTCATTGCTGCCC
The DNA here is from genome assembly GCA_012654045.1 of Ptyas mucosa. NCBI lineage: Eukaryota > Metazoa > Chordata > Lepidosauria > Squamata > Colubridae > Ptyas > Ptyas mucosa. The sequence goes on along the minus strand of WNWU01000049.1, from coordinate 6,646,455 downwards.
ATAACTTTTCAATTCAGCTTTGTTTACCTAATGACCGTTTTTGCAATAATAATATATATTTTTTTAAATTTATGACAGGTTGGACATGCCAGGTATGTATTTTCTTCTTCGCTTTTCTTGTTCTTAAAACACTGCCGCATTGTTAATAAGAGACATAATGTTTTCAAAGTACGTATGATTTTAGTGCGGTTTGACCTAGAATCCCAGAGTTTAAAATCTAATAGAATACAAGCAGTCCTAGATTTACAACTGTAACAGAGCATCCCTAAGCCATGATGGTTGTAAAGCAAGTTGCCCATGTGGCCCATCCAATTTTATGACCTTGTTTTGCGGCGGTCATTAAGTGAACTCACTGTTTGCTCTGGGGTAGGTTTTTTTGCTGAAAACCAGAAGTAAACACTGATTTTTTTTTAGCAAAAATATCGGAAATTGTGGTCACATGACCACAAGACACCGTAAATGCATGATGGTCGCCAAGTAAGAATCAGTTTGGCCTAGTGGTTAAGGGAAAGCAGAAGGCTGCGAGTTCAAGTACTCTTAGCCATGAAAACCAGCTGAGTGACTTTGGGCCAATCACCAGGAGATGGTGAGTTCTAGTCCCACCTTAGCCATGAAAGTCAGCTGGGTGACTTTGGGCCAGTCACCAGGAGACAGTGAGTTCTAGTCCCGCCTTAGCCATGAAAGCCAGCTGAGTGACTTTGGGCCAATCACCAGGAGATGGTGAGTTCTAGTCCCGCCTTAGCCATGAAAGCCAGTTGAGTGACTTTGAGCCAATCACCAGGAGACGGTAAGTTCTAGTCCCGCCTTAGCCATAAAAGCCAGCTGGGTGACTTTGAGCCAATCACTAGGAGATGGTGAATTCTAGTCCTGCCTTAGCTATAAAAGCCAGTTGAGTGACTTTGGGCCAATCACCAGGAGACGGTGAGTTCTAGTCCCGCCTTAGCCATAAAAGCCAGCTGAGTGACTGTGGGCCAATCACTAGGAGACAATGAGTTCTAGTCCCACCTTAGCCTTAAAAGCCAGCTGGGTGACTTTGGGCCAATCACCAGGAGACGGTGAGTTCTAGTCCCGCCTTAGCCATGAAAGCCAGCTGAGTGACTTTGAGCCAATCACTAGGAGACGGTGAATTCTAGTCCCGCCTTAGCCATAGGTGACTTTGAGCCAGTCACTTTCTCTCAGCCCAACCTACTTCACAGGGTGGTTGTTATGGGGAAAATAGGAGGAGGAAAGAGTATTAGGTATGATGATAGTTATTTATAAAAATAACAAAGGCAGAATACAAACAAACAAGTGCCCAAATTGTGGTCACATGACTGTGAGGGAGTCCTCAGAACTTCAGAACCAGTTTATAACTACTTTTTAGGAGGTCTGGCATAGCTTTGAATAGTTGCTACGTGATCAGTTGTAAGTCAAGGACTGTCATATGTGTAGAATATAAGGCTTGAAATGGGCAGCCCTTATTGCTCTCTGAGCTTAATTGATTGTTTGCAAATATTTTGTTGCCCGACTACGTAACTTCTTCTACTCTTGGTTTTATGTAGTAAGTTCTACTCAGAGGTGGGTTTCAGCAGGTTCTGACCAGTTCTGGAAAACCGGTAGCGGACATTTTTAAAGTAGTTCGGAGAACCGGTAAATCCCACCTCTGACTGGCCCCACCCCCATCTATTCTCTGCCTCCCGAGTCCCAGGAGGAAATGGGGATTTTGCAGTAACCTTCTCCTGGAGTGGGGAGGGAATGGGGATTTTGCAGTATCCTTTCCCTGCCACGCCCACCAAGTCATGCCACACCCACCAAGCCGGTAGTAAAAAAAATTTTGAAAGCCACCACTGGTTCTACTTAATTCAGGTAGGCAGAAGACAAGTTGATTGGATACTTTTAACTCTTCCTCATTTCATAAAGTGAAAGGTTAGAAAAAGCAGCTTGTTTTTCTTTTTTTCCCTACAGAAAAGAAGAAAGCAAAGAAAGAAGTAATATGGGTAAGTATGCTTTCAACGTGAAACAGAATCTTTGCCTATTTAGGATTAGCACATCAGGATGCCCGTATATATTCCGGCTCATATTAAAGCCCGGAAAGCTTATTGTAATTATTTCAACACTTCCTGTTTAATCTAGATCAGTGATGGCTAACCTTTTTGCCGTCCCGTGCCAAAAGCATGGGGAGTGCGGGAGGGTTGCGTGAGTGCATGCCCACATCCATAATTAAATGCACCCCCCCACGCTCCCCACGCTTTTGGCACACGATGGCACACTGGGCCCAGTAGGCCGTTTTTCGCCCTCCCCAGGCTCCAGGGACTTTCTAGGAGCCTGGGGAGGGCGAAAACGGCCTTCCCCACACACCACCGGAGGCCCTCTGTAGGCCAGAAACAGCCTGTTTCCCAGCCCGAAAATCAGCTGGCTGGCACGCGCATGCATGCTGGAGCTGAGCTAAGGCAATGCTCACATGCCCACCGAGTTGGCTCCGTGTGCCACCTGTGCCACGCATGCCATAGGTTCGCCATCACGGATCTAAATGGTTTATTTTTTATTTTAAAAAATTATATCCCCCCCCCATTCAAAGCAGCTGATAGTGAAAAACAGCACAAACATCAAAATAATTTAGAGTCGCACTGCCTTTTTGCCTTTCTAGATCCAGTTTGATTTATAAGATTGATAAGACTTCCTCCTCTTGCCAGTCACCTTCTCCTAAACCAGAAACCACTTTCTAGCGGCCACATTCCGAGATGGTGACTTTCTTGTGTTATCTTCTATGTTTATGAAAGAATAAAACTTGAATATAAATTAAACATGAAACCAAAGAGCTTGGTGTATTCTCCAAAAAATGTTCCTTCAAATTCTGTGATTTTCTATCTTCAAGTAAGCAATTATACCAGGGGTGAAATCCTCCCGGTTCGGACCGGACCACCCGATACGGTAGTGGCGGCGGGTGGTTCGGAGAACCGGTAGCAAAAATCCCTGCCCCCCCCCACGCTCAACTGAGCCGCGCGATCATCAGAAGCTTTTTTTTTTTTTACTTTTAAAAGCATTTTTTCTACAACCTCTTCGGCTGAAAAAATGCTTTTAAAAGTTAAAAAAAAGGCCTCTAATGATCGCTCGGCTCAGCTGGGATCGTCAGAGGCTTTTAAAAGCATTTTTTCTACAACCTTTTCGGCCAAAGAAAAAAAAGCCTCTGACGATCAGGCAACTCAGCTGGGATCGTCAGAGCCTTTTAAAAGCATTTTTTCTACAACCTCTTCGGCTGAAAAGGTTGTCGAAAAAATGCTTTTAAAAGCCTCTGACGATCCCAGCCCACAGACGCGGTAGTAACAAATTTTACATTTCACCACTGAATTATACGCTAAGTATGTTTTAATCCAGGGGTGTCAAACTCAAGGCCCGTGGGCCGGATCCAGTGCACAGGATACTTAGATCTGGCCCACGGGGTTCCCTTGGAAACAGCAAAGGAGCGGCCCGCAGTGCCTCTGCCAACTCTCTGCCTTTTTGTGGCAGAGAGTTGCAGGAGGCCGTCACAGCCGAAAACAGAGCTCGGGAGCCCGTTTTCACTGGCAGAGCACTCGGGCTACCACCAGTGCCCCCGACACGAGTGACGTTGAGCTGGCCACGCTCCCCTAGGCCACACACCAGAGGTGGGTTTCAGCAGGTTCTGACCAGTTCTGGAGAACTGGTAGTGGAAATTTTGAGTAGTTTGGAGAACCAGTAGTAAAAATTCTGACTGGCCCCACCCCCATCTATTCTCTGCCTCCCAAATCCCAGCTGATCGGGAGGAAATGGGGATTTTGTAGTAACCTACCCCTGGATTGGGGAGGGAATGGAGATTTTACAGTATCCTTCCCCACCAAGCCAAGCCCACCAAGCCATGCCCACAGAATCGGTAGTAAAAAAAATTGAAACCCACCACTGACACACACACCCCAGATCAAACACAACCCTGATGCGGCCCTCAATGAAATCGAGTTTGACATCTCTGTTTTAATCCAACACACAGATTGTAGAATTCTCCTTGATTCTGTGCTGGTCAGCTATTTTTCCTCATGTCTTTAATTGACGGTACTAAATGAGCCTTTTGTTTTTCCTCTTTAGGAACTGACCAACTTAAATCCTATTTTTGATGGGGAAGCCATAGACCCAGGTATGTTACGAGGAGGCTGAGCAAAAGCAAAAAGGTTTGGAGAGGAAAGCGTTCGAGTCTTATCAGAGCAAGAGATTTATGCTTCCAAGGCAAATAGCCACGCTTACGCATTTGTTCGAGAGAAAAGCCAAATTATCACGAGTGCTGAAACAATCAATCAAGAAGCTTCTTCCGTGAGGCGGAAAACTGAACTTCCAGAACTGAAGAAGCTCTTCATGAGAAGCGAAACGTTTTCAAACGAAAAAAAAAAACCCAACAAACCAAGATAGTCCAGTTGCCTTTTGGAAAAGCACCTTTCAGTCAATTTCATTGGTGCTGTTCTCTTAACTAGCTTTCCCATTGAGGTCAATTGGATCTCCTTGGTGTCCCATTTCAGAAGGTGGTTTAAAGGGAGGTTTAGTTTTTGTCTGTTTGTTGATTTTGCTTTGAGTTTGGTTGGGGTGTTCTTACTACCCTGTTTCCCCCAAAATAAGACATCCCCTGATAATAAGCCCAAT
>WNWU01000049.1:6604528-6631541 GCA_012654045.1 Ptyas mucosa | reverse complement strand
TTGTCACCATGGTGAAGAGAAGCAGTTGTGAAATGAGTGACATGGTTTTAAGAATGCTGCACGGGCATAAATGTGAGGATGGTCATAAGTGTGAGGACCAGTCAGAAGTTCGAGGACTGGTCACAAGTGCGAGGACCAGTCAAAAATTACTTTTTCAGCCCTCTGAGTAGTCCATATGCACAAAAGGACTACCCAGAGGGCTGAAAAAAGTGATTTCTGACAGGTCCTCGCACTTTTGACCAGTCTTTTTTTATTTTGAAATTTACCAGTAGTCGCTGCATTTTCCACCCCCGGCTTATACGCGAGTCAACAAGTTTTCCCAGTTTTTGGGGGTAAAATTGGGGGGGGTCGGCTTATATGCGGGTCGGCTTATACACGAGTATATACGGTACGTATAAATATATTCAATACGGTGTGACTGAACTGGCATTTCACTTGCCGTAAAAACCAAAGTGAAGACGAATAACATAGATACTACTTAAAAAGTGCTGGCGTTGCACAATGATTGTTGACCATCAGATTCATTCTAATACGACGATTACATAGATAGCAGTGAGGGCTAACCTTTTTGCCGTCGCATGCCAGAAGCAGGGGGGGAGTGTCACGTGCGTGCGTGCCCACCCATAATTCAATGGGCCCCACCCATCCACACATGCTCACGCAGCTCCTCCCACTTTTGGCACGCGATGGCACAGTGGGCCTGGTAAGCCCATTTTCCGCCCTTCCCAGGCTCCAGAGGCTTTCTACAATTAGTGTCTAAGTTTTTTATGGAGAGACAGGGAGGGAGGGAGAGAGAGAGAGAGTGAGGGAGGGAGGCAGATAGATGGGCATGTAGGCAGGCAGGCAGGCAGAGATAAATATAGATACATAGTAGATAGATAGATAGATAGATAGATAGATAGATAGATAGATAGATAGATGATTAGAATAGAATAGAATAGAATAGAATAGAATAGAATAGAATAGAATAGAATAGAATAGAGAAGAGAAGAGAAGAGAAGAGAAGAGAAGAGTTGAGTTGGAAGGGACCTTGGAGGTCTTCTAGTCCAACCCCTTATTTAGGCAGGAAACCCTACACCACTTCAGACAAATGATTATCCAACATCTCCTTAAAAACTTCCAGTGTTGGAGCATTCACAACTTCTGGAGGCAAGTTGTTCCACTGGTTAATTGTTCTGTCAGGAAATTTCTCCTTAATTCTAAATTGCTCCTCTCCTTGGTTAGTTTCCACCCATTGCTTCTTGTCCTGCCTTCAGGTGCTTTGTGATATAGATAGATAGATAGATAGATAGATAGATAGATAGATAGATAGATAGATGTAGATAGATAGATAGATAGATAGATATAGATAGATAGATAGATAGATAGATAGATATAGATACATAGATAGATGTAGATAGATAGATAGATAGATAGATAGATGTAGATAGATAGATAGATAGATAGATGCAGATAGATAGATAGATAGATAGATAGATAGATAGAGATAAATAGATAGATAGATAGATGTAGATAGATAGAGATAGATACTTAGATAGACAGAGAGAGAGAGAGAGATGCAAAAAATAAAATAAAATCAGATTCTCAGAAACGTCCGTGGTAGAGAAGGCTAAAAAACCACTGTTTTTGGACAAGCCATAATGGAAAAACCTATTAGCAATCTATATCCTGATGGGATCCACACATGAGAAATTTTCCAGGAACTCACCTGAAAGGATAACTAAAAGAGGCCGTCACTGTTTTATTCACCAGGCCATGACAGGAAACCAGAAGTGTGGTGACACCTTTGTATCCTCCACAAGAAGCAAACGCAAACACCGCAAAGAGCTGTTGGGGGGAAAAAAAAAACCACCACACATTCTGATTTCTAGCATTTAATTCGCAAAGGGCAAGAAGAAAAAGAGCCAAGAAGAATGACCCGCTTATCAAAATCACGGCTTCCTTTTTTTTAATTCAAAGGTTCAAGAAATGAAATTAAAAGTCAGGTGGGGTTTTTAAAAAAAAAGCCTCAAGCAAGAAATTCTCGGGTCCAACAAGCATGAATTGGGGTGCATGAACAAGAAATCTTTTAACTCTAAAGTTAAAAAAAAACCAGTCAAAGACTATGAGGTAAGATATTACAGGTAGCCCTCGAATTGAGGTAGCCCTCAAACCGTTATGTTTGTTTAATGACTGTTCAAAGTTACAATGGCATTGAAAAAAATGATTTGTGACCGTTTTTCACACTTACAACTGTTGGTGACATGATTTACATTTGGATGCTTGGCAACTGACTCATACTTATGACGGTTTCAGTGTCCCAGGTTCACGAGATCCCCTTTTGCAAGCTTCTGACAAGACAATGGGGAAGCCAGATTCATTTAACAGCCATGTTACTAATTGAACAACTGAAGCGATTCACTTAACAACCGTGGCAAGAAAAGTCATAAAACGGGGTAAAACTCACTTAACAAATGTCTCATTTAGCAACATAAATTTTGGGCTCAATTGTGGCCGTACGTCGAGGACTACCTGTTATAGGGACTAGATTTCCACGATTTATTACACAATAATTCCTTTTGCTGGGCTTTGATTTAGCATCTTATGTAAACCCAGACACCACGGTTTATGGTTCAGATGGTGGTACCAAGCGAGGCAGTTGTACTTTGCCCAATAAACCATGGTTAAAACACAGTTATGCAAAATGACTGAACCTAATGAATGTTAATGGATTAAAATGTGATGTAAACTCAGCTCCAGTTGGTTAAAAATGCCGTTTAGGCAGGGATGGGTTCTACTTACCTTTACTACTGGTTCGCAACAGGCTCACGAACCAGTAGTAAAGCTTCTGCGCATGCGCAGATCGCTGATGATGACATCCGGGACGGTGGGCGGGGCCTCCCGCCGGTTTTACTACCGGTTCTTGCGAACCGGTCCGAACCGGGGGCAACCCACCACTGCCTTTAGGTTGTAGAAATCAGGAACAAGAATAGTGTCGAAGTTCATTTTTTCCAAGACGTCAGATATTTTGCTGGAGTTTTAATTATTAACCTGGATTTTGCAGATGATTGGACTCCGTTTTCGGATCAAATGACTTCACACGTTAGCCATTTGCCTAGAATGAAAATTACAATAACATTTGGTCTGGGCTACATTTGTACAACAGGGATGTGGTGGCTCGGTGGCTAAGACGCTGAGCTTGTCGATCAGAAAGATCGGCAGTTCAGCGGTTTGAATCCCGAGTGCTGCGTGACGGGGTGAGCTCCCGTTACTTGTCCCAGCTTCTGCCAACCTAGCAGTTCGAAAGCACGTAAAAAAGGCAAGTAGAAAAAATGGGGACCACCTTTGATGGGAAGGTAACAGCGTTCCGTGTGCCTTTGGCGTTGAGTCATGCCGGCCACATGACCACAGAGACATCTTCGGACAGCGCTGGCTCTTCGGCTTTGAAACAGAGATGAGCACCGCCCCCTAGAGTTGGGAACAACTAGCACGTATGTGCGAGGGGAACCTTTACCCTTTACCTTTAAATTTATACAACAGACTATGCTAGACGGTGATTTTGTGAGGCTCTGACTCAACCTGATGCAGGTACCAAGCTGTGGCCTATACAGACCATTATTTATGGTTTATCAGGGCCCGCGACACATCACAGCCTATCGTGATGCAGGATCCCAGCTTATAGGCGGTCAAATAAGAGCTCAGCATGTACACACCACACGAGTAACCTGGCTTTTTTTTGTCAGAAATATTTGGCAGCCGTAAAATAGGAAAAGGTTGGGCAGTGTGATGCCGTAATTTTAACACAACGTATGCTGAAACCATGTTCTAAGCTTTAAGCTTTTACAAATACCAAGAAACTCCTACACAAGGGTTTAAGGGTGAGATTAGGAGGGGTTCCACACTGGAGGTAGCTACTAGGTGGACAGTAAAGCTCCTTCTCCCGCCCCCCTTACTCCCTGCTCTTTCGTCTTTTATTATCCTATCGCTCTATTCTCAATTCTTTTTCGTTGTTTATTTCTCTTGTTCTATTTCTTTTGCGACTGTTATGTTTACACTCGTCTTCCTTTCTCCGTTGTTGTAAGCTGCCTGGAGTAGCTCAACAGCAAGAGAAATTTAACATATATATATAAATATAGGGGGAATTTTTCCTACCATTTAACATTTTAAATCAAGAGCCAGGCCTATTCACAGAGATCTGTAATCTGTTGTGGACTGCCATTGGTCAGAAATGGTGTAGGATCTTCTGCTTTTGGGGGGGGGTTGGACTTGATGACCTCCAAGGTCCCTTCCAACTCTGTTAATGTGTAATCTGATTACAAAGAGAAGCCCCCTTGGAAGAGAATCAATATGTTAAAGGGGATTTTATACACCAGACAGAAAAGGAGAAAAAAAAAAACTTAGTTGCACCAGGGCCTAGCAAAAAAAAAAAAAAGCTGTTGCAACAGAAGAGAAACTACTAACTATAGCATTTCTGGAGCAGAAAAAGAAAAAAAAATACAGGCCTCAACAGCCTTTTCGGCCTAGAAAACATTTGGTATCCTATTCTACTAAAGCTTTGCAAGAGAGAGAGAATCTCCGTTTATTTCTACCACCATTTTACTCCGCGTTAAAACTGAATTCATCCGATTTTCTTGCATTTACCCAAAGGAGGAAAGTCTGCAAGACCTTAAATTACAATTGCTTGCTTTTGAGGTTCAGGACATCTTGCAAACACGCCGCTTTGGGGTGCATATTCACATACACACGCATACAGAGTTTGTAGAAGACCTCCTTCACAAACCAACTCACCCACTCAAGAAGTTTGATGAAACCTAGAGGCTCTTTGAGGGGACTCAAGTCCAGGTGAAAATCACTCATGTTCTGCAAGAGGAGGAGGAGGAGGAGGAGGAGGAAAAAGAAGAAGAGGGATTAGAGATCCAACCAGGAGCACAGAAGAGATGGTGGGAATCAAGAAGATGGAACTTCCAACTCAGCCTTATCTCCAAGGTCCCTCTGTTCCTTGGAGCAGAAGGTGGACCTCTTTGATCCTATAGAACCTGCCGCCTTGGGCTCCGCCCACATCCCTCAGCCAATAGGATGCACTCTCCTCCTTCCCCCCAACTGTTATCTCACAATGGCCTGGAAGAAGATCAGTGGGACAGAGTTGGAAGGGTCCTTGGAGGTCATCTAATCCAACCCCCCCTCCCAAGCAGGAGACCCTACACCATTTCTGACAGATGGCGGTCCAGTCTCTTCTGGAAAGCTTCCAGTGATGAAGCTCCCGCAACTTCTGTTCCATGGGTTGATTGCTCTCACTGTCAGAAAATTCCTCCTTATTTTCAGGTTGAATCTCTCCTTGGTCAGTTTCCATCCATTATTCCTTGTCTGGCCTTCAGGTGCTTTGGAAAATAGCTTGATCCCCTTCCTCCTCTCTGTGGCAACCCCTCAAATATTGGAAGATGCTCTCCTGTCTCCCCTGGTCCTTCTCTTCACTAGACTAGCCATGCCCAGTTCCTGCAAACATTCTTTAGATGTTTTATCAAATCCAACTTAAAGGAAATTTTACTCATTGTGCTCTGTAAATATATTTTTACACAGTAGCTAATTTTACAAAGGATGACTTCACCCTGATACTAAAGAGGGATATACCTTCTTTAATAAAAATTATACATATATATATATAAATATTATTTTATTTTATTCTCTTTTCGTAGGTCTTTGTATATTTTTGTTTCATCCAGGTTTTTCCTACGTAAATCAAGATCTTTATACAGCCATGGTTCAGTGAAATCTCATTCACTAGAATTTTTTGGCTTTATCAGACATCAAAGCAGCATTTTGCTTTCTGTTGTTAAGATTTAAGGGAGACTAAGATAGCTATTTCTGGCTTCTTTGCCTTCTTCGGTTAGCCACACCCTCATCTCCTGACTCCTCCCTGTAAAGGTCAAATATTTATTTTATTTTATTTTATTCTCTTTTCGTAGGTCTTTTGTGTATTTTTGTTTCATCCAGGTTTTTCCTACGTAAATCATATATTTATATGTGTGTGTGTGTATGTGTGTGTGTGTGTGTGTGTGTTTTCTTTCTTTTTCGTAGGTTTTATGTGTATTTTTGTTTAGCCAGGTTCTACCTACATAAGCCAAGATTTTATGCAGCCCTAGTTCAGTGAAATCTCATTCATTAGTTTTGGGCTTTTTTTCTTCTAGCAGCCAGCAAACTCTTTGCTGCCCATTGGGAGACTAAGATAGAACTATTTCTGCATATATATATATGCAGAATATATATATATATATATGTATATATATATATATATATATATATATATGTGTGTGTGTGTGTGTGTGTGTGTGTGTGTGTGTGTGTGTGTGTGCAGAAAATATATATATATATATATATATTATATATATATATAATTTTTCCACAAAGTTAATTGAGTGTTTTAAATCAAATATTTAAATTGTCAGCAGCAGGAGAGGCTGCTACCATACGTTAAAGAATTCCCCTCTCCCAAAATAAAAGGAGTTTTAAGTTTTATGCCTTTGGATTTAACAAATCATTAAGGAACCCAAGACAGAAAAAAAAGAGAGATCATAAATAACAGAATTACAGAGTTGGAAGGGAACTTGGAGGTGGTCTAGTCCAACCCCGCTGCTCAGGCAGGAAACCCTCCACCATTTCAGACAAGTGCTTGTTCAATCTCTTCTTAAAAACTTCCATTCACAACTTCTGGTGGCAAGTCGTTCCACTGGTTAATTGTTCTAACTTTTTTTTTTTAGTGTGAACAATCTGCATTAAGCCATGTTTTTTCTTTTTAAACCTTTTACCGAGAAAGCCATCAATCCACTCCTATAACGCTTCCCAAAAGCACAGATCTAAAAGTGAAAACTTTTATTTTGCAGAAGTCGGTGTGCTGGTCTAGGATAAAACAGGACTTTGCTAGAGCAGGTGCCAACTCTAGAAAAATATATAAAAGAGGATGGCTATTTTTTTTTCCAGGAGCAGAACTCCTGCCTGTAACTTTAAGATATATGCAGAAAGTGTAAGGGTTTTAAGTATTTCCAGTACTTTTTAAGAGCAATGGAATACCTTTGCTCCTGCTTTAATCCTCCGTGCAACCATTAAAGGTGAAGTAGAATCAGTGTTGAAAAACTAGCCATCTTCAATCTCGGCTAATTATGTAGGTTTAAGTATGAGCCAGCAGTGTGTGCTGCAGCTGCCAACAAAGCCAACACTATCTGAAAAAATTTACTTTCAATATCTTAATAAGATCATGAGGAAATTTATACGGCAAAGGAAAAAAGTAAGAATAAGTTTAAGAATGTTGCAAGACACGAGACTACAAGCGGAATTTGGTTTACCAAATTGAGAATTATATTATCAAGCAGCAGCATTGACATGGTTGAAAGAATGGATTGAATTAAGAAATACAAGGTTGTTAACACTGGAAAGGCATGATTTACAACTGGGATGGCATGCCTTTTTATGGCATGGTAGAAGTAAGATACATGCATACTTTCATAGACATTATATAAGAAATGCATTGTTACTGGTACGGGAGAAGGTTAGAGATAAATTTTATGTGAAAATACCTTTAATTGCAAGTGTTAATCTATTCATTTCTGTACATTCTAATATTTTCTTAATCATATTTTCATCTGTAGGGATCTCTTCACCCTTCCAATTTTGTGCAAATACAATTCTGGCTGCAGTTATTACATGAATAATCAAATATACATTTTCTTTACTATAAGTTTCTGATAGAATCCCCAACAGGAATATCTTAGGATTGATTGATTGATTTATATAAATATAAATATAAATATAAATATAAATATAAATGCATGCCGCCCTTCTCCGGAGACTCAGGGCAGCTTACAATGCGTTAAGCAATAGCCTTCATACTTTTGTATATACCTGCTTAGTAGGGCTTTCAACCCCCCCTCAAAGCAGTGTTCTTCTTTATACAAAGTCAGTTTATTGCCCCCACAATCCGGGTCCTCATTTTACCTACCTCGAAAGGATGGAAAGCTGAGTCAACCTTGAGCCTTGGTGAGATTCGAACTTGCAGTAATTGCAGGCAGCTGGTGTTAGTTAACTGTACTTTAGTCTGCTGCGCCACCAAGGCTTTAGATCGATATGCTACCGCATCATCTTCTCCAACCACATACGAATTCTTACCCAATATTTTTTTGTTTCTACACAAGTCCACCACATATGATAATATGACTCTGGTATCTGGTGACACAAGTCTTAAAGTGACCAAGGCTGGACACCCCTGCTCTATACCAAACTGACTCTATTACTCTAATTATTATTGGGGAGTTTTCCCCCTAATTTTCTTTTTATGTCACAATTATGTGATGGTGGTTTATAGTCTTTAAGAACTACCGCTGTGGTGGAATGTAGTCTGGATTCCCAGAGAGGAGGGGCTGCATTCCAGAGCAGGAAGGGACAGCAGTTTTAGATCAGTGACAGCTAACCTTTTTTTCTTTGGGTGCCAAAAGCCCACACCCACAATGCAATGTCCCTCCCGCGCCCCCCGTGAATGCACGCACAACCCCCCCGCTGCCTCCCCCCCTGCGCATGTGCACATGACCCCCTGCGCCCCGTTTTCAGCCTCCCTGTAGCCTACAGAGGCCAGAAACGGCCCTTTTCTGGACTTCCGGTACTTCTGGTAGGCCCGTTTTTTGCCCTCTCCAGGCTCCGGAAGTTTTCCGGGAGGGTGGAAATGGCTCGTTTCCGGACTTCCGAGTGGCCTGTTTTTCGCCCTCCCAGGGCGAGCCCTGTACTTACCTGGCATCCAAAACGGGCCACATGAAGACTCCTGGGAGGGGAGGGGCGATGTGGGTAGGGCCAGCTGAAAATCAGCTGGCCAGCAGGAGGCGCCTGCGCCTGCGCTTTGGGGCTGACCTAAGGCAACGGCTTGCATGCCAGCAGAGATGGCTCCACCTGCCACCTCTGGCACGTGTGCCATAGGTTCGCCATCACGGGTTTAGATAGTTTGTGTGGGAGAAAGAAGGTAAAGACAATGGTAAAATGTAAAATTTGTTACTGCCGGTTCTGTGGGCGTGGCTCGGTGGGGAGGGTAATATGACTGAGTGGCCGTGGCCAATTTTTTTTTTAACTTTTAAAACCATTTTTTCTACCTCTTCAGCTGAAGAGGTTGTAGAAAAAAATGCTTTTAAAAGCCTCTGACGATCCCAGCTGAGTTGCTTGATCGTTAGAGGCTTTTCTTTTTTTTTTTTTAAAGCCTCTGACGATCTCAACTGACTTGTCTAATCGGCAGAGGCTTTTTTTCCTTTTAAAAACATTTTTTCTATAACCTCTTCCGCCGAAGAGGTTGTAGAAAAAATGCTTTTAAAAGCCTCTGGCGATCCCAGCTGAGCCGCGCGATCATCAGAGGCTTTTTTTTTTTTTTACTTTTAAAAGCATTTTTTCGGCCAAAAAGGTTGTAGAAAAAATGCTTTTAAAAATTAAAAAAAAGGCAATGGGGCAGGGGCAGGGATTTTTGCTACCGGTTCTCCGAACCACCTGCTGCCATCGCTACCGGATCGGGCGATCCGGTCCAAACCGGGAGCATTTCATCCCTGAGACAGACCCACCCCAGTAGTTCCCAGGTTGTATATATTTTATGATGTAAGAAGTCTGCTTTAGTTTGGCAGGATTTCTGTCTGTAGGTGAGGAACGATAAAAGAAAACGGCCGTTTAATGAATGATTTGTACTAAAGGGGTGTCCTCTGGACCATCTTATTTTGAAGTTTACTAAACAGTAGCCAAAAGTCTTTTTTTAACTACACGAACAACGTAATCGCCAATGGCTTTGTTCAGAAGTCTTGTTAAGCTTATTGGGAATCAAAATAATTATATGTTGGGAGAAATGTAATTAAATTATTGGCCTGTGGATGCATTTGGTTGTTAAAGTCTGCCCTTTGCAGCGCACACTTCAAAACAACGTCCAAAGGAAATGGATTACCAAATTTTAAATCTTTTCAAAAATCTTTTTTTAAAAAATACATTAAATCCGTTAATTTGCTTACGTTGTGGTTGTACTATTTTTCCCAGATGCCAAATTAAAGAATAATTTGGTAGCAATATTGCGTATAAAAACCAAGCATCTCATTCAATCCTGGGGAAAAAAAAATCCCAATTCATCACAGAGGGACAGTTATAATAATCCAGTTGCTGGAGCCTGCTGAAATAATTGGGTTTTTTCCTCCCCACCAACTTATATTGTTTTAGTATATAATTAGTGTAATTATGTGGGGTATAATTGGTTCTATAAATGTCCTGGGAGGAAGGATTTAGCACACTGATTTTTGAGTGGCCTATATATAGAATTGGGACCGGTTCATTTCGAATGACTCTTGGCTTACTCATATGCAAGAAAGGAACACCAGCTGATTTGATTAAGTGGGGAGGGAAACCGCCAAATAATTAAAAATTACAAAGGCAAATATTACGAAGGCATCCCAGGATAATGTCGTAGGATCCAAACTGGGTCTGTCCCTGGGACCAGAGGTTTACTCTTCCGAGCTTTCAGACTCATCCTGGAGTCTTAACTTCTCTCTTGACAAAATGTGTGCTTTGGGCTATTTTGTGCGTGGTATTTATATGGTGCCTGGTTGTGTGTGGCTTTTTAGTTGTCGATTTGGGGTGTTGATGGCCAGCTATTAAGTCGCCCGGCTGTTGTTTCCTTGTTCTGCCAAGCTTTCGCTTCCTAAGTATTTGATAAGCTGGTTGTAAATCAGCACTCCTGTTGACTGACGAGGACTCGTTTCTCAGGCTTCAATCATTTCCCTGGCTGTTTTTGTCCCTGCTCGTCCGACAATCTTAGTAGCTGCAAAACTGAATATATGTCCTTAACCATTTGTCTGAAGTGGCATAGGGTTTTATGCCTGGGCAGGGGATTGGACTAGAAGACCTCCAAGGTCCCTTCCAACTCTGTTCCCTCCTTTTTTGTTTCCTATGGGAGGGGCCAATCACCTGCAAGGTGTGGCTTTACTCCTGAGTCGACCCTGCATTCTGAGTTGTTCTTGTCTTCCGGCAGCTCTGTGCCTGTGCACACTGGGAACAGGCTCCAGCTGTTCCTCTGCCTCACTGCTGTCTAACTCCCTCTCTCTCTGCCTCCGACGCAGAGCCTTCGTCCGAGCTTGCCCCAGCCCCCAGGACTGCCCCATGTTCCTCCCCAACCTCCTCACTGACTCTGCTGGCTGCTGGTGGGCCACAACAAATGATTGAATATTGATTCAGGAGGTCCTTGATGCTCTCTGAGTGTGGTGGTTTTCTCGTGGACGTTTCATTACCCAAACTGGGTAATACTAGCACTGATGATACTATAACCCTAACCCTTTTCATTCTCGTGTCTTTGTAAGCAGTGTCCCCATCCATCCATCCATCCCCCCCGACTCATGTCTTTCTCCTCTGGGGTACCATTTCATTCATTCAACTCAACAATCTCTTCAGCTTTTGAAACAGCGCGAAATCCGGGGGTTATTAATAGTTCTTGTAAACACAGTAAAAACACATCAATCAAATCTGAGCGCTCCAGCTATTGGGAAAAAGGCTCTGCATTTAACACCCAAGCTAATTTCCGCTGCTTAAAGACTCTCTTTTGGTCTCGTGTTCCACTTGAAGAGCAGAAGGAATCCCGACATGTGCTATGTTCTATCAAGTCTTTATTTACCAAAATATATTGACCTTTTGAGTATTCTTGACTCAAGACTTGTCCTCAGGAACTGGATGGGATGGGAAGATTATCTTTCACAAAGTTGTCCTTCGATCTGATACCGCTGATTAAGTGTCTTCCGCGCCATATTAGATAATATGCAGTATTGTCTGAAAACTTGGATTTCCTTCAGGTTTCAATCTTTTTTTTCAAAACTGCAGTTGCGGCTATTAACAAGATGTATTAAAGATGACTGACCCCATGACTCAATTCTTATTACCAGCAGCTGGATGAAAAGCTATTTCTCTACAACTATACATAATTGGTTAAGTACAGAATAACCAGAGTCGGAAGGGACCTTGGAGGTCTTCTAGTCCAACCCTCTGCGCAAGCAGAAAACCCTATACTAGTGATGGCAAACCTTTTTGCGATCACGTGCAAGGATCGGGGGGGGGAAGTCATGTATGGGCCCCGCCCCCATACCTGTGCTTGTGACTCCCCCTTCCCGCCGCTCCTGGCACGCAATGTCCCATTTTTCTCTCTCTCCAAGCTCCAGAGCCTTTCTAGGAGCTTGGGGAGGGCGAAAACGGCCTCCCCCACCCCCAGGAGGCCCTCCAGAGACAGGAAATGGCCCATTTGCCAACTTCCGGTGGGAAGGCTCTGGAGGCTGGGGGAGAGAGAGAAACGGGCCTTCGGGAGGCAGGAAACAGCCTGTTTCCCTACTTCCAGTGGGCCCAGAAGGCCCGAAAATCAGCTGGAGCTGAGCTCGCATGCCCTCCGATATGGCTACACGTGCCACCTGTGGCATGCATGCCATAGGTTCGCCATCATGGCCCTATACCACTTCAGATAAATGGCTGTCTAGGCCAGGGGTGTCAAACTCAAGTTCTGGCTCAGTTCTGGCTCGCGGGGTGCTTAGATCTGGCCCACAGGGCCGCCCTGGAAACATCAAAGGACCGGCCTCTGCCAGAGATAACAGAGCTCAAGGATGGGTGCAGGAGGCCAACGTGGCCGAGAACAGGGCCCAGGGAGGGGGCGCACACAGCCCACTCAAGCTCTGTTTTTGTTGGCAGAGGGCTGCAGGCCATTGTGGCTGCACGCGGCCCTCTTGAGCTCCGTTTTTGCTGGCAGAGGGTTGCAGGAGGCCGTTGCAGCCGAAAACACAGCTTGGTGCCCGTTTTCGCTGGCAGAACACTTGGGCCACCACGGGCACCTCGGGCATGAGTGACCTCAAGCTGGCCACGCCCACCCTGACCACACCCACCCAGGCCTGAGATCAAATACAATCCTGATGTGGCCCTCAGTGAAATCGAGTTTGACATCCCTGGTCTAGACCAGGGGTCAGCAACCCGTGGCTCTGGAGCCGCATTGTGGCTCTTTCATCCCTCTGCTTTACCTGGGAGAGTGTTGGTGTTAGAATTCTTGCCAATTTAAGGGGGGGAAAATACTTTAAAAAAACATCGACTTCCATGGATGCTCAACTGAATGTTATAAACCTGAACCCAGATTTCCTTTATACATGAGAAACGAAGCATATTATGAGAGTAACGATATATAGCTTTTTAAATATATTCACCAACCCCTTCAATGCTCAAACGATTAGCACAAAAGGCTGTTAAATGATAGATTCCCTGGCTAAGGAAATCTCTGAAAAGGTGCCATTTTATTTTATTTTTTACCCGTTTTTTGTTGCTAGTATCTAATCCCCAGTTATTTCACGACAATTGAGAAGCCCGTTGTATAGTTACAACCGGCTCTATCTGGTCAATGAAATGGGGTCTTTATTTATTAAAAACTCCAGTACAAGACAAGACAAGACAAGCGGGATGCTATAAATAGGCCTTTTTCACTTGGGTGTTTCTTTTTCTTGCCAAAAATAACCAGGTGACCTCATAGAGCGATTGCTAAAATTATACAGGTAAGAAGGAAGCCAGAAGTGTTCTAGCTTAAGAGGCCATCAAGTAATCAGAATAGTCCAATTGCAGAGAATAATTTCATTTTTCATTCTATACTGCAGAGTTTTCCAACCTTTGAGGCTTGCTGGTCTGGCTAGGTGGGAGCCGGGCTGCTCTAGGACCATGTTGCTCAACCTTGGCAACTGGAAGATGTGTGGACTTCAACTCCCAGAATTCCTTAGTCACCCTTACCAGTGTTAATGGCCTGGGGAATTCGGAGAGTCGAGGTACACACATTTTCCAGCTACCAAAATGGACCTAGAGCAGGGGTGTCAAACTTGATTTGAGGGATGCATCAGGGTTTTGTTTGACCTTAGGAGGCTGGGCTGGGCATGGCCAGCTCAATGTCACTTGGTGGGGGGGTGCCTGTAGGCCCGAGTGCTCTGCCAGTGAAAACAGGCTCCCGAGCTCCGTTTTCGGCTGCGACGGCCTCCTGCAACCCTCTGTCAGCGAAAACACAGCTCCCGAGCTCCGTTTTCGGCTGCAACGGCCTCCTGCAACCCTCTGCCAGCGAAAACGGGCTCCCGAGCTCCGTTTTCAGCTGCGACAGCCTCCTGCAACCCTCTGCCAGTGAAAACAGAGCTCGGGAGGGTTTGAATTTGATACCCCTAACCTAGAGAATGCAGCTTTTCCAGCCACCAAGAAGACCAGAGTTTGGCCATTTCCTAGCTTTGGATAGTCCTTGACTTACGACTATTCAATTTAGCGACCGTTCGAAATTACAACTGCACTAAAAAAAAATGAGTTACAAATTGTATTCACACTTAACAATCCTCACAGCATTCCCCAGGGTCACATGATCAAACCAGATGCTTGACAATTGATGTATACAGGTAATCCTTGAGTTACAGCGATTGGTTTAGTGACCATTAAGTTAAAACACCACTGGGAAAAAAGCGCCTTAGGGCTGTTTTTCAGAGTTACCACCTTTGCACCAACCTTATGATCATGTGATCAAAATTCAGGCACTTGGCGATGGTTCATATTTCAATAAATATCAATAGTTCATATTTATGACGGTTGCAGGGTCACGTGATGCCTTCGGCGACCTTCAGTCGAGCAAAGTCAATGGGGGAAACCAGATTCACTTACAACCGTATGACTTAACTAAACCACGGCAGTCATTTACTTAACAACCATGGCAAGAAAGGTCGTAAAATGCAGCAGAACTCACTGAACACACGTCTCACTTAACAACATAAATTTTGGGCTCCACTGTGGTCGTAAGTCGAGGACTGCCTGTATTTACAACGGTTGCGACATCCCGAGATCAAGGGCTCGCCATTTTGAAACCTTCCTGCCTACCTGGCTTCCGTCAAGCAAAGCCAATGAAATAAAATGGATTTGTTTAACGACTGTGTTGAATTACTTAACTGCAACGATCCGTTTAACAACCGTGGCTAAAAAAAGGTCGTAAAATCAGGCCCAACTCACTTCATCAATGCTTTGCTTAACAACGGGGCCCGGTTGTGGTTGTAAGTGGAGGACCTACCTGTACATCATTTTCCGTGCTATATTATAAAGGTTTCGTAGATAAGATAGAAAAGTCATCGGCTGGTCTATGAACCCGTCTCTAAAATAAAATCAAATAGCTTTCAAGTTTCACCCTGAAATTCAAATTTTATTCCCACATTTATTACATTTTTATTAGATGCCAGTACAGGATGATTATTCAACACAGAATAATCTGTGTTTACCTAGGGCAGTGATGGCTAACCTTTTCGTCGTGTGCCAAAAACGGGAGGAGTGTGGGGGGTCGTGCCCACCCGTGGCCACACCCATAATTCAGTGTGCCCGTGCATGCGCCACCCCTGCGCTCCCCCCACTTTTGGCACACGATGGCACGGTGGGCTCAGTAGGCCCGTTTTTCGCCCTCCCCATACTCCAGAGCTTTCTTGGCGCCTAGGGAGGGCGAAAACAGCCTTCCCCACCCACTCCCGAGGCCGGAAATAGCCTGTTTCCCGACTTGTGGGCCTGGAAGGCCCAAAAATCAGCTGAGCTAGAGCAACGCTCGCGGTGCCCACCAATATGGCTCCTTGTGCCACCTGTGGCACGCGTGCCATAGGTTCGCCATCACAGTTCTAGGGGAAGAGGTGGCTACGAAGGAGTGTAAAACTCGAGGAAGCTCTATTTAGGGGTAGGTATTTTTTTTAGCAGACAATACATGCATTTTCGACCTTCCCAGAGTTGAGTCCTCTTTATCAAAAGGTTCGTTTCGTGTAGCGCAATCATTCCTCCCAGGAAAGAAAAAATACCATAAAAAATTCCTTATCTTAAATATAAGTTACAAATAAATGAGTTGTAGAGGGAACCCAAAAAGTCCCTGCTGGCCTTCCTGAACGCTAAAATGAAAAACCAGCTTAAAATTCGGTTTCCTGATTGTTTATAAAGATAAACCGCAAAGGAGAGTTTCTGTGCGTGGAAGAACTAGGAAGTTCGGGATTCAAATCTCTATACACGTAGTCCTCCACTTACCACAGTTCATTTAGTGACCAAAGTTACAACGGCACTGAGTTATGACCAGGAGTGGGCTGCTGGGGGTTCACACGGGTTCGGGCGAACCTCTAGCTAAGATTCTGTGCAGCTTGGAGAACCCCCAAATCCTACTCCTGGCTGGCCCCGCCCCGCCCTCCCCTCCCCGGAGTCCCCGCGTGGTCCGCTTTGGGTGCAGGGCGCACACGGAGGTTCGGAGAGCGTGAAAAATGGGCCTACAGGGCGTTCAGGAAGGCCGGAAACAGGCCTGTTTCCGGCCTCCAGAGGCCTCCGGAGCCTGAGGAGGCCGTTTTCGCTCTCCCGGAGGCTCAAGGAAAGCCACGGCAAAAACATCCCCTCCCTGCCGTGGTGCAGGAAGCCGATTAGGCCACGCCTACCATGGCCACACCTACCCAGCAACAGGGCAGAGAACCCCTTGTCATGTGATTCCCTTCCACTGACGAGCAAAGTCCACGAGGAAGCCAGATTCACTTAACAACCGTGTCATTAAGTTAAGAACCGAAGGGATTCACTTAACAACGGTGGCAGGAAGGGTGGTAAAACGGGGCAAAACTCACTTTTAACGAATGGTCTTATTTAGCGACAAAAATGTTGGGCCCTATTGTCGACGTAAGTCAAGGCATACGTGTATTGTATAGTGACCTTGTGCTGAAAACCAAAGTGCTCTGCATTTCCAGAAGCTGCTCAGTTTGACATGAAATTTGATACTCGGAGCTTCATAATATTAATAATAATAATATTAGCTTAATATTAATAATAATAAGCTTAATAATATTAAGAGAAATTCCTGGAAATTCTTCCCCCCAACAGATAGAGAGCTGATTTAAACAGAGGGCAAGGGACAAAATACTTATTTCCTCCAAAATATTTATTTATTTATTTTAACTCTGGGCCTTCGCACCCCTACAACTATATTTCATTTAATTTAAACAGATATACACACACACACGATTATATAAATTCCAAATATATGTGAAGAAAATTCATTGTGTTTCCAAAGCTGCATACAGAAATGTTCAGTTTTGAGAGTAAGGGGTGGTCCTTGACTTACAACCATTCATTTAGTGACCAGTTCACAAGGACACTGGGAAAAAAAAAAGAATCTTATGACAGCTGACAATTATTAACCGTTTATGACGGCGGCGGGATCCTGAGGTCAAGTGATCGGGTTTTGTGACGTTTGGAGAGCAAAGTCAATGGGGAAGCTAGGTTGACTTAACAACCATGTTACTAACTTAAATGCAGTGATTCGCTTAACAACCGTGCCAAGAAAGGTCATAAAATGGGGCAACACCCACTTAAGAACTGTCTTGCTTATCAACAAAAATCTGGAGCTCAGTTGTGGTCGTAAGTCGAGGACTTCCTGCATGGAGTACATATGGAGGATGATTGGGGGATGCGAATAGGGGCAGGGCGATGAAGGTGTTTATCGGACAGTGTGAAATGTCTGGGGGTTTTTTTGCTGGGTTTTTGGGGATCTATATGATCCATATAACTAGTAATAACTGCATGTTATGCTTCAAAAAATGGTAAAAAGAGAAGAGCCATTGACTATGCAATATTCTGAGTTGGTGGGGGGGGAAATGGTGATAGATAGATAGATAGATAGATAGATAGATAGATAGATAGATAGATGGATGGACAGATGATTGGTTAGATGGATGGACAGAGGGTAGATAGAGGGATGGACGGACAGACAAGATAGATAGATAGATAGATAGATAGATAGATAGATAGATAGATGGATGGATGGATGGATGGATGGACAGATGATTGGTTAGATGGATGGACAGAGGGTAGATAGAGGGATGGACGGACAGACAAAATAGATAGATAGATAGATAGATAGATAGATAGATAGATAGATAGATAGAATGGACGGACATATGATAGAGGGATGGACAGACATGATTGGTTAGATGGACAGAGGGTAGAGGGATGGACGGACGGACAGACAGAAAATAGATTGATCAATGATAGATGACAGATGATAGACAGTGATAGGATAGAAAGATAGATTGGATGGATGGATGGTAGGTAGGTATGTAGCTAGCTAGCTAGATAATGGATGTATGGACAGATGATTGGTTAGATGTATGGACAGAGGGTAGATGGAGGGATGGACGGACAGGGTAGAGATAGATAGATAGATAATGGATGAATGGATGGATGGACGGACATGATTGGTTAGATGGATGGACAGGGTAGATAGAGGGATGGATTGACAGACAGAAGATAGATAGATGATAGATGACTGATGATAGACAGAGATAGGATAGAAAGATAGATAGATGATAGAGACAGGCAGGCAGGCAGACAAGTGACAACAGCACTGAAAAAAGTGACATGCTCGTTTTTCACATTGACAACCATTGCAGCATCTCCGTGTCCCGTAATCAAAATTCAGATGCCTAGCAACCGACTCCTATTTATGACGGTTGCAGTGTCCCGGGGGGGGGGGGGGGTGTCACATGATCTCCTCCTGCGACCGTCTGACAAGGAAAGTCAATGGGGAAGCCAGAGTCCCTTAAAACAACCCTGCTACTAAGGTAACCCCTGCAGTGACTCACTTAACAACGGTGGCAAGAAAGGTTGTAAAATGGGGGCAAAGCTCACGTCGCAGCTGTCTCACTTAGCAACAGAAATGTTGGCTTCAATTTGTGGGTCGTACGCGGAGGACTACCTGTGTGTTTATTTAAGTTATGTTTATTTTCTGGGCCTGCAAGTCACTGCTAAGAAAATGAACCAAGTACCAATATACACCCATCCTCATCTTAAGCACACACAATATCCAAAATCTTACCAAACAAGAATAAAATGATTAAAATGGGGCATAATTGCCCGAACAAATCGGGCAACTGAATGTATTTCAGAGCAGAACATTAAAATATGTCTTTTCAAACAGGTTTAAAAGCACATTCTCTTTGCTTTCATTTACTGAATGTTGTTTAGAGATTTACTGAACTGGTGTTCGGATAATTGTTTAAGCTTAATATCAATTCCAGATATTCAGTGCTTTAAAAAAAAAAAAGAAAGAAAAAAGAATAGCCCTCTCGTTTTTTTTTTAGTGCCACCTCAAAAAAAACGGTTAAGTCCCATTTCCAATAACCATCCCCAGCCATTCAACCTGAGAATTTAATACCTCGCGCCTTATTATTAAGAAAATCTGTTCTTCAGCTCAGCGATTCAGAGCATCTGTAGAAAATGATTCAAGTGCAGTCATGAAAAAAACAAAAACCTCATTCATTCCATTTAAAGTTGTTTTTTTTCTTTTAAATGCTTAAACCTCTGCCTAATGTTCTCTCTTTTTTTTTTTTAAGGGAAAGCTAGCAGTGTAAAAACAGTTTGGCTAGAACAATGTTTTATTAGAATTATTTAACAAAAAAGAAATATTTAAGACATCTCTACCATTTAACATCCAGTCTGACAAAGAAAAAAAAGAGAGAAAGAGAGCAAAACCAAAATACAAAATACAAAAAAAAAAAAATCCAGTATTTTCGTTTTGTTTTTTTTGTACAGGGGAAAAAAAAATAAAATCGGAATTAATATAACCGTTTGCACACCTGTCCCTAACAGTATTTCACACATCTGTTGTCTGGGGGGTTAGAAGGTAATTTCTTAGCTTTACGGTCAGTTGAAATAAACTCCGTTAAATTTCAATGGGATTTTACACCGAATTCAGGTGTGCATTACGATTGCGGCCTATTTGGAGAGAGAGACACAAACTTGGCTATATATATATATATATATATATATATATATATATATATATATATATATATAAACAATAAATTACTCATTATTTGGCATTCCGTGAATATTTATCTCCTCCTCTTAAAAAAAAAGGTTTTGCATTTATAGAAGTCACACATTATCAGACTGTTTTGGTGGATACACAAATTCGATGGATACACACGCACAAAAAAAAATCTGGCTTTTAATGGCAGAACAACCAGAGACTGGGTCGGTCCCCTGCCCCCCCCCCTCCCCCCAAGTTGTGAGTGAGCTATCCTGATTAAAACTTCCAAAACAGGACAAGTTTTCACGATAAAACTTAAGGCCATGTTTTATTTGCTGATCGATGGACAAAAAAAAGCAAGGCAGTGAGTTTTCTTCCCCACCCATCCCCGGTTATTTCCTTGAAAGTCTGTGCTCGTAAAAATCACGAAAAAAGTTGGAAAGACGGAATTATTGAAACTTTTAAATATATTTTACACAATCTCCGTTTTGTACAAAAATACAAGTTAATTATAAACATAAAGCGATGATACTATTCGGTAAATCTTCTTTTTGTGATATGCTACTGTATATATATATATATATATCTATATATATATATATATCTATATATATATTCATTTATTTATTTATAAAACATCTCATCACTGTTCTCATTTGAGATCCGGACTGGATGGAATCTCGACTAGCAAAGGACTCTTAACACGGATCAGGTTTTCGGCTGGAAATATTTCAATTTTAGACTGGCCAAAAATTAAAGAGGAAAAACATATTAGGGCACTGATGTCCATAAACCAACAAATAATTTGGCTAGGATATGGCAAACACAAACACACAGATCTCTACAAGAAACCGATATCAGTACATAATTGTTGCACATATACCAACATGGAATGAAACTTTAGTGAGACGCCGCGGAAAGTTCATTTGTCTTCAACTTGGCATTTTCTCTGATTTCGTCGAACGAGTACATCTTCGTTACGACGCCGTTTTTAAACACCGTGTGAAGGAGGTCCTGCAAATGAATGCAAACCATTTGTTATGGCTTTAGTAAAAAAAATAATACAGCCATCTACCAAAAAATTTAAGGGACTTAAAAAATTATTTTTTAAGCCACTAGAGTAGAGATGTTAAACTCAAGTTCATTGAGGGCCGCATCAGCCGATCAGGTGGTCTATTATTATTATTATTATTATTATTATTATTATTATTATTATTATTATTTATTTATTCATTAAACATGCAACTTTCACACTGCTGTTTCTGTGACCATTTTAATTTCTTGTTCCGCATTCCAATCATATTATTATTATACTTAATTCATTAAACATGAAACTCAAGCCAACGGAACATTTAAAAATGTGTCATTTGGAACATAACACGCCAGATATCACGGTTTTCAAGGGCCGAAGCGTACAGTTTATTGGTATTGCTGTACCAGGAGATGCCAGTGTCAAAGAAAAAGAACTGGAAAGAAAATCACGAAATATCGCAACCTGGTCATCGAAATGACACGGCCATGGATGAAACATGTAACCGTGATACCCACTGTCATTGGGGCACTTGGTACCATGTCCAAGAATTTTACGAAACACTTCAAGAAATTGCAGCTTCCTGCAATAATACCAGCGGAACTGCAAAAAGCTGCCCAATTTGAACATCGTACATCTTAAGAAGGTACTTGGTTGATACCTAGGACGCTGGCAGCAACCCGTATCAACCATTAGCGCCAATAAAATGTATTTGTGACACATTATTATTTATTATTATTGTTTACTTTATTCATTAAACATGAAACTCAGCCAACTGAACATTAAAAAATGCATCACAAATACCATTGACTGGTGCTAATGGTTGATACGGGTTGCTGCCAGCGTCCTAGGAATCAACCAAGTACCTTCTTAAGATGTACGATGTTCCAAGTAGCACAGCTTTTTGCAGTTCCACTGCAGGTATCTTATAAAATTCTTGGACATGGTACCAAGTGCCCCGATGACAATGGGTATCACTGTTAACTGTTTCATCCATAGCCGTGTAGTTTCGATGGCCACGTCGCGATATTTCATGATTTTTTTCCAGTTCTTTTTCTTCGACTCTGGCATCTCCTGGGACCGCGATGTCAATAAATTGTACGTTTCGGTTTTCGACAACTGTGATATCTGGCATGTTGTGTTTCCAAGTGACAATCTGTCTGTATTCGAAAGTCCCACAAGATCTTCACCTTCTCATTTTCTATAACTTTTCCCACTTTATGTTCCCATGACTTTTTGGATACAGGTTTGGATTGTCGGTGGATTTTTGTATCTTTGCTTTCATAGCCGTAGTTTGTAGTGCTTGTTCTTGAGCAGCGAGTATTAAACCTTCTGTTTCTTTCTTGATGGTTCCCATCTTAAGCCATGCCCATGTCAAGTTGTCATCATCATCATCATCATCATATTATTATTATTATTACTGTTACTTTTATTCATTAAACATGAAACTCAGTCAACTGAATATTTAAAAATGTATCACAAATATTATTGACTGGCGCTGATGGTTGATACGGGTTACTGCCAGCATCCTAGGTATCAACCAAGTTTCTTCTTAAAGAAGGCTTAAAGGAGCCTTGGTGGTGCAGCGGACTAAAGTGCTGTTAAGTAGCACTTAGCTGCCAGCTGCCTGCAATTACTGTGAGTTCAAATCTCACTAGGTTCAAGGTTGACTCAGCCTTCCATCCTTCCGAGGTAGGTAAAATGAGGACCCGGATTGTGGGGGCAATAAGCTGACTTTATATAAAAAAGAACACCGCTTAGGAAGGGCCAAAAGCCCTATTAAGCAGGTATATACAAAAGTATGAAGGCTATTGCTTAACGCATTGTAAGCCGCCCTGAGTCTCCGGAGAAGGGCTGCATATAAATCGAACCAATCAATAAAATGTACGATGTTCCGAGTAAGGTAGTCTTTTGCAGTTCCGCTGGTGTTATAGCAGGAAACTGCAATTTCTGGATGTATTGATGATGATGATGATATTTATAATAATTTTAGTTATTTATTACATTTTGCTGCCGCTCATCTCCGCTACAAGGTGACCCTGGGCAGCTTACCAATTACTGGAGAACGCAAACCTGTTTGTATTTCTGCTCTAAAACCCCAACCCCAGGCAATTCATCCCTATTCCCTTCAGCCCACAAAGGAAATTGAAGCATTTACGTTACCTGTCCATATTCTTCTAGATCCCCTTTGCCTTCTTCTAGCGTGACGAAGTCTCCGTTCGGCGTTCTGTGTAAGGACAACCTTCCTTTCTTTGACCGTTTGTTGGGATCGGCAACGGGATCTTTGAAGACGTTCACCTGGAAGTCAAAGTTAAAAGGAATTCAAACATCCACGCTGACTTCGGTGGATCCCCGGTTTTTTTTTTCCTCCCCTCTCAAGTAAAGATTACATTTAGAGAACATACCCCGAGGCCATTAGTAACCACGTAACTGCATTTGAAGGAGCAGTTCAAGAGATCTCTGGTTAACTTCTGCAGAAGGGCTCCACCAGAGCCGAAGGCAATATTTTCAATGCTCCATTTCTGCTTTTTCATGCCCTCCACAATCTGGAAAACGATAGAAAACGCTTTTAAGCATCGCGCCAGCCAAGGTAACAGGTTTTAAATTAAGCCCATGCCTCATAATCTACAGGCAGCAACTTGACTTTTTCAAAACGTTGGGTTACGCCATTTTTGTGGATCAACGTTAACTTACAAAAACGAAGACTGTTTTTGTTACCTTATGTTGCTTCACAAAAAATTACATAAGACCGTTTTCGGGTTTTACATTTCTCCACAAAATGAAAAAAAAAAAACCTGATAACATCCTGTCTGGTTCCTGTTAAGAAATATTCTGGAATAGCTAGGGAATCTATTGTTAACAGTCTTCCAACCCAAATGATACATTTTTTAAATATTTTAAAAGGTCTGAGCACCTCTGGAATTTTAAGAAGAGTTCTCCGGACATCCCCACAAATAGTCAGAAAACAAGTCCTTGAAATGTGTCTGTCAGTCCTCCCAGGCAGGAAACTTGAGACGATGAATTAACGCTACATTGTTAGGCTATCTTAGTAGAATCTTGCAACAGAGTTGGAAGGGACCTTGGAGGTCTTCTAGTCCAACCCCCCGCTTAGGCAGGAAACCCTACACCACTTCAGACAAACGGTTATCCAACATCATAGAAGTAGAGCTTATATTACGAGCATCCTGAAAAATCACGCTAGGACTTACTTTCCGGTTGCGTCTTATTTTGGGGGGAAACGGGGTAGTATAATATCTGCTGGGCCCTTCTGACCAGCGCTGCAGTGTGAGCACTCCAGGTCAGGTCCTCTTTTTATGATAACACCCAGAAAACTTTTGAAAATGCAAATCCTTCCCCCCCCCCCCCCCCCCCCCCAAGACAAGCACGGGGAAAACCTGTGGTTTTCTTTTGAAAGGCGTCTGCTCAAGGTTAAGTAACGTTTTGGACCATGTCAAGTTACACCCTGAACAAGGTCATCGAAAAGCATCATGGGGTTAAGACGGTGATCTTTGGGCTGAGGGTTGTGGGGTACCGTCTTGTCCTCAAGTGAATTCAACCGTGCCTGTGGGGTTTTTTGGGGTGTGTGTGTGTTCTGACCTAGGCTTCCGCAGCAGCACGAAGCCGAGTCCTCGTCCCGATAAACCCCTTTTATTTAATTTACAGTGAATTCCTCTCCAGCAATGTCTTTCCTGTTGTGACCCCGACTCCCGAGCCTGTCCTAACAGAGGAAGAGGACTCAGAAGGTGATGGGGAGGAACTGACAAGGCCTCCCTCTCCAGGACCCTCCTCTCTGGCAATGCCTCAGGTTCCATCCGAAGGCCAAGAGGAACAGCCTGGGATATGCCAGGAGGAAAGCATATCGGAACAACAACGGATAGGGAGCGAGGATGATGAATCCTGGATTGATCCCCGGCAGCGTCGGAGGGAGAAGCGTGCGCAGCAACGAAAGAGGCGTGGGAGGGCCAGAGATTGAGCCGAGTCACTGAGCCACACCCCACAAGGAATAAAAGTGGGTGTGATTGCTCTTCAGGCTTTGTGACGGTCAAAGTTAAAAACCTGAGAGTTACATCGTGTTACCTGGAATCTGGCTTGTGCATAATTGGATTGGACCTTGGCTAATTCTTGCTTCGTGGATTACTTTTTGCTACTGAACCGGACTGAGGAGAAACTCTCTCCTGCTGACTGTGAGTGAAAACTGACTTGGCAGGCATTTTGCAGTTTACTGCCAAAACTCTTATCTGCAAGGATTTCTAGTTTGATTGCTTAATAAAATCTTGGCAGGCGGCCTGGTTGTGTGTTTGCCTGTGTGGGGAAGGGGGACAGAACATTTTCTCTCCCACAGTCTTTCAAGATAGTTCACAATTACTGACCTTTATCAGGCTTGGAGAGTGGCCAGGCCAATATCTTCAAAACATGGCAAAGAGTCACAACACAATTAAGCAAACTAATTGTCTCCTACAAACGTCCCTCCCCTTCGCTCCTCTTTTATTCCCTATGGGAGGGGCCATTCACCATCCACCTGTGGCTTTACTCTTGAGTCGACCCTTATTCCTTAGCTGTTCCCTTCTCCTGGCAGCTCTACGCAGGCACACACTGGGAACAGGATCCAGCTGTTTTTCTGCTTCACTGATGTCCGACTGCGAAGGCAGCTGACAACTATCGGACGGCCCTGTCCCTCTCTCTGCCTCCGATGCAGAGCACTCGTCAGAGCCTTCCCCAGACTCCAGGGCTGGCCCATGTTCCTTCCCAACTTCCTCACTGTCTGAATCTGGTGCCAGATCCGGTGGCCGCTTGGCAAGCCACAACAGGGAGTTTCTACTTCCTGAAATTTACAGCAAAGAGGATGTGGCGAGATTTTGTAAGATTTCATGCTACATGTGGGATCTCGTAAAGTTTCTGTACCAACTGAACATCTCCTGAATTGCAAAAAAAAAAAAAAAAAAAAAAAAAATCAAAAAACCCAGCACTGGCAAAGGATTGAAAATTGAAGGGGAAATTGCCGGTGACAGGAAGAAAAAAAAAGGAGGGGAAAAGGCAACTAGAGCAATTTTATGTTTTAGTTTCAACCATTTCGGTGCAAATACACCTTTGGAAGCACTGTGCTATTAAGAAATAATGTATTTTCCTATTGAAACTTTAGGGGACAAAGAGAAATATTTCTCAAGACTTTTAACATTCTGTATAGAGAGATTTGAGAGCAGAGCCGCCAATTAAGGTATGGTTGTTTTTAATGGTACCTGTGTTAAAAGGTACCTGAAGTACTTATTTAGAAATTAACAGAATAATAGAGTTGGAAGGGACCTTGGAGGTCTTCTAGTCCAACCCCCTGCTCAAGGCAGGAGACCCTATACCATTCTGGACAAGGGGATGTCCAGTCTCTTCTTAAAAAGCCTCCCGTGATGGAGCAGCCACGGCCACAAAATTAATCACAAAAGTCACACCTCTTGCAATGTGTTGATATCCACACCGTCTCCTTGAATAATTCTGAGGTAAGGTGGCAACACTTTATAACCTTTTGAATTTTCTGTAATGGGGAACTTCTTTCCTAAAATTTCCAAAACCTAAAGAAAGAGAGAGAGAGAACCAGGAGGATAATGAATTTAAAACAGAAGTTATATAACAAAAAGCTGTAAAGGAAGAAAAATTCAAATCCAGTCGCTGTATTAAAATTATTCCGGAAGGAACTTTTGGATTAAAACTTGCTTCAGCGTACACAGGTGGCTAGAAAACATGATAGGGAACCATGTAGATTTTAAACCTGAATTGTTTTTATTAGGTATAATATCAGAAAAATTAGGTAAGAAAGGTATGTATTTAATATTACATGCCGTAACAGCAGCGAGGATTATATTCGCACAATATTGTAAAAAAATGAAGAAACACCGCAAGACGAAGAGGTAATGAAGAAGATACTAGACTGCGCAGACATGGACAGATTGACATTGAAAATTCAGCAGAAAGACGACACAGAATACTATCAAACATGGAATCTGTTTTACCGGTGGTTGGGAAAAAGGGACGGAGATTAAGAATATAGACTAGACTAGACTAGACTACAATACAATATGGAAAGAATAGAGTAGAGTAGAAATAATGGAATGGAATACAATACAATACAATATGGAAAGAGTAGAGTAGAGTAGAGTAGAGTAGAGTAGAGTAGAGTAGAGTAG
>WNWU01000049.1:6586390-6604518 GCA_012654045.1 Ptyas mucosa | reverse complement strand
AGAGTAGAGTAGAGTAGAGTAGAGTAGAGTAGAGTAGAGTAGAGTAGAGTAGAGTAGAGTAGAGTAGAGTAGAATAGAATAGAATAGAATTCTTTATTGGCCAAGTGTGATCGGACACACAAGGAATTTGTCTTGGTGCATACGCTCTCGGAGTACATAAAAGAAAAGATACATTCAACAAGAATCATAAGGTACAACATTTAATGAGTGTCATAGGGAAACAGTCAATATAAATCTTAAAGATACCAGCAACAAGGTTACATATAATCAGAATTGTTAAGCAAATTAAATACCCAGACAATACAGTGTTTATTAAGCGCTAAGCAATGTAATCAATAAAAAAAGTCAATAAAATTGGAGGGGGGGGGGGGAGAGAGGAGAGAAATCTGGTTGAAGGAACTAAGCGGCCTGCACTGAATTAGTGATTTATCAATAATTGATTTCACTCTGCAATTTTGAAAATCTTTAACTCCGAGCCCTTACCTTCAGCACGGTGTCCAGAGGATTTCCGGAATCTGGCCGGATTATCAGAGGAGCTTCTGCACTTCTCGACTCAATCAAATGCCTTAAATCCTCACCCCAGATTTGTTCGCAAGCATTGTAAATGTCGTAACTGTCACTGACCACAGACACAGGCACTGAAGAGAAATGGGTCACAATATGTTTGAAAGCATCTTTTTCGTGGTCTTTCCCCCAAGCTGTTATAGTACTGGAAGAAGAGGAGGTGTTGATTAAACTCGGAGACATTTATATCCTTTCGTATACTTCTGCTTGCGATCAAAAGTCCTTTAGGTCAGGGGATCTCCAACCTTGGCAACTTTAAGACTTGTGGACTTCAATTCCCAGAATTCTGGGAGTTGAAGTCTACAAATCTTAAAGCTGGCTGAGGAATTCTGGGAGTTGAAGTCCACATGTCTTAAAGTTGCCAAGGTTAGAGACCCCTGCTTTAGGTAACAAACAGTGGTAATTAGGTTTTTTTTTTTCTTGGAACAGGTTTAGACAATGTTTTCATTCATGTGAAAGTGTTAAAAAATCTTCTTTGCTGCCTTATGGAAGCTTTCTATCGCTCCTATCTCAAACAGCTGGCCCCCGTGTAGATGGATTAATTATACTTAAATCATCAATTTTGTTAGAGTAGTATTGATTTCCCAAAAGGACTTAAATGATGAAGAGTCTCAAATGAACCTAATTAGAAAAATGGAGCTCTTGAATCAAAGAAAACGATGGACTAATACTCTATCCGTAACAAATTTTTATTAAAAAATAATAATAATCCCAAAACAGGGCACTGATGCATTTGAAATGAAAACAATATTATTTTTTATTATAAATTATGTGTAAGTGACGATCGATTCCCAAAAGGAACTGGGAACGCAAATGTAAGACGTCGGCATGAATTAATTCAAGAAGTTGAATCTTTCATTAGTTTTTAATGAAATTGTAACACATCAAATAAAAGCTGCAAATAAACTGAACACTGCTAGAAATTAGTGCTTGGCATCAGAATTGCTGATGAACTGCAACTATGTGGCATGTGTGGTGTTTCTGTGTGTGTGGTATGTGGCTAGATAAGAGACAAAGATAGGATGAGATAGATAGATAGATAGATAGATAGATAGATAGATAGATAGATGATGCATGGATGATATAAATAATAGATGGATGGATAGAGACAGAGAGCAATACAGATGCGAGAGAGATAAAGATAGATAGGGAGAGACAGATGCAAATGTGAGACAGAGATAGATAGATAGATAGATAGATAGATAGATAGATAGATAGATAGTTGATGGATTATATAAATGATAGATATGGATGGATAGAGAGAGAGTAATACAGATGCGAGAGAGATAAAGATAGATAGGAAGAGAGAGATACAAATGTGAGGCATAGATAGATATAGATATATAGATAAATGGAATGATAGATGGAATGATAGATAGATAGATGGATGGATGATATAAATGATAGATATGGATGGATGGAGAGAGCAATACAGATGCGAGAGATAAAGATAGATAGGGCGAGATATAGTGATATGAGAGAGAGGGGGGGAGAGAGAGAGGGAGAGAGGGGGGGGAGGGAGATACAAATGTGAGACAGAGATAGATAGAGACATAGAGAGAGTATCCAGATAGATAAATAAATAGATGGAGACATAGGCAGAGAGAGAGAGAGATACAGATAGAAAGATGGATAAATAGGTAGATGGAGAAGGAGAGAGGGAGGGAGGATAGTCCTTGTCTATTATGTCTATAGAGATTCTCACTTATCCTGGTCATGGTTGTCACCTGATAAGGATAACCAAAAGAATAGGCTGCTATATCGAATATCAATAAAACAAACAACTACCTGTGTTCAGCAGCTGGAACGGAATAACCTGGGACAGGGTCTTTTGTGCCATAATATTTCTTAATTAAAACAATTCCGGCTACGGTGTCCGTGCCTTTGAAGTTCACCAAATGTGCCGAAGCTCCGATTCCTGCAGTCTGGGGAAAAATAATGATTTCCGTTTTAATGAACGCTCGAGTCAAATTCAGCAATCCTGTCTCCCGTTTTACAACATACATCTAAAAAGGCAATTCAGAGAGTCTTCGACTTACAACCGTTTGCTCGGTGACCGTTCGAAGTTACAAGGCCAGCGGAAAAAAAAAAAAAGCGACTTATGACCGGTTCTCACACTTATGGCCGGTGTGGTCATGTGATCAAACTTTGGACACTTGGCGACTGTATCCGGTTGCAGTATCCCGGGGCCACGTGGTTTCCTTTTGTAACCTTCCCAGCCTGTTTCCGATAAGCAGTAAGTCAACGGGGGAAGCAAGATTCGCTTAACGACAGCATAATTCACTTCACACCTGCAGTGATTCGCTTAACAATGGTGGCAAAAAGGTTGTAAAAGCTCACTTAACAACTGCCTTAACAGAACGTTTGGGGTTGTAGTCCTAATGTGATGACTACCTGCGTATAACCGAATATCACCTTATACAGTCACCATGTGCGAGTCGGCAGCAATATAAAATTTCCAAAATAATTAATAAAATTTCTAAATAATTATAATAAATAAACGGGCTGCTCTATTCGGAGATTCAGCAAATGGCCGAGAACAGATTTATGTTGCTAAGAGAGACGGTGGACTTTGCCTCATTTTACGACCTTTCTCTCCACAATCCTTAAATGAATCCCTGCAGCTGTTAAATTAGTAACGCGGTTGTTAAGTGAATCTGGCTTCCCCATTGACTTTGTCAGAAGGTCGCAAAAGGGGATTGTTAGGAAATGGTTATTTGTCTAACTAGTTGGTCAGGCAATATATAAACCAACAATGTCTGTTTGCAGTCAGAAAGGTATTATATTGCTTTAAGACTGTATTGCATCATCTTGTATCCTGATTGGCTAAGCTCTGTAGCCAATGTATTTAAGGGCAGTCAGGATCATGGCTTGTGTGGATACTACACTATTTTACCTGCTTATTTGCTGTAACTCTCTACCTGATCTCTCTGCATGATCACTGTTTGATCATAGCTACATGTTGCTTTCTACTATTTATTGAATGTTTTGATATTGAACTTGTTCCTGTTTTGAAACTCAAGAACTGTTTTATTGTGTATGTCTACAACTGGTAAGAAGACTTTGTACTTGAAATATCCCTGGATTGATCTTTTAACTCTCGTCTTATCTGTGTATGACTTGGATTGTTTTTGGATTTTGCTTTACTTTTTCTAACAGCTCAGTGTGTTTGTATGTTGACTGTGATTGTTCACAACCACTCCCAGTCGCTTTTCATGCGTTTACTCAAAGAGTACTCTGCTCAATAACCTACAACATCAGTTATGAGCCAAGAATATCCTTAACAGGGATCCCATAACCCATGGACACTGCAGCGGTCATAAATATGTGTCAGTTGCCAAGCGCTTGTATTTGGATCACGCGACTGCGGGGATGCTGCAATGGCCGTGAGCGCGAAAACGGCAGTAAGTCACTTTTTTCAGTGATGTTGTAACTTTGAATGGTCACTAAATGGACTGCTGTAAGTCGAGGACTAGCTGGAGTTTGGAATATCTGTCCAGGGATGTTTACTTGGTGTCTTTTCAGCAATTATTCTCCCATATTTTTAAACAAGTGCTGTTATCTTAGTTTCTTAACTTTTTCCTGTAGTTTTTCATTCCCAGGACTGGAATTCGTTACATTCTCTTACATGCTGCCACTTTTTAGGCCACGTTTTCACGGACGTCATTATTCCACAACTTTCATTTAGGGTTTAAATTGTTAGGGCTGTGTTGTAAATCCTCTGAGGATTCTCCATGCCGAGTGGCATGCCACAGTTTTCAAGCTACCGTATTTTTTGGACTATAAGATGTACCTAAATTGAGGTGCATTTTATGGGAGGAAAACAAGAACAAAAAAAATAAGTTTTGGCCTCTGCGCATCAGATTTTCGCCCTCCCTGGCTCCCAGAAGCACTCTGCAGGCCAAAAACAGGCCCGTTTTTGATGAAAACGGGCTGTGCGGAGCACTGCAGAATGCTTCTGGGGACCAGGGAGGGCGAAAATGCGATGCACGGAGGGTTAATGTCTGTATTCGGTCTATAAGGCGGACCTATATTTTCACCCACTTTTGTGGGGGGGAGAGACAGTACGTCTTATACTCCGTAAAATACGGTAAGTTAAGTAATCGAGAATGTTACCTCTTGCGAAGACACCCCTCTGTAACCGAAGTCGTGAAGCTTGTATTCCAGCCCTTCTAAGCTGCCTGAGGTTTCGAACAAGTATTTTGCCAGTATCTTCTTCTGTTCCCTGGAATTTGTAGCTACTGTGATGGGATACCATGACTGAACAAGAATTGTCTGGCAAAAGAATAAGGTACACCATCAATAAGATTAGATATTTTCATTTTTCATTTTATTAAATTTGTATACCGCTGCCCTTCTCCTGCAGGACTCAGGGCGGTGAACAGCCGGAATAAAACAGAACATTACAAAATTTAAAAACAATTTAAAATAATTAAATAATTTTCGGCCTAATTTAAAACCCAATTAAAACTAAGTTCCAATTAAGACCAAAACAGATGGGGTCAAGCCAGCCCAGCTAGATGGAATAGATGTGTTTTTAGGGCTCGGCGAAAAGTCCAGAGGTCAGATATTGTGCGAATCTCTGGGGGTTGGTCATTCCAAAGGGTGGGTGCCGCCACAGAGAAGGCTCTCCCCCTGGGGGTCGCCAGCCGACATTGTCTGGCGGATGGCACCCTGAGGAGGTCCTCTCTGTGCAAGCGTATTGGCCGGTGGGAGGCTATTGGTAACAGCAGGCGGTCTCGTAGATACCGCGGCCCTATGCCATGGAGCGCTTTAAAGGTGGTCACCAACACCTTGAAGCGCACCCGGAAGACCACTGGGAGCCAGTGCAGCTCGCGGAGGAGAGGTGTCACATGGGAGCGCCCTGTTCTCCCATAATCCCCCACGCAGCCGTATCCCCCGTGCTCCATACAATCCCCCCTCTCACCGGAAAAGCGGTGAAGACCTGGCTTTTCCGGTAGGCCTGGGGCCGTTGATCTCGCTCTTGCGATCTGGCGAGATCCGGCCATGAATGGTATGAATGAGATTTAATGTTCTAATATTTTTAATTTTTATATGTTTTTATTAGGATTTTAAATGTATTGTGAGCCACCCTGAGTCTTCGGAGAGGGGCGGCATATAAATTGGAAGGAAAAGAAAAAAATCTCCAAGGCCCCTTCCAACTCTGCTATTCTATGTTCACCTTTATTCATGGGCCCACTTTTATTCAGAGAGCGGAGGAATTCATCCGATCTAGTTTTCTACACTCTGTGCCTAATTTTTTTAAAAAAACAAAACATCTCCATCCTAGCTCCCGTTAATCTATTTTAAAATTCCACACTACCCACCTCAATCCAGTTTGTGAGCCAGTAACAGTTTGGATCCGTGTTTTCAACTGTGAAAAGTACATTTCCCCTGGGAATGACAAATCCCTCGGGAACAGCCTTTATTTCAATAGGAAGATGGCCATCGTACTTCTATAAAGTAAAAGAGAAACAGAAGGATGGTTTTTGAAAACACACAAACACTACCATCTATTTAGCTGGATGAAAAATAGGTTTGAATATAAATACAGTGGTACCTTGGTACTCATTAATTGAGTACCAAAAACAAATGTTTCCCAAGGAATAATATAGTGCCAGGGTCCCCAACTCCCGGTCCGTGGATCGGCACTGGGCCACGGCATGCCAGAAACTGGGCCACGCAAACAAGCAAAGCCCCATCTGCGGGATGAAGGCAGGCCGTGAAACCACGCCCCTTTCGGTCCGCGGAAAAACCTCTCTCCACCGAACTGGTCCCCGGTCCCCAAAACTTTGGGGGTCATTGATATAGCGAGTCACAAGGCAGACAACACTGTTAAGTCCTAGCTTGTGCACTGAGTACCAAACAAACGATGAGTATTGGGCCAAAATTTGTTTTTACCTCAAGAATATAGTTCCATCCTGGTTCATTGAAGACATCGTCTTGAAAATGTTCCTTGTATACCTCTTTGGCTATCTTTATTTTCTCTTTGGTTATCACTTTGCCTATGAAACAATTGAAACTGTATTATATACACCAAAGAAAGTCTGTGTCAGACATGAGTTATCTACTCTGAAAGTTGGTTTGACAATACTGTATTTTAAATTCAAATAATATATCAAAAAAATATTACTTCTGCTACTGCTGATTTTGGAGAAGCCAAAGAGATAAATTAGGAAGCCACACATACCTTTTAGCAAACAGAGAATTGACAACAATTCCTATTTGTCCACGTTTTTTTTTTAACCCGAGGACAGTTTCTTTAAAATACAGGTCATCCTCGATTTATGAGCAAAATTGAGCCCAAAACTTCTGATGCTAAGGGAGACCATCTGTGAAGTGAATTTGGTCCCATTTTACGATCTTTTTTGCCGCAGTTGTTAAGTAAATCATTATGGTTGTTAAATTAAGTCACACGGTTGTTAAGTGAATCTGGCTTCCTCATTGACTTTGCTTGTCAGGTCGCAAAAGGGGATCAACGTGACCCCGGGACACTGCGGCCGTCATAAATATGAGTCAGTCAATTGCCAAGTCTTTGAATTTTGATCACATGATCATGGGGATGCTGCAATGGTTATAAGTGTGAAAAGGGCCAGAAGTCCCTTTTTTCATTGCCGTTGTAACTTCAAGGGCTCATTAAGTGAACTGTCATAAGTCGAGGACCACCTGTATTCATTCCCAATTCATGTTCCAAGGCACCTAACAGTACAACATGCCTTAACAAAAACAGTTTAACTCTTAAAACTGTGCATCATTTAGAATGACTCTAAAAAATAGCTTATCGGGCTGAAGTCCCAAGTAAAAATATTTATCGGCTGGCAGGTAGTCCAGGAAAAAACAAGGATGGTTAGAATCTGATCATTTTTTAAAGTATGGGACAGATGGTATGAATGGATTAATCAATGGGAAAAAAAGGTAAAGTCAAACATAGTAAGAAATTAAAGGTAACAAATATACACCGTCACTAAGGAGGAAAAGTTAATGTATATATTTATATGTTTAAATATTATAGATAGATAATCCTGTTTGTTAGTTTTTGTTTGTAAGTAGTTTAGAAATGTATTTTTAGAGTTAAGAACATTTTATATAATTTTTATCTTTTTATATTGAATAAAGTTTGTTTTTAAAACTTAAAAAAAAAAGAAAAAAAGAACCTGATCATCATTTTAAAATCCGTGCTAAGTGTACCTCATTTACTGAAGCAGATAAAAGAGATCTCCTTGTTCAAAAACTTCAGACTTGGCCAAGCATATATGCTTATTTCAGGGATGTGAAACTTGATTTCGTGGAGGGGCGCATCAGGGTTGTGTTTGACCTCAGGAGGGCCGAGGGGACGTGGCCAAGGGGGGCATGACCAACTTGACGTCACTCATGTCAGGGGCACTTGTGGTGCCCTGAGTGCTCTGCCAGCAAAAATGGGCTCCTGATTTCCGTTTTTGGCTGGGACGGCCTCCTGCAACCCTCTGCCAGCAAAAACGGAGCTCGAGAAGGCTGCATGCAGCCCTCATGAGTTCCATTTTCGGCAGCAATGGCCTCACAGAGCTTGAGTGTTTTCAGCCACGTTCCGTTTCCGCTGGCACCGCAGGCCGAATCTGGCCCACGGGCCAAGATAGGTAGGTAGGTAGGTAGGTAGGTAGATAAATAGATAGAGATAGATAAGAAATAGATAAGAGATAGACAGATAGATAGAGATGATAACTTGGCCAAGTGTGATTGGACACACAAGGAATTTGCCTTGGTGCATACGCTCTCAGTGTACATAAAAAGAAAAGATACATTTGTCAAGAACACTTAATGATAGTCATAGGGTACAAAAAAATGAGTTTGACACCCCTGGTTTACTTCATTCCCCTGGTGCAAACATTCTAAGCATGCCCCGTTAAATAGAACGGCAATCCATGAAAATGTGTAACATACAAGTCAGATTCTGCAAACAAGGGACCTCATATGTATTTTCAGCTAAAGATGCCAGACCCTTTTCAAAAGCTTTTTAATATGTATTTTAAGGCCAGCTTTCAAAAGCTTTCCAGATGTATTTAAGGCTAGCTTCAGAGATAAATGCACTTTATCACACGTGACATGCAGATTTCAGTTCAACTGTTTCCTAAGAAGAGTGCAAGGCTGTTCTTCTTTTCTCTTGCTTAAGAGCAATCTTCAATCATAACAATTTTATCGCTATAATTAACCACCGATTCAGCTCCCAAATAGCTTAACTGAATAATTGCCTATTAGTAGCATAATAGGTGACCATAAATACCCAATAATAACCTTACATAATACAGGAGATAAGCTAAGAGAAACATGGTCAACAGCCAAGATGAAGAGAAATCCTTTTTAATTTTACTTTCTGGAACTTTCCAGGAACGAAGGGAAATGTCATTTTATGAGTCCTCCAAGTTCCATTCAGCCAAATAAGTGATCAATTGTATCAATAGCCGAAGAGAAATTTAGGAGACACAATAAGGAACATTCCTGATCTTGACCCTGGCCACAGCCAATTCTCTAACACAGTGATGGTTAAACTTTTTGTTGTTGCGTGTCGACAGCACATGTGTGTCCACACGACAGTGCACACGTGTGCTCACACCTATTATGCAATGCGCGTGACACCACCATCCCCGTGCCCCATTTTGGGCCTAGTAGGCCTCCCTGCGGCCTCCTGGGACCAAAAATGGGCTGCGGGGGGAGGCCTGCTAGGCCCAAAACAGGGTGCGGAGGCACACCCCCCACCACGAGCATGTGTGCGTGACCCCCCCCCCCTGGACATGCGCCCCACCCCGTGTGGCAGGGACCGGAAATTCCACCACACACTCAATCAAGCACGTTGCTCGAAAATGGATTCCTGGAGATTGATCATTACATTTACAATGTGATGGAATTCAGACATGCCTTCTTCTTAGGTTGGATTAAAAATACATCCTCCTGAAATGAGGCTCTTCAAGCACCTCACATTCCCCTGCTTGTATTTTATCAAAGGGAAGTATAACAGCAATATTTTTTTATTTGTTAGATACTTGTAGCCTTCCCGGTTTACACAAATCCATTAAGTCTTAAAAGAATAAAATAAGCACCGTGCTAATAAAACGTCCCTTGAATCAGAATTGGAATTTGGAAACAAAACTAATTTTTAAACATAAATGTGAACATATCACAGCCCAAGTAGTATGAATTTGCACTTTTGCGTGTAAAATATTTTCCCTCCAAAAGTTTATAATAAAATGAAGAGAGTTTGGTTCATTGTTTCTCAAATACTTCAGTAGCTGAACGTAATAAACAGTTCCCTTGAAATCAAACTAGAGGGAGTCCTTGACTTACGACCACAATTGAGCCCGAAATTTATGTTGTTAAGTGAGACATTTGTTAAATGAGCTCTGCTCCATCTTATGACCTTTCTTACCACAGTCGTTAAATGAATCATTGCAGTTGTTAAGTAAATCTGGCTTCCCCACTGACTTTCCTTATCAGAAGGTCGCAAAAGGGAATCACATGACCCCGGGACATTGCAACCGTCATAAGTGTGAACCGGTTGCCAAGCATCTGAATTTTGATCAAGTAATCGTGGGGATGATGCCATCGGTCGTAAGTGTGAAAAATGGTCCTTTTTTCAGTGCTGAACAGTCACTGAACGATAGGTTGTAAGTTGAGGACTACCTGACAGCATAATGATGTAACTTAAAACACAGAAAGTATGTATTGCAGGTATGAAAATTTAATATATCTGATTAAGAGCCTTTAGAAGACCTGGAAAGTAAGCTGCTCCTCAAACTTTAGGAACTGCTATTATAAGAGTGAACAAACATTAAAAAGCTAAAACATAATTGAGTCCAGATCTTAGGTTTATCTAAGCAATTAATTCAGGATAAAGTGCAGTGCATATTCAAGGACAATTCAAAGATTCTTTTATGACTTATCCTTGATACAAGTCCAGCCTAAGACATTTCGAAAATTATTCTTATTCCAGCAGAGAAATGACATCAGGGAATGACAGCGACAATACGGAAAGGCGTCATTTGAAAATGTAGGAGAAAAAAAAAATACTTACCTTGTAAGTATTTATTAAGTGTGTACTGCAATCCATAAAAAACCGTTTCCTCATATTTGACCTTCCGTAATTTGGAGTTCTCCGTTTTCTTTTCACGACATTCAAAGTAGGAATAAACTTTGCTTGTGTTGGGTGGATACTGTTTGTAATGTGTGACCTACAAGAAGATAACCCTGGGTTACATAACACAAAATGAGAGCATTGTACACATTTAGTTCAGATACAAAATTGGTAGCATCTAAAATAGAAAAGACGGGTTTCTCTCTTTGTTGTTAGCTACATTACTGAAAGTTTGAAAATTCAGTATTAACAAAGGCCTTGGGTGCTGTTTTTGAGTGTTTAATATGGCTCACGCTGCCATTATTATTACTTAGGACCACCACACTGGTCCTGTTGTGGTCTGCCAGCAGCCTGCAGACCTGGCAACAGAGTCGGACAGTGAGGAGGCTGGGGAGGACAATAGGCCAGTCCTGGACTGATGGGAAGGCCCAGACAGGCTCTGCATCGGAGGCAGAGATGGGGCCAGGGCCATCTGGGAGCGATGCACGGACTCCGGAGCCCCAGAGGTGGACAGCAGAGAGGCAGAGGAACAGGAGGAGCCTGTTCCTAGTGCACGCATGCGAAGAGCTGCCAGAAGGCAAGAGCAGCTAAAGCAAAAAGGACAACTCGGGAGTAAGGCCAGAAGATGATTGGCCTCTCCCATAAGGCTTAAAAGAGCAGCAACGAGTCGTTGGGTTCTTTGTAGAAAAGCAATGTTGATTCCAGTGGTTCTTGTCAGCGTCTCTTGAACGTTATGGGTTTTTTTTTTACCAAGAAAAGCCTTTGGCAGGTTGCCCAAGACATCAAAAGTTGGTGATAAAGCCGATGGACTGGTTATGAAGAATTTTGTTTTAGGCTAAGATGAGAATAAATTAATTCTCAGCTGTTTTAATAAAATAAGTTTGTTCAGGGCTGAATTGTGTTTGGTAATTACTACTTGGGCCTAGGTCACAACAGATCCTAAGAACTACAGGTAGTTCTTATGACCACAATTGAGCCCAAAATCTATCTTGCTAAGTGAGAAATTTGTTAACCCTTGTCCCCATTTTACGCCTTTTCTTGACACATTCGTTAAGCGAATCACTGCAGTTCTTAAAATTAGTAACATGGCTGTTAAATGAATCTGGTTTTCTCCCTGTTGACGTCGCTTGTCAGAGGGTCACAAAAAGGGGATCACGTCATCGCGGGATACTGCAACGGTCATAAACGTGAGTCGGTTGTCAAGCATCAGAATGAAAATCACATGTCCATGGGGATCCTGCAACGGTCGTAAGTCTGAAAAATGGTCATACATCATTTTTTCCCCCAGTGCAGTTTTGTAACTTTGAACGTTTACTGTGAACTGTTGTAAATCGAGAACTACCTGTGTCAATATTATGCAATGTGGATGTGTGAGCCCCACCTTCTGCATCTCTGTTTATAAAATGCTAGCTGCCTATGGAATTACCTCCCTTCTTGAGATCAAGGCTGATATATTTTATGCATCTTTGGCTGGTGAGTTTTTAAAAAACGCGTAGCACATATCTTTTAATATCGACTGTCCCCAAAACATTAACTCTCCCAGTATTAGTTTTAAGAGAATTGCTTATATTCTGCTTTATTCCTTTTGATTGTAAATTTGCAACTAGGCAAACTATTTGAGAATTTATTTAAAAAAAAAATCAAAACATTTTGAAGTAGATATTTAATTCCAAAATCTAATCTAACATCTCATGCAGTATTTATAATTTCCACCTGGAGTTTTTCCTTTTTTAAGTCAATATATATATATATATGTTTCTCTACTTAAAGAAAGATA
Organism: Ptyas mucosa; assembly: GCA_012654045.1. Classification (NCBI taxonomy): domain Eukaryota; kingdom Metazoa; phylum Chordata; class Lepidosauria; order Squamata; family Colubridae; genus Ptyas; species Ptyas mucosa. The sequence continues at coordinate 6,592,075 of WNWU01000049.1, read as the reverse complement.
GAGATTGGTCCATATTTCCAATCAATCTGATTTAAATACCTTTGGGCGGGGAAGACTTTTCTATGCAGGTATCATCAGTGTTATTTAAAGCTTATTTCAGACATTCCTCTTAGATCTTTTTAAAAACTGGTTTAGGCAGTTTTGGAAAGCTATTTAAAAAAAAACAGCTACTGGCTCCAGAATCTGCAAATGTGAGAACGATTTAATAAAAGATAGGCCTTGCTATTTATTTTGTTCACTCCTGTCTATTCTTTTTCTTTTTTAGATTTAATTTTCAGGAAAATATTAACCGGTTGGATATTACCCCCCCCAAAAAATGATTTCCCTTTGTCTCTGTATAAAAAGGTGAATTGCATTTTAATTAATTTGTATCACGGCTGTAACTTATAGTAACCATTTGTTTTTCTGATGTAACCTATAGTTGTAACACTAGAGACTAATGGATTAAATACCAGGGTGTGGAAAAGCACAAGTCAGTTTGTATCAATATAAAATTACAGAAATAACCTAAAAGGATATACATACTGTAAATATCGGGCCCAATATACCAAATTGGTGCTTCTTTTCAATACCCTTTTCATAACCACCTGTCCTGATAGCAGATGGTGACTATTTTGGTCTTTAAGTTTTAATCTACTTTGGAAGGGACAGGGTGTTTAAAAGAAAATTTAATATTATGAATTAAGACATATTATGGGTTTTTACCAGCACTCTTTTTCACAAGCTAACTAGGGTAAAAGATTATACAGTAAAATATGGCAGCATCCAAAGAGAAAATAGCTTTATTTATTGGGGAAAAGCAATTGTGCTTTTAATAACTTCTGTGGGGTACAGGTAGTCCTTGACTTACAACGTTCGTTTAGTGACCAAAGTTACAGTGGCCCTGAAAAAAGTGACTCTCGACTCTTCAGGCTTGCAACCATTTTGATCATGTGATCAAATTCAGGCGCTGAGCATCTGACTCACATTTATGACAGCTGCAATGGCTTGTGATTGGCGACCTTCCCACGAGCAAAATCAATGGGGGAAGCCAGATTCACTTAACAACCGTGTTAACTCGTTTAAACAACCGCAGTGAAACGCTTGTCCACTATGTGGCAAGAAACGTCGTAAAATGGTTGGTAAAACTCACTTAACAACTGTCTTGCTTAGCAATAGAAATTTCGGGCCGAGTTGTGGTCGTAAGCTGAGGACTACCTGTAGTGGGAAAATAATGGACTTTTCTTTACTAATCCAGTCTGAAAAAAAACACTACGTTGAAATGATAATAGTCTTTTATGTTTTAATAATAACATCTGAAAAAGGGAGTCATTTTTCTTTTTCTCAAAAGCTAGTTAACAAAAGGATTTCGGAGCAGCAATTCCACGGGTAAGCAACTTCAGGGAATGTTAATGGTGCTAACACCCTTCAGAAGTTGTGACAACATTGTTTATCTGCCAAGAAAAATCTTCTGTAATAACTATACACGCACACACAGAGCAACAGTCAACCTCTGTTTACATCAAACTTTAGTTTAGTGGTAAAAACATGTGCTTCGTATTTTAAAAAAAATCATTCATAGCTACATCTTCAGACTATCTATTCAGCTTCCTTTCAAATGTGACTGATGACGGCTCCCATCATCCCCAGCTTAGATGATTGGGATAAGACTGTCTGCTGTAGCCCAAACATTCATATAAAGGCCATAAGTGGGAAAATACAGATTACATACTATAGTGTAGGTTAATTTTAATTTTAAAATATAAGAGTATCACTTTGCGGATGAACTACATTTTTACGATTCCTTGTCAGAAAAATAGAGTTCAAAATTGAAGCACCGATGGCTGTACTTTTTGCCTTTCCATAATTCTTTCCCCCTCTTTCCCCCCCCCCCCCCACCGTTACAGTATTCCCAAAACATTTGGCAAATTCACCTTACGCTGAGAAACCTAAGCAGGATTTGTTTTTCATTTTCCCAAACCCTCTCTTATACAATTGTTTTCAGAAAACTGCAGAACTGGCAGAAACAAGGCAAGCGCAAAACAATAATTAGGAAGGCAGTTCTGACTACCAGGTATAAATTCTGAATTTATTCACAAAGAATTATGACACTGCGGATAGGCTAAAGTAGGCCAAAGCACTTGTCTCTTTCTCCAGAAGACTCTATTCATAAAGAACTATATTCATAAACAATGTAGACCAAGGAGGTCCAACCTTGGCAACTTTTAAGAGCTGTGGATTTCAGCTCCCAGAATTCCCATGGCTGGCTGGGGAATTCTGGGAGCCGAAGTCCACAATTTTAAAAAGTGTTCAAGATTGGGCACACCCCTGAGGTAGATCCTTTATACATTTAACTCACCCTCTGCATTTTATAAAATTGAGAAGGTGCTCAAAAGGTTAAATGAGGATCAAGGAACCAGTAAGGAAAGCCTGTCAAACAACATCAAATTCGAAGGCCCAAATATTTTCTCTTCAGCTTATGTGTCAGGAATTCTGAGCTTGTTCCAAAATTCAGGATCTTGGATTATGGTTTAATACGTAACTAGCTTACTTCGGCTTTTGGAATTCAGTGCATACACCATTTTTATTTCCTGTATTTTCTTTTTCTCAATTAATTCCTTTTTTAGTATTTGGGGGTCTGGTAGGTCAGCCCCAGCAAAATCAGCCAAGAAGGGGGAAAAGTGGAATTTGTAAAAAATGGAACTGCCCTAGGCACTATTTGGGTATTAAGAAAGCACTACCATCCGCATCTTTGTTTGTGGTGGGTCTTTCTAACAAGCAAGACCGTTTGGGTTTTAATATTGTTTTTATGATCCCATGATAAAAAATCTCTGGCACTCTTAGGTGGATTACGGCAGTGCATAAAATACAACAAGCTGGCAGGGAAAAAGGAAAGGCGCTTTTCCTATCAATTCCCCTGCCCAGATATATGTAGCTTGTGCTTTCCAATACTTCCGGCCCGTAAGCTGGACAGACTAAATTGTGCCTTCCTGCAGAAGGAAATCTATCCTATGTCTTTAAAAAAAAATAATAATCCAAGAGGGTTGTAAGCTTTAAAATCCCACGGTGAAGTTTGCTTCTGAATCTACTGGTTGGTCTATCTATCTCCCTCCCTCCCTATCTATCTATCTATCCATCTCTATCTATCCATTCATCCATCTACCTATTCTACCTACATCTATCTACCTGCCTACCTACCCATCCTTCCTCTCATTTTCACTTCCTTCCTTCCTCTCATTCTTTCTCCCTTCTTTTCTTCCTGTCTCCTACCCACCTACTCCAAGTGAATTGCTACCCCAAACTGATTTTCTCTGGCTGCATTTGGACCCCAATACCCGTACTCGTTAAGTATGGTCACTCATGCCCTCGTCACTTCCCGCCTGGACTACTGCAATGTTCTCTACATGGGGCTCCCCTTGAGGAGCACCCGGAGGCTCCAGCTGGTCCTGAATGCGGCCGCGTGGGTGGTTATGAGAACGACATGGCGCTCCCATGTGACTCCCCTCCTGTGCGAGCTGCACTGGCTCCCGGTGGTCTTCCGGGTGCGCTTCAAGGTTTTGGTTACCATCTTTAGAGCGCTCCATGGCTTAGCACCGGGGTACCTACGAGACCACCTACTGCCACCAGTAGCCTCTCACCGACCAGTACGCTCCCATAGAGAGGGGCTTCTCAGGGTGCCGTCGGTCAAACAGTGCCGACTGGCGGCCCCCAGGGGAGAGCCTTCTCTGTGGGGGCACCTGCCATCTGGAACGAGCTCCCCCCGGATCTGCGCACTTTCCGCCATGCCCTCAAAACATTCTTATTCCAGCAGGCTGGTCTGGCCTAACTTTCCCTTTTAAATTGCTTTTTAAATTTGTCTTATAAATTGGGGTGTTTTAAATTTGTTTTGGGCCAAAGTATTTAATGTATTTTAAATGGTTTTTTAACATTTGTATTATGTGTATTTTATCTTTTGGCTGTTCACCGCCCTGAGTCCTTCGGGAGGATGGCGGTATATAAATTTTAATAATAATAATAATAATAATAATAATAATAATAATAATACTTCTATGCTGCTTAAAGATCATGGAGCTTATTCCTTTGCACAACACATCTAACTGAATGTTGAGAAAGACTTGCCTTAGAAGTTTAAGCACTAACCCCCCCCCCCCCATCTCAGTCAAACTTAACTTTCCTGCTTCCTTTGAAGCATTCAAACTGTAGATTTGCATGTTGTATAACTCCTAGCCTCAGGGACTCTGTGACTGGCACAACTTGGTAGATCCTCCTGTGGATCTAGGAAATGCTTTCTGCACCAGCAGTTCCCCTTCTCCAAATAAATATCTTGGGAGTCCAATTTATAAACTCTTACTGTAATTATAACAAACACAGCCAATAAGGGGATCCCACCAAAAACCCTAACGATTTTAAAAAAAAGAAAAAAGTTATCAATATTTAAAAATCAATTTCGGTTTTGTTTTGTTTTTTGGCCTTCTACAATCATGCAAATAATGGCATTTTTGGAAAACCAACTGGTTTGATCCGGCTAAAAAGCCGATACCTGTAACTTTGAAACCACTAGCAGCTTTTTATGAGACTTTTACAAATTCTTCCTCCTAATCAGTAAAAGAGACGGTGCTCCGATGGAGAGCAAGAAGCGAAATTACTCCAGCTTGCAAAACCCGGGTCAGCAGCTAATTTCTCTTCGCAAGCAACATCAAAAGGAGTTCGGACCATAATTCAAGGTTCATTCACTTTGCACCAACCGAAGCGGTGCAGAGAGGAGGGCCAAACTCTCCCGAAGTTATCAAGAATTTTATGTTTCGATTTCCCGGGCAAGGCGGGCAAGTTCGGGTCCTTTGAAAGGCGTTGAGTTTCACTTTGCATCTTGCTCAATTGCTTCTCCTCTCTTTCTGCGTACTTTCCGTGCCATTGGAAACTTCCCCAGCCGCCCGGAGCAAGGGCGAAGGAGGAGAGGAGCCCCGCTGGGCTCTCTGGCTGCCCAGCACACTCGCTTTAGGTCAAGCCACGTGCCCGGTTGCAAAAAGTCCCGGGGATCCATCTTTTGCAACCAAAGGCGGGGGGGGGGGTCGAGTTGCAATTGCGGGGGCCGGCCTGGTGCATCATCTTTTCCCCCTTCCCTCCCCAGGTTCTCCAAGGGGGCTCCCCCAAAGTCCAGGCTACCTGCACGCGCCCCCCCACCCCCCAAATCTCTCCCCCTCCTCCCTAGTTTCTCCAAGGGGGGCTCCCCAAACTCCAAGCTACCTGCAGGCGCCCCCACCCCCAAATTGCTCCCCTTCTCCCCAGTTTCCCCAAGGGGGCTCCCCAAACTCAGGCTACCTGCAGGCTTCCCCCCACCCCGAAATTGCTCCCTCTGCTCCCTAGTTTCTCCAAGGGGGCTCCCCAAACTCCAGCCTACCTGCAGGCGCCCCCCACCCCCCAATTCGCTCCCCCTCCTCCCTAGTTTCTCCAAGGGGGGCTCCCCAAACTCCAAGCTACCTGCAGGCGCCCCCCACCCTCCCAAATTGCTCCCCCTCTTCCGCCCTCCAGCTTCCCCGACCTCCAGGCTACCTGCAGGAGCCCCCCTACCCCCCAAATAACTCCCCCACCTCCCTAGAGTTTCTCCAAGGGGCACCCCAACCTCCAGCCTAGCTGCAGGCGCCCCCCACCCCCCAATTCGCTCCCCCTCCTCCCTAGAGTTTCTCCAAGGGGGCTCCCCAAACTCCA
>WNWU01000049.1:6570933-6585990 GCA_012654045.1 Ptyas mucosa | reverse complement strand
TATATATATATATATATATATATATATATATATATATATATATATATAGCAAATGAATGTATCAGTGGTGGGCGTGACGGGAAGGATACTATAAAATCTCCATTCCCTCCCCCATCCAGGGGAAGGTTACCGCAAAATCTCCATTCCCACCCCACTCTAGGGGAAGGATACTGTAAAATCTCCATTCCCTCCTGATCAGCTGGGACTTGGGAGGCAGAGAATAGATGGGGGTGGGGCCAGTAAGAATTTTTACTTCCACTACCGGTTCTCCAGAACTGGTCAGAACCTGCTGAAACCCACCTCTAGAATGTACATGTATGAATGTGTCAGTTTACTACTGGTTTGCATGTGCGTGCTCCTGCGCATGTGCCCACTCACACGCAACACTTCTGTGCATGCGCAGAAGCGTCCAGGTAGGTAGGAGGAGCCTCCCGCCACTGCTGCTACCAGTTCGCCTGATCCGGGGCGAACCCACTATAATGTGTGTGAAAATTTACTACCAGTTCTGTGGGTGTGGATTGGTGGGTGTGGATTGGTGGGCGTGGCAGGGGAAGGATACTGTAAAATTTCCATTCCTACTCCACTCCAGGAGAAGGATACTGTAAAATCTCCATTCCCTCCCCAATCCAGGGGAAGGTTACTGCAAAATCCCCATTTCCTCCCGATCAGCTGGGACTCGGGAGGCAGAGAATAGATGGGGGCGGAACCAGTCAAAATTTTTACTACCGGTTCTCCAAACTACTCAAAATTTCCGCTACCGGTTCTCCAGAACTGGTCAGAACCCTGCTAAAACCCACCTCTGATACATGTGTGTGTGTTCTGTGCATACATACATGTACATACTTATTCATATACTATATATATGATACACAGACATACATATATACACACACATACACACACATATTAAGCCATAACATGGTTTATTTTTGGCTCAGTATGAGGCTTGTCTAGTACAAACCTGGTTTACGGTTGGCATAGCATAAAGCGTTAACTTAACTTTATCGAGCCTGTGTACCTGAAGGGCTACCCTTTATGCTTTAATGTCCCATTTCAATCTGGGTGCCAAAAAGCCTGGCCTTGGTGCAACCTGTAAAACTCCCTTCAAAACCACAGTGAGGGAGGGATTAGGAAAAGAAAACACAAATTCTGTAGTAGGTTACATAACCCAAGTCAACAAATTCCTTTTTCCCCACAGGCAGGGCTCTGATTCAGCAATCTCTTGCAACATCTATTTGGCAAGAAAGTATTACATTGAAGCCTAAATGTTGACTTTAATCTTATTTGACTGGTCACATTTACTCAGGATTTGTTCATAGCCGTTGATAATTGCAGAGTTGCTTTGCCACTTTGATTGATTTTCGATTCCTATAAACAACGTAAGTTTTCTCCATGACAATCTGTCCCTAACCTCTTTCAGTTTCCCATCTGTGAGTGAATCCGTCCACTTTGCTATTAGTCCTTTTCTTTCTCCTCCCACTTTTCCTAGCATTACAACCTTCCCCCAGAGAGTTGGGTCTTTTGAGTATTTGTTCATTGGCATCCTACCTTTATTATTTTTCCACAAATTAAGGTGAATATACGTGTCACAGAATAATGTTGCAGGCTCCAATCTTGCTCTAGAGCAGTGGTTCCCAATGTGGGGCCCACATCCCACGGTGGGCAATTTGATTTTTAATGGGGGCAATTTGGAACCTTGTTTAAACCAAGTTAATGGCCTTTTAGCTACCTCCGCGTGAGTAGGAGTTCACTTTTTTGAATAGTACGAATTATATGTCACAGGAGGGGGCATCAGGATTTTAAAGATGCTTAGGTGGGGCATGGCCAAAAGAAGGTTGGGAACCACTGATCTAGAGGCTTAGTCTTCCGGGCTTTTGGACTCATGCTGAAGCCCATCTTCAAAGAATTTCTCCGTAGCAGAGTGTGTGTGCTTTGGGCTATTCTGTCGGTGGTATTTATATGGTGCCTGGTTGTGCGTGGCTTTTTAATTGTTGACTGGGGTGTTGATGGCTGGCTATTAAATCCTTGGCTGTTGTTTCCTTGTGCTGCCAAGCCCTGTCTCTTAAGTATTTGATAAACTGAGGATAAATCTGCACTCCTATTTCCCAGGTTTCAAACACCTGGCTGTTTTTGTACCTGCTCATCCAACAGTCTTAGTAGCTGCAAAATGGAATGTATTTATTATTTTTACAAATAACTCAAAGTGGTGAACATATCCAGCACTCCTTCCTCCTCCTGTTTTTCCCACAACATCAATCCTGTTGATGTTGGCTGAGGGCTGAGACAGACTGACTGACCCAAGATCATTCAGCATGCTTTCATGACCACGGCAGGACTAGAACTCACGATCTCTCGCCTTCTAGCCTGGTGCCTTAACCACTAGCCCAAACTGGCTATGTTTTATGACCGAAATGTCCTAAAACTTTGCCTGTGGTCAATTCTTTATGTTTGACTGTACAATACAGTTCACTATGGGCTACTTTCAAGGCGGATGCATCCCTGAATATCCCTGAATTTTTAAGAATTTTTCCAGTGAAGGCAGTACATTAAAAGCTTTGCCTTGAAGGCACTGATGAATCTGGTAAGGAAATAATGAGTTTCCTCTGAATATGAAATTTTCAGTTTCATTTCTGTCTTGCTGTGAATAATTTTCTAGTAAAACATATTCCCTCCGGTTGAAAAAAACTTAAGCCACTGTACTTGTACTGCCTCTGTTTTCTGCCTAATTGTGAATGAACATCCTATAATATCTAACTGAGGTTACTCATGCAATCGTTATGCTTTTCGGGGCCAAAATATATCGCTTGTGTGTGGGGATTAACACTTCGAAATTCTGTAACATTTATAACGTCTATTCCTTTCACATTGCCTTGAATTCAAATTCTCTTACAATTGCTTAATTTTTAACTTTCATCCTTGTTGCAGGATTAATGTTTAAGTTCTCCTGCTGTCATTCGAACAGTGTCCCTTCATGCAATAAGAATGGTGACTGGGAAACTAGAAATGTAAACATAAACACACGCTCAGCGATGGGCTGCTGGGGGTTCGCAGGGGTTCGGGAGAACCTCTAGCTTAGATTCTGCGCAGTTCGGAGAACCCCCAAATCCTACTCCTGGCTGGTCCCGCCCGGCCACTCCCAGGAGTCCCCACGCGGCCCGTTTTGAATGCAGGTAAGTGGAGGGTGCGCGCAGAGGCTCGGGGAGGGAAGTTCAGGAAGGGGCCTCTGGAGCCCGAGGAGGCCATTTATACCCGGAGGCTCAAGGAAAACCTCTGGAGCCCAGGGAGGGCAACCCCCCCCCCCTGGCCATGGTGCAGGAGGCCGACTATTTTATTTATTTATTTTATTTTATTAAGTTTTTATACCGCCCTTCTCCAGCTGGACTCAGGGCGGTGCACAGCCAAGAATAAAAAACATCCCAATACAAAATTTAAAATTTTTAAAAGAATTAAACAAATATTTGGCCCAAGATTTAAAACCACCCGACTAAAATCCATTTACAATTTAAAAATATCTAAGGGGAGGGTGGGGGTGGGTTACGCCAGTCCAGCTTGACGAAAAAGAAAAGTTTTAAGGGCACGGTGAGAAACACGGACATCTGGTATCCTACATATCTCCGGGGGCAGGTCGTTCCAGAGGGCAGGTGCTACCACAGAGAAGGCCCTCCCCCTGGGGGTCGCCAACCGACATTGCCTGGCCAGTGGGAGGCTATCGGCGGCAGAAGGCGGTCCCGTAATTACCCAGGCCCTATGCCATGGAGCGCTTTAAAGGTGGTAACCAACACCTGGAAGCGCACCGAGAAGACCACCAGGAGCTAATGCAGCTCGCGCAGGAGGGGTGTCACATGTGACTAGGCCACACCCACCATGGCCACGCCCACCCAGCAACTGGCCAGAGAACCCCTTGCTAAACTTTTTGAAGCGCACCCCTGCATACGCTCACAGACCCACTCACCTTTTGATAATATTCCATGTACAGGTAGTCCTTGACCCGGGGAGGGTTCTACTTACCTTTACTGCCGGTTCGCAACGGAACCGCGTCCGCACGCTTCTGCGCATGCGCAGATCGGCCATGATGATGTCCGGGGGGGGCGGAGCCTCCCGCCAGTTTTACTACCGGTTCTAAAGAACCGGACAGAACCGGGAGCAACCCACTACTGTCCTTGACTCACAACACTTCGTTTAATGACCGTTTGAAGTTAAAATAAAATTTGAAATTTAGATAAAATTGAGGGAAATAACTGAGTAAAATATTAAGTTGTGTTAATTGAAAATTAAGATTTGTTAGTGATTTGTATTAATTTGTAACCGGATCAAAAAGCTTTGTTTTGAAAAAATGTGTTTTATGTTTATGTTTTAAAAAAATAATAAAAATTTTTAATAATAAAAAAGAAGTTACAACAGCACTGGAAAAAGTGACTTATGGCTGTTTTTCACACTTACGACGCCATGGTTAAGGTTAATTTCAGCTGCTTGGCAACTGACTCATATTTATGACGGTGGCAGTGTCCCAGGGTCATATGATCGATCCCCTTTTGCGACCATCTGACAAGCAAAGCCAACGGGGAAGGCGGATTCCTTTAACCACGGGGTTGCTAACTTAGCAACTGCAGTGTTTCACTTTTAAAATGTGGCAAGGAAGGTCGTAAAACAGGGCAAAGCTCATTTAACAAAGGTCTCGCTTAAGCAACCACAATTTGGGGCTCAGTTGTGGTCGTACGTCGAGGACTACCTGTACTTGCATCTTTCAGTAATGTTGTGGCCTTTATTCCTATGCTTCCGCTTCTATGGAACTTTTCTAGGAAAGCAAAAGTTAGTGTAGCCTAGATCTAAATTTGGTGCCATCACAGGTGCCATGGAGGATTCGGACAATTAATCCACTTAGCATGATTCATGCAGTTTCTGCTTTGTAGGAAATGCTGTGAAGGCATTTTCTCACTGAGAGGAACTTCTCCCTTGTTTTGCTTCCTGTTCTTGGGAATCCCCTCCTAACCTCAAGTCAAGGCATCATGATATCTGCCCTTTTGTCCTCCTCCTCCTCCTCCTCCTCCTCCTCTCAGGGTTTAAGGGGCTCGGAAGGGCAGCTTTGACATTTGTACTATGCGGTCATCTTTTTTAAAAAAAATCCTTGCTGATAAAATATAGCAACGAAAAGGAAGGGTAGGGGTTCAGATGCTGTCTGGAACCCCAATTTCTCTGCTTCCAGATGGCCATCTTGTTGACTGACCCTCCCTCCCTTCATTGTTCTTTCCTTCCTCTTCCTTCCTTCCTTCCTTCCTTCCTTCTTCCCTCCCTCCATCCCTCCCTCCTTTCTGCTTCCTGTTTGTCATCTTGTTGACTGATCCTTGCTTGCTTACTTGCTTGCTTGCTTCCTTCCTTCCTTTCCTTCTTCCTTTCTTCCCTCCTTCCCTCTTCCTTCCTTCTTTCTTTCCTTCCTTCCTCCCTCCCTCCCTCCCTCCCTCTTCCTTCCTTCTTCTTTTCTTCCTTCCTTCCTCCCTTCTTTCCTCTTCCTTCCTTCCTTCCTTCTCTTCTCTCCCTTCTTCCTTTCCTCCCTCCCTCCCTCTTCCTTCCTTCTTTCTTTCCTTCCTTCCTCCCTCCCTCCCTCTCTCCCTCTTCCTTCCTTTTTTCCTTCCTTCCTCCCTTCTTTCCTCTTCCTTCCTTCCTTCCCTTCTCTCCCTTCTTCCTTTCCTCCCTCCCTCCCTCTTCCTTCCTTCTTTCTTTCCTTCCTTCCTCCCTCCCTCCCTCTCCCTCTTCCTTCCTTCTTTCTTTCCTCCCTCCCTCCCTCCCTCTTCCTTCCTTCCCTTCTCTCCCTTCTTCCTTTCCTCCTTCCCTCCCTCTTCCTTTCTTCTCTTTCCTCCCTCCCTCTGTCCCTCCTTCCCTCTCCCTTCCTTCCCTCCTTCTTTCTTTCCTTCCTTCCTTCCTTCCTCCCTCACTCCCTCCCTCCTCTTCCTGTTGGCCATCTTGTTGACTGACTCTTCTTCCCTCCGTCCCTCCCTCCCTTCCCATTCCCTCTTCTCCTCCACTGGGATTCCTGGGAACCTGCATGAAGATGCTTGCATAGCAGAATAGAATAGAACATCTTAATCTTCTTAAAAACTTCCAGTGTTGGAGCATTCACAACTTCTGGAAGGAACTTCTGGAGTAAAATACACAACCAGATGGAAATGTGTTTTAAGGCCCGGATTGCTGGACTAAAAATAATAATAATTATCTGGTCCTTATTTAAAGGCCCACTTTATATTAATTTATAATCTACACGGATGCACTTTAATCAAAATTATTACCCCCAAAAATAGATTTACTCTACTTTTAACATACAGTGCTGCTGCTGATAACACATATTTATGAGGCTGTAAAGATCCAGTGTGCTGTTACATGATCCCTGCTCTGGCAGCCTCTTCATTATATTACTGTAATATAAGATGACAGAAGTTTCAGCTTCTGGAGAATTCACCAGTTAGAGAGCTAATGGCTGCAGCCAGATAGTGTTTCATCTTACTAATTTGGTGCAGCTCCGCTCCCTGCTTATTTGCTTCTATGTCCACTTTAAGATTTTATACTTATGTTGAAAGGCTAGTATTTAAAGAAACGCCTTTCCCTGTCTGAACTAATCAAGTTTGAAGATCTGATGGGGGGGGTCTCTTCTCAAATTTCTCTTCTCAAATTTCTTCGATACTATATGTAGGACTGCTTAAGTTTGAGCTGCAAAGTTCCACATGAACACTTGATGGCAGCAAAGAGTAAAAGTTCTATGTCCCTTTGCTGTCTTCTTGTGGCCATATGGAATATGTCATCCCATATATTGTGGCAAGAAAAGAATATCGTCTTTCCTCTTGGACGCTGGATTTTTTTTTTACTTCCTGCCTAAGAAAACAGACAGAAAAATAGTAGTATTTCATCTATGTTGCTCTTGATAATTGATCTACAAATATCTTGTGTATTTCTGAGGGTGTTCATGTTTTTGGCTTTTTTTACATTCTTAGATATTCTGCCATAGCTAAGCCAAAACCAAACAAGCCACATTGCCGTCTAGTCTAATATGAAAATTGAGTCTAAAACTTTTCTTTCATCTGTTCTCTAAGTCACCATTCATTGTTACTGCTAAATGAAAAAATAAATGGCCAGTGCTGTTCCTTGGGCACAGTCATTTGTTTGATCATACCCAGATCAGTGGTGGGATTCAGCCGATTTGGGACGATTCAGATGAACCAGTTGTTAAATTGCTGACTGATCCTGCCCCACCCCTTCCAGGAGTCTCCATGCGTCCCGTTTTGGCTCCCAGAAGACTGCAGGGAGGCCTACTAAGCCCAAAACGGGGCACGGGGGTGGTGGTGCAGGAGGCCGAGTGCTATCTGTCACAGCCCCTGGCCATGCCCACCATGGCCACGCCCACCCAGCTGATCATTAGGGCAGAGAACCGGTTGTTAAATTATTTGAATCCCACCACTGACCCAGATCACCTTGTTGCTTAAATTTGCTTAAGATTGGGGAATCCCCCTTACCCAAACCAAGTCACCCCAGCTTGACAAGCAAGCATATTGATTAATGAACCAGTTTTAGGTGTGCGGGGGCTCACTAGGTTAGAACGGTGGGCTGACGATTGGCAGCCTCATGTTCGAAACCCGTTGCTGCCGGAGGACGGGGTGAGCTCCCATTATACGTTCCAGCTCCTGCCGACCCAGCGGTTCATAAGCAGAACCACAAGTAGATAAATAGGTACCACTTTGGTGGGCAACTTAATGTCCCCCAGGCAACAGTGATGTCACCCATAAATCCTTTCACCATGGAAGCACTTCGGCGCTTCTGACACAGAAATACGAATCGGTGTGGTGTAATGGTTAAGGTGCTGGTCTGAGTTCTAGACCTGTCTTACGCATGAAAGCAACTGGGTGATCTTGGGCCAGTCAATCTCTCTCAGTCTCAATCTCCCCACTTCGCAGGGCTGTTGTTTTGGGGGGAAATAGGAAGGAGTATTATGTATGTTCACCGCCTTCAATTACTTGCAATGAGGACCCGGATTGTGGGGGCAATAAGCTGACTTTGTATAAAAAAGAACACCGCTTTGGGGGGGGGGGCGAAAGCCCTACTAAGCAGGTATATACAAAAATATGAAGGCTATCGCTTAACGCATTGTAAGCCGCCCTGAGTCTCTGGAGAAGGGTGGCATATAAATCGAACCAATCAATCAATCAATCAATCAATCAATAAATATCAAATAAATATGTGCTTCTTAAGATTAGCAGGGTATGCTTTGCTTTTAAACCAACAATCACTAAAACAGAAAAATGAGTTATGTTTCTATTGTTTACCTACTCTGCAGCTTTTGTTTATAATAACTTGCATAATTCTGAGATAATCTAAGTATAATATTACATGATTCTGAGATCTCAGGCATCCATCATTTTAGCGTCATTCGCATACAAAGTTTCTAGAGAACCCTGGTCTTTTGGGAAACAAAGGATATCTCAATTGTCGGAACTGCGTTTCCCTGAAATACACCTTCTTATCCATGTGACTCTAACCCTAAACAGTCTTACTAATCTCGTGCCTTCTTGACACCCTGATTATCAAACTAGAGAGAGTTTCCTCAAATACCAATTTGTAGGACGATACTAAACGTTAGCAGTTCAACAATTGCTAAATTGGATTTAAGTCCACGTGGCACTGGACGTTCCGGAAACCAACTTGGCTCCCATGCTTCTGTTTTGGCAAGCCATCTGAATTTTTCTTAGATTTACAGCCTTGCTGAGTTACCAAGTAGTCAGGTAAGATTTTAGCAAATGAGAAAGAGGCACGTAAGAAAATGCTTTCTCAGGCTACAGCCGTGATGGCGAACCTATGGCACGGGTGCCACAGGTGGCACGTGGAGCCATATCGGTGGGCACGCGACCTCAGCTCCGGCACACATGCATGCGCCGGCCAGCTGATTTTTGGGCCTTCTGGGCCCACCAGAAATCAGGAAACACACTGTTTCCGGCCTCCAGAGGGCCTCTTGGTGGGGGGGAAGGCCGTTTTTGCCCTCCCCAGGCTCCTAGAAAGGCTCTGGATCCTGGGGAGAGAGAGAAATGGGCCTACCAGGCCCACTGTGCCATTGCATGCCAAATGCGGGGGAAACACGGGGGGCAGGGCACATGGAATTATGGATGTGGGCACGTGTGCGTGTGACCCCACTGCGCTCCCCCCGCTTTTGGCACGCGATGGCAAAAAGGTTAGCCATCACTGGGCTAGAGATTAGAATTAAGCTTGGAGGCAAATTCTGAATTCTGAAGCAAAAATGGACCATGGTGGAAGAGCAATAAAATCTTTTTATCTCTTTAACAGGATCTCTTTTTTGGGGGAGTACCAGCCGTTCTAGACAAACCGTCCTTGAGATACTGTCTTCTTCAAAGTCCTAAGCTGACTGGATCCAGGTGAAAGAACTATGTTTTTAGGAACCTACCTAGATTTTAAGATTGGCTTGGATGACATTGATTGATTCAACATGAAAGACAGTAAGTTGACAAACATTAGAGATGCTGCCATTTTAGCTAGGGGTGAAATGCTCCCTGTTCAGACCGGATCGTCTGATCCGGTAGCGACGGCGGTGGGTGGTTCGGCGAACCTGTAGCAAAAATCCCTCCCCCCACCATGCCCAGCTGAGCCACGTGATCACCAGAGGCTGTTTTTTTTTTCACTTTTAAAAGCATTCAGCTGAAGAGGTTGTAGAAAAAATGCTTTTAAAAGTGAAAAAAAAAAGCCTCTGATGATCCCAGCTGAGCAGTGTGATCGTCAGAGACTTTTTTTTTTAAAGGTTTAAAAAAAGCCTCTGACGATCCCAACTAAGCGGCGTGATCGTCAGAGACTTTTAAAAGCAATGCTTTTAAAAGTAAAAAAAAAAAGATTGCGCACCACAGCTGATCACCCCCCCCTCGCACGCTGTTTTAATTACCTCATGCCTCCTTTTGACGTGCACTGCGTGCGCGCACCTCACATTTGGTGCAGATTTCACCGCTGATTTTAGTCCCCTGGCTCCTCTGCACTACAGTTGTCTCCTGAAAATAAATGACAGGTAGTCCTTGACCTAGGACCACAACTGAGGCCAAAAATTTCTGTCACTAAGCGAGACAGTT
The DNA here is from genome assembly GCA_012654045.1 of Ptyas mucosa. Taxonomy (NCBI): domain Eukaryota; kingdom Metazoa; phylum Chordata; class Lepidosauria; order Squamata; family Colubridae; genus Ptyas; species Ptyas mucosa. The sequence goes on along the minus strand of WNWU01000049.1, from coordinate 6,575,884 downwards.
GTTAAGTGAGTTGTGCCTCACTTAAAAGGGTTTTCCCCCCCACTTTTACCACCTTTTTTTGCCCCAGCTGTTAAGTGAATCGCTGCAGTTGTTTAAATTATTAACACGGTTCTTAAGTAAATCTGGATTCCCCCGTTAACTTTGCTTGTCAGAAGGTCGCAAAAGGGGGGATTGATTGTGTGACCTTGGGAAAACCATCATAAATACACGCCGATTGCTAAACAGCTGAATTTTGATCACATGACGCAATGGGGATGGCGCAATGATCATAAGGCCCGCGGGGGAGGGCCTTCTCTGTGGCTGCCCCGGCTCTCTGGAATCAGCTACCTCCTGAGGCCAGGACCGCTCCCACCATACTGGCCTTCCGGAAAATGGTGAAAACCTGGCTTTTTCGGCAGGCTTGGGGCCGTTGATCTCACCACTGCGATCTTGTGAGATCTGGCCGTGAGCGGTGTGTATGGGTTTTTAACGTCTCTTATTGTATATTGTTCATATTGTCTTTGTTGTAAGCCGCCCAGAGTCCTCGGAAAGTTGTGCGGCATAGAAATACGATAGATAAATGAATGAATGAATGAATAAATGAATGAATGAATGTGAAAAATTGTCATATCACTTTTTTTTTTCAGTGTCATCGTAATTTTGGCCAGTTAAAGAATGGTTGTAAGTTGAGGACTACCTGTAATGATCAGTTGGTTTTGAAACCCATTAGTTCTTCTCCCTTTTAATTTTAATAAAATATGCTGGAGATAGATGCTTCGATTTACTTTTAATAGGCCTTTATTTTAAAAACATTTGTTTATTGGAATGAATGTTTAATTATCACTGTTTTCTTATCAAATTGTGTTTGGTATTATTTAATGAAGACTTCCTTTCAACTGCTTTTATTACTAACCGTGGGAGAAAACAGCTGGTTCTTCAGAGGTGGCCAAGAAGTCTCTAGAATTCTTTACAGAATATAATTTTTTATTGGCCAAGTGTGATTGGACACATAAGGAATTTGTCTTTGGGGCATATGCTCTCCGTGTACATAAAAAGACAAGATACACTTATCAAGAATCATAAAGTTCAACATTTAATGATAGTCATAGGGTACAAATAAACATTCAAATCATACTCGGAAACAATCAATATAAATCATAAGGATACATGCAACAAAGTCATGCAGTCATAAGTGGGAAGAGATGGGTGATAGGAAGGATGAGAAGATTAATAGTAATAGTAATGCAGACTTAGTGAATAGTTTGACAGTGTTGAGGGAATTATTTGCTTAGCAGAGTGATGGCGTTCGGGAAAAAACTGTCCTTGTGTCTAATTGTTCTGGTGTGCAGTGCTCTATAGAGTCGTTTTGAGGGTAGGAGTTGAAACAGTTTACGTCCAGGATGCGAGGGGTCTGTAAATATTTTCACAGCCCTCTTTTTGACTCGTGCAGTAGACAGGTCCTCCATGGAAGGCTGGTTGGTAGCCATTGTTTTTTCTGCAGTTCTAATTATCCTCTGAAGTCTGTGTCTGTCTTGTTGGGTTGCAGAACCAAACCAGACAGTTGTAGAGGTGGAGATGACAGACTCAATCATTCCTCTGTAGAACTGGATCAGCATTATGTACATTGCACTTAGGTTGAAGTATTAGAACATTTCTGGCTACGTAACTTATTCTGTTTGTTTTTAATTTGCCAAATTAGGGAGGTGGTCTTTTTTTATTTTTTACTTTGCTTATTACCGTAACATGACTTGCTCTGAGAAGTATTTGCCTTCAGAAAGAACCGCGGGGCACTTGATTGAAGCATTGCAGTATCTTTTATACAAACCCTCTTAAGCAGGGCAATGGAATCATTTATTAGCTGGTATCTGGTTTGTCCCGTTTAGCAAGATTTGTTCTGTAGGCTCTCATGCATTGATAGTTCATCGCATGGTAGTGTTTTAAAGCAGGAGTCAGGGTGGTATAATGGTTAAGGCAGAGGTGGGTTTCAGCAGGTTCTGACCAGTTCTGGAGAACCGGTAGCGGAAATTTTGAGTAGTTCGGAGAACCGGTAGTAAAAATTCAGACTGGCCCCGCCCCCATCGATTCTCTGCCTCTCGAGTCCCAGCTGATCGGGAGGAAGTGGGAATTTTGCAATAACCGTCCCCTGGAGTAGGGTGGGAATGGAGATTTTACAGTATCCTTCCCCTGCCCCACCCACCAAGCCACACCCACAGAACCGGTAGTAAAAAAAATTGAAACCCAACACTGGGTTAAGGTATTGGACTGACACTCAAGAAACCCAGGTTCTAGTTTATGAAGAATCAGAGAAAATCTCAGGGTGACTTTGGGTCAATCTCAACTTAATCTGTGGAGTCCTTTCTGGTTGTTTCCTGAGCAGACGTTTCATTGCCAAACTAGGTAACGTCATCAGTGCTTGTGATGGCGTTGATCAAGGCACTGATGATGTTACTTAGTTTGGTAATGAAACGTCTAGCTCAGGAAACAACCAAGCTCAGAGAGCATCAAGGACTCCACAGTTCAACCCTGAGCTACAAATGCAGGTGGACCTCGATTTACGGCCACAATTGAGCCCCAAATTTCGGTCGTTAAATCAGACGTTTGTTAAGTACATTTTGCCTCCATTTTACAGCCTTTCTTGATACGATTCAATTCAGGTGGTTAAGATGCTGACTAGATTCTTGATTTTGGTTAATTTTTATACGCAAATGAAAAAAGAATCTGAATTTAAGATAATACTGCCTTGATGGTATTATTTATTACTTGATTATTTGTCTGGTGTTAATCCCTGCTTATCTGTGTATGGCCTGCTGGAGACGATGTGGTCTTTTTGATCTTAACTTTTTTTAATGATTTCTCTTGACCGGTGTTTAAGTAGGGTTTTACGCTTTAGTGGGTTTCAAAACCTGGCGCTACTAGTTCGCTATTGGTGGCGCGCAGGTGCGCACGCTTGCTTCGCGAGCGCGTGGCGCTTCTGCACATGTGAAGATTGTTTTTGATGGCAGGTGGGAGGAGCCTCCCACCACCACCACTACCAGTTCGCCCAAACCAGGGTGAACCGGGAATAACCCACCACTGGGTTTATCTCTATGTGCCCATTGATGGTGGATTTGTCTGAGTGCCAAGCTTCCAGGAATTCTGTAGTGTTTTGGGTTTGAGCCTGGTCTTGGATGCTCACAGTTTCCCAAATGAAACTATGGTTGAGTCTGTCCATGTGTGGTGAGATTCATTGTGTCTTCTGGCTATTTGTTAATGTTCATGGATTCATTGTGCTGGCCTTCAAAAGACTTCACTAGGTACTGAGCGGCTGTTATAATTAGCAAAGTGAATCAAAGGACACCTATTTAAAGGTAAAAGTTCCCCTCGCACATATGTGCTAGTCGTTCCTGACTCTAGGGGGCGGTGCTCATCTCCGTTTCAAAGCCAAAGAGCCAGCGCTGTCCGAAGACGTCTCCGTGGTCATGTGGCCGGCATGACTCAACGCCAAAGGCGCACGGAACGCTGTTCCCTTCCCACCAAAGGTGGTCCCTATTTTTCTACTTGCATTTTTTTTATGTGCTTTCGAACTGCTAGGTTGGCAGAAGCTGGGACAAGTCACGGGAGCTCACCCCGTGACGCGGCACTCGGGATTCGAACCGCTGAACTGCCGACCTTTCGATCGACAAGCTCAGCCTCTTAGCCACTGAGCCACCATGTCTCATACCTATTTACTATTTACCTATTCTGCTGTACTTTCCAATCTGTTATATCCAGAATATTCTCTTCGGTCCCTTTCTTTTATCCTGGGTAGGTGGGTGCGCTGTTTTGGTATTGGTCCACATCCATTCTGCCACTATTATTTTCTAAGAATAAATACATAACATGGTAATTAAACCTAGACAAAACCTTGGGGGACACTAGATTTACATGATTTAAATCTAAATCTAGTTGAAAAGGACTTGGTCTCTGGCATCAGCTGCTCCTTTGTGCAGTCAAGTGGATGACACTACCCCGCGACATGTTGTTGGTCACAGCACGGCAACATTTTGCCGGTCACATTTGCAAGCTTTTTCGTTTCTTCTCCTGAACATTGCAGATTGTTCTAGATACGATATTCAGACATTTGGAGAGCATCCAAACAACCCCCTCTCTCTCACAACAGCCCAGAAAACTGGTACAAAGGAATTGGTTGTTTTGATCATTGCTGGAATGAGAGATTGGCTGGGATCCTATAGAAAGCACTGAGATTTTCATAGAAAGATTGAATCGATCTCAAATGAGATGCACCGGACAGATTTCAAATACCAGGCTCAAGTTCAGCATTTGGTCCCTCGCTTTCATTACTACCAGTGGAATCTGTATAAAAGGATGACTATATGTAGAGACTGGGAGTGACTCAACAAATTGACTTGATTTTTCCCAATGTTAGAAAAGGCGGCGTGTAAAAGCAGCGTGGACTTTGGTCTCGGGAGCTTTTGCTGAATTTTGCTCTGTTACTCTGAAAAAATGCCTTTGTAGTAAAGCTGTTGCATAAGGCCGTTTCACCACTGATCTGTACTTTGCCAGAGCACGCTAGTACAAAGCCACTGCCCTCCTAATCCTAAGTCCTTTGAGTTTGAATTCAACGTCTCGTGACTTCAGAAGCTACACGGACTTTGTGTAAGCTCCTAGGCAGCAGGTGGATTTGGTATTGACGCCTTCCAGAAAGTTATTTTATTTTATTTTATTTTATTTTATTTTATTTTATTTTATTTTATTTTATTTTATTTTATTTTTATGTTTTTATTTTATTTTATTATTTTATTTTTGTTTTTATTTTATTTTATTTTATTTTATTATTATTTTATGTTTTTATTTTATTTTATTATTATTTTATTTTATTTTATTTTATTTTTGTTTTTATTTTATTTTATTATTATTTTATGTTTTTATTTTATTTTATTTTATTATTATTTTATTTTATTTTATTTTATTTTTATGTTTTTATTTTATTTTA
>WNWU01000049.1:6542212-6570833 GCA_012654045.1 Ptyas mucosa | reverse complement strand
TATTTTTTATTTTATTACTGCATTATATATTTTAATTTATTGTATTTTTATTTTGTTACTTTATTATTTTATATTATATTTTTTATTTTGTTTTGTTTTATTTTTGTTTTATTTTATTATTTTTATTTTATTTTTTATTATTTTCATTTTATACTATATTTTATATTTTACGTTATTTTATTTTATTTATTACTTTATATTTTTTTATTTTATTTTTTATTTTTACTGTATTTCATTTATTTTTATTATTATTATTATTTTAATTTCCTTTTGGCTTTCTAGATCTAGGCTAACTCATAGCTCTGGAGTTTCTTGGTGCATTTCCATCAAAATACTACTAATGCTACTTTTGAACAATTTTTAAAAAATTTTTAAAACACATAAACATACAAAAATCTTTTCAGAATGAGCCATTGATTCGGTCATAAGTAGGTACAATTACTAATTCCTCTTTAACAAAAGCTTTTCCCAAATCCCCACTAATTACCTTCTTTTTTAAAAAAAAAAGAAAAGCAAAAAAAATTATCTAACATATCGTTTTACACAAATCAATTACCCTCTATTATTTCACCACAAATCTTAATTTTCAAATAACACAATTTAATATTCTCTAACATTGTTGCCATAAATTCCATCTGACCAAAAATTACTACTAATACTACTACATAGTACTATTTAGGTCTGCCTTTGCTTTGCCAACGTCAGCTAAATGCTGCTATTGGGTTGCCATTCATCCGTATTTGGTTCCTTACCATGAAATGGGGGGGGGGGGGGCGTGATGGCTCAGCGGTTAAAGACACTGAGCTTGAGAGCTGACATCCGAGGTTCGAGACCCGAGCACCACACAATAAGGTGAGCTCCCGTTCCTTGCTCCATCTCCTGCCCACCTAGCAGTTCGAAAGCATGCAAATGCAAGTAGATGAATAGGTACCACTTCAATGGGAAGGTAACAGTGAACCTTTGGCGTGTAGCCATGCATGCTACAAGACTGCAGAAATTGTCTTTGGAGAACGCTGGGACTCCCTTGGCCAAGTAATGGAGATTTAAATTATTCCACATTTAAAGTCACCTATGAAATGTAAAAACACACCTGTCAATCAGGGTTGATTTAATGTACTATATACTATATTAACGCTACCAAATTCTGGGAGTTGAAGTCCACAAGCCTTAAAGTTGCCAAAGTTGGACACCTTAGTCTTAGAGCATAAAGGGGAAGCCGATAAAAATATTGATGGAAATTTTCTTGTTATGACCATCTCCAGCTGCTTCCTTTAGACCAGCCCTTGGCTTAAAGTCAATATTTGGTATTCAGAATATATTGTTAGCATACTCAAGAGCCCTGGAGGGAGAAAGCTGGGATAATAAATCATAACAAATAAATGAATAATGTGCCTCTTGATTTAGAGTCCCAAGCAAGAGTTGGCTTTTCTGCAACCTCCTCTAATCCTCAACCCCTTCGCTCTAGCTAAATCCCTAGATTAACAAGAATCTATTTCCAGTAGAAACTGATTGCGAGCGTACAATTAGCGTATTTTATCATGGAAATCTACCACGTGCGTGGAAAATCCTGCTGCTCTTGTTAGCCACGGCAAGCGATCATACCAGGCCTCTTGAAGGTTGGTATAAAAAATGCCACAGATTTTCCCTGTCTCAGCTTTGGAAAGTCCCCCCCCTGTTTAATTTTAACAATTGCATCGGGCACAGATGGGCAAATGGGCTTCTGTAATTCCATGCCGGAGTTTCTGGGCATGTGTTTTGCAGACTGCCTGCCATCCCTCCCCACGCAAATAGCTCAGGTTTCACCAGCTGAGCTGGACGGAGAACCCCTAGACTTTCAAAATGCCTGCCTCTGGTTTTGGGAGCGTTTTCCTTAGGATCTTCTTCTACTGAAGCAACAGTAAATGTAGTGTATCCAAAGCAAGAGCTAAAGTTGGTTGGTTGGTCCAATTGTAGAAAGTTAGCACCCACCCCTCTCCTAGACGAAGGAAATGCTTTGAGACCTATTTAAAAAGGCAGAAGATTATATTTCTCCTAAAAGAGAAAATAGAAATCTGAAAGGAAACCGAAACTCAGAGCCACAGTTCCCTGCCCTCAAGCAGATACGAAACCCGAGGCCAGCTTTTAGATATGCAGATCTGGTAATCCATTCAAGGCAGGATATATATTTTTTTTAATTGAAAAAGTTTTAAAAGTTTTACATACATTTCCCCCCCCTCCCCAACCCCCCCCCCCCGACTTCCCAGAGCAAATACAAAATACAAAATACAGCTTAAATCCCCTAAATTCAACTCCATCTCTCACTTATCATAATCATTAAACAAATAAATAAAAAGAAAGCAAGTCTTCTTTCTTCTTATTCCATCTAGTTTAACAGAATTAGTATCCATTTATAATTGCAGCAGTTAATAAAACAGTTAAATATTACCTAATCAAACCTATCGTTACTCAATTTAACTAATACATACTTAGCAGATTATTAAATCTATACAGTTTAACAAGATATTTTATAACTTCTTTCATTGAAAACAAAAAAAAAACCTCATTCAAAAACCCCAAATTTAAAGTAAAATATTATATAAACTCTTCCGTCCTCCACTTTTAAACCATTAAGGTCCAATTGTAGTTAAAACACTTTAAAAAAAAACATTTTCTAACTAAAAAGTAGTAATCAAACCTCTTATTAATTTATCAGTACATATAAGAATTGTATTTTTTTTACGGCCTTTCTTGGCCTTTTCTTTCAAGACAGAATATTTTGAACAAAGGCAGAATTTTTTATTTATTTTTTTAATTTGATTTATATGCCGCCCTTCTCCAGAGACTCAGGGCGGCTTACAATGCGCTAAGCAATAGCCTTAATACTTTTGTATATTTATACAAAGTCAGCTTATTGCCCCCACAAACTGGGTCCTCAATTTACCTACCTTAGAAAGGATGGAAGGCTGAGTCAACCTTGAGCCTTGGTGAGATTTGAACCTGCAATAATTGCAGGCAGCTGATGTTAATAACAGGGCTTTAGACCACTGTACTATCCAAGGCTCCAAGAATTAGGTACAATTAGGTAGGATCAGCCCTCACTCAAGAACCAAACCCAGAAAGCCATTAAGACACAATAGGAATTTGTGTCCTAATTAAGACACAAGCCCGGGGGTGGACTTCAAAAATTTTAGCAATGGGTTCTCTGCCCTGTTGCTGGGTGGGCGTGGCCATGGTGGGTGTGGCCTAGTTGGCCTCCTGAACCACGGTGGGGTGGTGGTGTCGTTTTTACCTTCCCCAGGCTCCGGAGGCTTTCCTTGAGCCTCTGGGAGGGCAAAAACTGCCTCTCCCAGGCTCCGGAGGCCCTCCACAGCTTCCGGGAGGCCTGTTTTTTCCCCTCTCTGCGGGCCCTGCCCTTACCTCGCATCCAAAACGGGCTGTGTGGAGACCTCTGGGAGGGGAGGGGTGGGGTGGGCGGGGCCAGCCAAGAATGGGATTTGGAGGTTCTCTGAACCGGCCATAACGTTAGCTACGGGTTCTCCCGAACCTGGGTGAACCTGTAGCAGCCCACCCCTGCTGACAAACCTCGTCATTACATCATCTCAGAGAGTCCAGGCTTCAATCAAACTTACGGTAATTTAGACAATCTTAAAAATTAGCTATGACCCCTGCATAGCCCCCTGGGAGTCTGACAACCAATAGAATACATTTCTTGCACAGGAACAGGAAGCTCAAGGGCAAGGCCCAAGAGAGGGTATAAATAACACTCTCTCTCTCTCTCTCTCTCTCTCTCTCTCTCTCTCTCTCTCAACTCCATATGTTCAGCTGCACCAGGACCTCAAACCCGTCCATAAATAAACCATCTTTCTAATCAGCCTCCATGTTTCCAGTGTCTTTCTCCCCACTTGGAACTGAACCAGATGGATATTTTCTTCCTACACAATTTTTCCCAGGAATGCCCTTTCGAATAAATTCTCAGCTTCTCGTGACTTCATAAGCAGGCATTGACGCCTTCCAGGAAATGATATTTTATTACATTTCATTTCATTTTCCCTTTTGACTTTCTAAGCTAATTTCTAGCCCTGGAGTTTCCTGGTGGATTGCCATTAAAATACTAACTAGGTTGCCAAAGTCAGCTAAGCGATGCTACCGCAGTGGTGGGTTTTTTACGACCGGTTCTGTGGGCGTGGCTTGCTTGGTGGGCGTGGCTTGGTGGTAATGTGACTGAGTGGGTGTGGCCAACTTGACGTCTCTCACAGCCACACCCACTCGGTCACATGACCACCCCACCTAGCCACGCCCACAGAAAAAGGTAGGAAATTTTTTGAATTTCTCCCTATCTACTTATTTTCTGGCCTAATCTATCAAAGGCCTCCTGCCTGCCTGCCTTCCCGCCCTCCCTTCACCAGTCACACACGTCGCTCTGTTTCCCCTCCTTCAGCGGCCTCGGCCCTAGCCCCGCTTCTTTCCCCACCACAGCCTCTTTCTTCGGGCTGCTTACTTTCCTCCCGCGGTGACTGATCTGGAGTCCAGAAAGCAAGCTGACCTCTGGTAGTTTTCGGCGGCCTCCAGCCAGCTGCCGCTGCTGGAGCTGCCGCGAAAACTACCGGAAGTCGCTGAAAAAGCCACTGCTGTTGCTGCCCTGTTCTTTGTGACGGCCGCACACGTGCATCCTGTTGCCTGCTGTGTCGCACTCGGACTGAGGCAGCAGGCATTGGGGTGCGATGGCAGCGGCTTTTTCGGTGACCTCCGGTAGTTTTTGGCTGGGAGGCTTTTTCTTTTTCGATGTGACTGCGAGAAGCCTCCCAGCTGCCTGCCCCTTTGCCAACCGCTTCCCGGCAGTCGTGCGGGCGGGCATGGCATGCGAGCGACGACCGGGCTACCGGTTTCGGGGCGTGGCCAGCCAGCGGTCGCTACCGGTTTGGCGACCCAGGCCAAATTTCCACTACCGATTCGCCCGAACCGGTGCGAATCAGTAGAAACACACCACTATGCTACCGGCTTGCCATCCTAATACAGGTAGTCCTCGACTTTCAACAGTTCATTTAGTGACCGTTCAAAGTTACTATAGCACTGAAACATGGGACTGATGACTTTTTTCCCCACAGTTACGACCTTTGCAGCCTTTCCCCATGATCAGGTGATCAAAATTCAGACGCTTGGCAATTAGTTCATACTTATGACCATTGCTTTGATCCCCTTTTGTGACCTACTGACTGAGCAAAGTCAAGGGGGAAGCCAGATTCACTTAACAACCGGGTAACTAACTTGACAACTGCAGGGATCCACTTAACAACTGTGGCAGGAAAGGTTGTAAACCAGGGCAAATCTCACTTAACAAATTCACTCAATTAACCAGAGAAATTCTGGGCTCAGTTGCTGTCGTAAGTCGAGGACTACCAATAGAAGCTGAAAACAACTTTCATAATATCAGAAGGCGTCGTCCATTCCTTTTGAAAGAAGGTCTTTTGCAACGTATGACAATGAATGCAGCAACGATGAGTAATGTTGTGTTATATCATTGCTATCATTGTAGTGACCTTTTAAACAGAGGAAGCTTCCACTGTCCCATTTACTTTGGAATTTAAACTTTCAAACAGAATTTAATTTTAAACTTTTAAACTTAAACCGGTCAGCCATGGTACAATTCACACAATTGGGAACATTTTGTCTCTCTTTTTTTTCCGGCCACATTCCTCTACTCTCTTCTTCCATGCCATATACAACCAGACAGCCCCTTGTTCATAAACTGGCCTGCATCCCTTTGGATTATCCTCCAGACAGAATCATCCGATGGGAGGAAAGGGGCAAAAAAAAATAAAATTAAAACTGGAGCCACCATGTCACAATCAAAGCCTCCCTCTGTTTACAACCTTTGAAAAAAAAAGAAGTTGTGTAATTGCGATGCGGTGTGGTCGGATCCTCAGTTTCCCAGTTGAAATCATGGCTGAGTTTGTCCGTGTAAAATGAGTTTAAATAGTTTTCGTCACGTCTCCTCACTGTGAGAAGGCAGCATGAGTTTTTCAGGTGCCAATTCCCTCTGTACTGTTACAAAATGCTGAAAAAAGGTACACTAGTGGCCAAAATTGTGGAAACTTTTTGGGAAAAGTGTATTTTCTAAAACTAGCTAATAACACCATTTTTTTGGGGGGGGGGGGGAAGTACCATAAAATTATATATCGATGGAAAGATAATTTAATCAAGAATGTAATGCAATAACTTGTAAGAGGGATTTGCTATTAGAATAGCAGTTACGGTATAAAGAATAAAAGTGAAACACGTAGAAAAAAAAAGAGAGAGACAAAAATTATCACGCCAGTTAATACTTAGTTGGGTAACCTTTAGCATGAATTACGGCCTTGCAACGTCTTCCCATGGAGTGAACCAAGTCTTTTAGTTCTTCAGCTGTTATAATGTGAAACCAAGATTGAATGATTGCTTCTGTTAACTGGGTTTTATTGCTGGGTGGCTTCTGACTAACAAGTTTCTTTAGTCGGTTCCATAGATTTTCAACTGGGTTAAGAAGGTCTGGGCTATTCCCAGGCCATTCCAGCAGTGGAATAGGATTATCTTGAAACTCCAAAAAAAAAAAATTGGTGTTATTAGCCATCAAACCTCAAAAATACACTTTTCCCAAAAGGTTTCCACAATTTTGGCCACTACTGCAGTGTAGTTTTTTGCAGAGCGTTTTCTTGAATTTTCCTCATGCTTTCATTTCTGCGTTACCCTTTCACTTGGACTTCAGTGCCCTGTAGGAGCAATTAATTAAGAGGACATAATTTTGCTTATTGAAGCAAAAAGGAGTTGGTTAATAACTGTGTGGCCGATCTGTCTTCCCCTTGAGAAGTGTTTAGTTTGCTTTTCGGCAACGAGATTGTAGGAAAATTACTGCAACATTGCCCTCTGTCGGCAAATTGATGATCAGCAGGGTTCTCTCACGACAGAACTTGCTATGAGCATTATTTCTATCCCATGGATTTTACAGTACAAGTAGTCCTCAACTTACGACCACAATTGAGCCCAGAATTTATATTGCTAAGTGAGACATTTGTTAAGTGAGTTTGGCCCCATTTTACGACTTTCCTTGCCCCATTTGTCAAGTGAATCACTGCAGTCGTCACGCCGTTACTAAGTGAATCTGGCTTCCTCATTGACATGACATGTCGCAAAAGGGGAATCACATGACTCCGGGACACTGCAAACGTCATAAATATGAACCAGTTGTCAAATCCTGTGACCGTGGGGATGCTGCAACAGTCGTAAGTGTGAAAAAATCGTCACAGGTCACTTTTTTTTCAGTGCCGTTTTAACTTCGAACGGTCACTAAATGAATTGTTGTAAGTCGAGGAGGACTTCCTGTATTTACTGTGATAGATAATGAAGTGAAAGCAACAAATTCAGCACAGTGTTCCTGGTTGCCTTCATTCTGGGAAATGCAGCTGCAACGAATATCCATTTGCATCTTCAAGAATAGTCATAACATCCAGAGATGGTATTCAGCCGGTTCGAACTGATTCGCTTGAACCGGTAGTGGAAATCGTGGGGTGAGGTGGGGTGAGGTGAGGTGAGGTGAGGTGAGGTGGGGTGAGGTGGGGTGAGGTGGGGTGAGGTGGGGTGGGGTGAGGTGAGGTGGGGTGGGGTGGGGTGGGGTGGGGTGGGGTGGGGTGGGGTGGGGTGGGGTGGGGACCCACCCACCCCAGCTCTATGCCATCGTATTTAGACACATTTTTGAGGCTGGGCACATGTGCAGAAGGCACATGTGCCAGCAAAACACATGCGCAAAAAGCCAGGCGCTTACATTTGCGAACTGGTAGGGAAAGTAAGTGAATAACACTCCTGATAACATCCAGCTTATTCAACGAGGAGGAGGGTTATCATTTGCTATTGCGATTACTTTCATTGTTACCATGGTTGTGTTGTGACCTAGGCTTACTGAGTCATTACAAGACACAATTAGTCCCAAACAAACCTATTTTATTGTAACAGCTGAGAATTACCTTCATTCCCAGCTGAGTCCCAATTAGTTGCAAAACAAGTCCTTCGGAAGAAGTCCTTTGGGAGAATCACCAACCTTTATATTCTTTGACACACTACCAAAGGCCTTACTTGGCAAAGCCCCATGAAGTTCAAAAACAAACAAGAGATGCCGACTGGAAACAGAGTTAGCAACGTTGCTTTCCTGCAAAAAGGCCCAAGGGCCTTTGCTTCTCTTTTAAGCCTTATGGGAGGGGCCAATCATCTCCTGGCCTTACTCCTAAGTCGTCCCTTTTGCTTTAGCTGCTCTTGCCTTCTGGCAGCTCTGTGCATGCGTGCACTAGGAACAGGTTATTCCTGTTCCTCTGCCTCTCTGCTGTCCGACTCTGGGGGCTCTGGAGTCCGCGCATAACTCCCAGATGGCCCTGGCCCCATCTCTGCCTCCAACGCAGAGCCCTCGTCTGGGTCTTCCCCAGACTCCAGGACTGGCCCATGTTCCTCCTCAGCCTCCTCACTGTCTGACTCCGCTGCCAGTTCCGCAGGCTCCTGGTGAACCACAGCAGGTTGATTACACAGTCAGCCAGATGTTCAGGCTGGACTTGGCATTTTTTGTCTACCTATCGAGTCCTTCCCGAGGACCCAGGATAGGCAGGTATGGATGTTTGTAGAAGACCTCCAAGGTCCCTTCCAACTCTGTTATTCTGTTTGTGAATTGTAGCTTGATCCAACCCAGGGCTGCTCTAGGTTAAACCTAGGCCTTTCTATCCTCATGTTGCTGATGAGTTTTATGCTGTTAGAAGACAAATCCATCTGGTTGGAGTTCCAAGCCGGTTGAAAGGCACTGGAGACAAAATGGAGGCTGGAGGCTGATCGGAAGGAGGGTTTAATGACGAAGCAGAACCACCTGGGTTTGAGGTTCTGGGCAGCTGACCATCTGGACTTGAGAGTCGTTGGCTTTTATACCTTCTTTGGGCTTCGCACTTGAACTTCCTGTTCCTATTGGCTATTGTCAGATTCCCACAGGGCCATGTAGGCACTGGTGGGTTGCCCCCGGTTTAGACCGGTTCGCAAGAACTGGTAGTAAAACCGGCGGGAGGCTCCTCCCACTGACCCGGATGTCATCAGGAAGCTTCTGCGCATGCGCAGAAGAGCACGTACACGCGGCCCCGTTGCAAACCGGTAGTAAAGGTAAGTAGAACCCACCCCTGCATGTAGGGGTTATGTAGGGGTCATAACTGGCTCTATAGGCAAAGTACAAATCCTAAGTGTTTGTCTGAGCTACGTTTGGTTGAAGTTTGCCAAAGGTGATGCAATATCCTTAGGAGATTGTGCAATGTAGTGAGCTCTGTGTCTTCCTCTAAACGGTAGTGGGTTAATCCTATTATGTCCTGAAGGGTCGTGTCTTAATCCCGATGTTTCATATATTGGAGCACTGCTACCACGTCACCCTTCTTTTCATTGAACTAGACATGCCCAATTCCTGCAACATTTCTTCATATGTACAGAAGAAAGATCGGCTTTCTTCTCACTATACGTAACCCCGTTAACTCCATTGTATTCATGACAATGGTGGGAACACTGTTTGTTTGTTTGTTTTCCATCCATCTTAGGGGGTGGAGTGGGGAGGGATCAGGTATTACTCAATTAACCACCTCCATTGAGGGTCGGGGCCAGTGGTGGGTTGCCCCGGTTCGGACCAGTTCGCAAGAACCGGTAGTAAAACTGGCAGGAGGCCCCGCCCACTGCCCCAGATGTCATCATCGGCCTTCTACGCATGCGATCCCGTTGCGAACCTGTAGTAAAGGAAAGTAGAACCCACCCCTAGTTGGGACCAATCTCACATGGGGGTGGGGACGACAATTCCTGACAGATGTTCTGTTTTTAGGAGCCGAGGTGGCGCAGTGGTTAGAGTGCAGTACTGCAGCTACTTCAGCTGAGTGCTAGTTCAGCAGATCAAATCTCACCGGCTCAAGGTTGACTCAGCCTTCCATCCTTCCGAGGTGGGTAAAATGAGGACCCAGATTGTTGGGGGCAATATGCTATTTAGTATACTGTCTTTGGTGTAAGCCGCCCAGAATCCTCGGAGAGTGGGCGGCATAGAAATAAGAATAATAAAATAAATAAAATAAATAAATAAGCTGTTGAAATATACTCAGCATTAAAAATGTTTGCCGTTGGGTCAAGAAGCCCAAGCTGACTAATAACGTAAATATAGCCACAGCATCATGTATATTACTTTACTCCTCAAGTATATTTCTGATAGAGAACTGTGAGGTGTTTTTTCTCTGTACGGATCACATTTATTAGTTCCACTGAAATTAATCATCTCAAAAGAGTTACTAACGAAGTAAATGAGCTCAAAGCTTATGAGCAATCCATTCCTGAGTACTGAGAAGTAGGAGAGGGAGGAATCCTCTGCAAGGATCCCTGTAAAATGGCAAGCGGCGTCAACTCTTGGATTACTCATCTTCCTGACATTTATTCGTTTCAGGAAGTGTTTTTCTTTCAGTGTTGTCTTAGTTTTCGCTGAATAGATTCCAGGTCTTCTTTTTACCCATTTGAGGTTGCTCCCACAATTCCACCCTCATAATAGGGAGGAAGGCAAACCCATAGAACCTACTACAGTTGGAGATCTCCAGAAAAAAAATACTCCATTTTAAAGATAATTACCACCACTGCTCTGTAGGAACTGACCAGGCTGAGCCCAAGGGAGGGGTCAAATCAGTGGTGAAATCCAATTTTTTTTTACCTCAGGTTCTGTGGGCGTGGGTTGGTGGGTGTAGTGTGACTTGGTGGACGTGGCTTAGTGGGCATGGCAGGGGAAGGATACTGCAAAATCTCCATTCCCTCCCTACTCTGGGGCCAGCCAGAGGTGGTATTTGCCGGTTCCCTGAAATACTCAAAATTTCTGCTACCAGTTCTCCGAACTACTCAAAAGTTTCTGCCACCGGTTCTCCAGAACCTGTCAGAACCTGCTGGATTTCACCCCTGGGTCATCAGTCTGGAGTCCCCTCGCACCCACAGAAGATCTAAGTGCAGCCAATCTTGAATTCCATTGACTCTTGTCTACCGACAATTTGCTTGGACTGTTAGTAGTTCAGATTCTTGTAGACAGCTTTAGCTTGCAATAAATCTTTCTACCCATTTGAACGGCGTGGACGTTGTGATTTTCCCGGAACTTTACAGGTCTAAGCCAGGGGTGTCAAACTCGATTTCATTGAGGGCCGCATCAGGGTTGTGTTTGACCTCAGGAGCCAGGGGTGTGTGGCCAGCTCGATGTCCGTTTTTGGCCACGACGGCCTCCTGCAGCCCTCTGCCAGCGAAAACAGAGCTTGCCGATTTCACCACAGGAGTTAGGTGATTCACTTAATGGGGTAAATGGTGGGGTAGATAGTATCTCTACCCTCTTTTTAGTGATTCTCCAATTACTGTGGCTCTATGCCGTCTATATACAGGTAGTCTTTGACTTACAACCACAAATTGAACCCAAAATTTCTTTTGCTAAGCGAGACATTTGTTAAGTGAATTTTGCCCCGTTTTACCACTTTTCTTGTCACAGTTGTTACGTGAATCGCTGCGGTTGCTAACTTAGTAACATGGTTGTTAAGTGAATTTGGATTCCCCATGGATTTTGATCGTCAGAAGGCCGCAAATGGGGATCGCATGACTCCAGGAAACTGTAACTGTCATAAATATGATGATAAATATGATCATATTTAGAGGAATGTTGTCCATGGGGTCGCGATCAGTGGTGGGTTGCTACCAGTTTGCCCCGGATCGGGCGAATCTGTAGCGGCGGTGGCGGGAGGCTCCACCCACCCACCTGGACATCTCCGTGTATGCGCATAAGCATCACATGCACGCACGCACTGACGAGCAAACCGGCAGCGGCCGAAACTGAAACCCACTACTGGTTGCGATGGGTCAGACACGACTTCGCAACTAACAACAACAACAATGATCATATATATATGTCATTCATACATCCTAAGTATGAACCGGTTGCCAAGCTTTCGAATGTTAATCATGTGACTATGGGGAACGCTACAACAGTCATAAGTGTGAAAAACGGTCATAAGTCACTTTTTTCAGTGCTGTTGTAACTTCGGTCACTAAAGGAACTGTTCTACGTCGAGAACTACCTGTACCAAACTTTCAAGAAAATCTAAGTCAAAAACTTCACGTGATTTTTTTTTTCATCAATCATTCACGTATCACTTATCACTTGGCTAGATTTCCAGTTCTGGAGCTCACTGCCTCATATGAAAATCTTTAATGCATATCGTTCAAGAGATGCCTTTTTAATTTCCTCGTACAAATGTCCCACTAATATTAAATGCGAATATTAAATTAGAAGAGTCCCTTTTTGGAGCCTGTCCTTGATCAGTCAGTTTAAATTGTAAACCTTAAAGATGCTATGAAAAGGCCATAGGACCAAATGAAACTTCTCTGAATATCTATTTCTAGAAAAATAAATACATCTATTCAGCTTCAACAGGCCACAATTCAGAACGCCATCATATTCTTTTTATCTTATTGGCAGCTTGTCTTCTGGTATTAAATTGTCTTGCTTCTTTAACAGAATAATAGAGCCTTGGTGGTGCAGCAGATAGAAGTGCTGTTAACTAGCACCAGCTGCCTGCAATTACTGCAAGTTCGAATCTCACCAGGCTCAAAGTTGACTCAGCCTTCCATCCTTTCGAGGTAGGTAAAATGAGGACCCGGATTGTGGGGGCCATAAGCTGACTTTGTATAAAAAAAGGACACCGCTTAGGGGGGGCCGAAAGCCCTACTAAGCAGGTATATACAAAAGTATGAAGGCTATTGCTTAACGCATTGTAAGTCTCCGGAGAAGGGCGGCATATAAATCAAACCAATAAATAACAGATTTGGAAGGAACCTTGGAGGTCTTCTAATCCAACCCCCTGCTCAGGCAGGAAAACCTATACCACTGATGGTTAACCTTTTTCCATTGTAAGCCGCCCTGAGTCTCCGGAGAAGGGCGGCATATAAATCAAACTAATAAATAAATAAATAACTTTTTTGGTGCCGAGCGCCCGAAACATGTGCACGCAAATGCACGCGTGTGTGCCCGAACCCCACAAATGCAATGCGAGCTCCCCTGCTCATGCGCCCCGCCCCCATGCATGAATGTACGTTCTCCATGCATGTGGGGCCCCGGTGCATGCGCCCTGCCACCCCGTGCTCCGTTTTGGTTTCCAGGTTGGTGCAGGAGGACTTCCAGGCCCAAAATGGGGCTCAGGGGGGGTGCGCGCGAACCCCCCAAATGCAATACGAGTGCCCCCCACCCATGCGCCTTGCCCTGCTGTGAATGCACGTGATTGTCTCCCCCCCATGCGCCCCCTCCCCCATGCAGCTGGCTGGAGGGAGGCGTGTGCACACGCGCAGTGGAGCTGGGCCGGGGCAACAACTGGTGTGCCCGCAGACACGCATGCTTAGATTCGCTGTCACAGACCAATATCATTTCAGACAAATGGCTGCCCAGTCTCTTCAAGACTGAAGGTATTTATTTATTTTATTTATTTATTTATTTATTGGTTCGATTTATATGCCGCCCTTCTCTGGAGACTCGGGGCGGCTTAAAATGCGTTAAGCAATAGCCTTCATACTTTTTGTATATACCTGCTTAGTAGGGCTTTCGGCCCCCCCTAAGCGGTGTTCTTTTTTTATACAAAGTCAGCTTATTGCCCCCCACAATCCGGGTCCTCATTTTACCTACCTCGGAAGGATGGAAGGCTGAGTCAACCTTGAGCCTGGTAAGATTCAAACTCGCAGTAATTGCAGGCAGCTGGCAGCTAAGTGCTACTTAACAGCGCTTTAGTCCGCTGCTCCACCAAGGCTCTCTATACTTGGAAGCTCTCTATTGCAATAGGCGATAGTTAAGCAAGCGAAGCCCTTCTGCCCAATCAAAGTAGAATCTTCTGTTTTTCTTAACTGTCATTGTAATGGAAGTTCACTTTTGTAAACTTTTGCTCAAGCAAATAAAAACGCCAAATAAATGGAGGATTTTGATGTCTCCTGGCAATAGTGAAGAACAGAATCCACGCCAGATGCAGTTTATCTCGTAAAAAAAAGGGAGTTTCCATAAAACCAGACTTGTTGTGAATGCATCGTGGTTAATGCATGCAGCCCCGAACTAACCCTGGCTGATTTTGAAAAGTTGAGTAAGGTGGGACTTACTTAATAGATGGATGGGGAAGGACCAGGAAAAGTTGAAGCTTGTTGGTGAAGTTCGACCATTGAGAAAACACGGCGGAAGAAAGCAACAATAGGCCGTGTTTGTGATGTAGACAAATAATATACCTAGGCAGTGGTTCGTCCTCCAAGATTGCTGCTTAGCTCCTGGACATTTGGACGTTTTGTTGCCAAACTAGGTAACACCTTCAGCGGGTTTTTTTGGGCGAGGTGTCTTTTTCATTTATATATAGTTGTTTGGTTGGTCTTGGGACTGACAGGAATTGCATCACAGGACTGATGGAATCCCAAGACTGAATGCTTCTGGTCTTGTGACTTCAGACAGAATAACAGAGTTGGAAGTGACCTTGGAGGTCTTCTAGTCCAACCCAGTGGTGGGTTGCCCCCGGTTTGCACCGGTTCTATAGAACCGGTAGTAAAACTGGCGGGAGGCTCCACCCATTGTTCTGCCCCAGCTACGGACCCCAAAGAACGCAGCACACACAAAGTCTGTACAAACCTTAGTTTACTAAATGAAATCAGTCTTTTTCAAACAAAGGCTGTTAATTAACTTTCTTAACAGCCTACAAGAATCCAAAGAATAAATAATCGTAATCTTACTATGGTTGGCAGAAAGCCCAGAAGCAACTTGCAGAGAACTAAGACCAAGACACGAAGGAGAGTGAACGAAGTTGTTCCCTGTAAATTGCCTCAGTCGTTGTCCTTCCTTAAATAGGCTAAGGGAGTGGCCAATTAGCCCCAAGCCTTGCTCTCGAGGAGACCTCCTCCTGAGGAGCCACTCCTGCCTTTTGGCAGCTCTGCGCGCCCGTGCATCGAGAAGAGGCTCCTCCTCTTCTTCCTCATCACTTATGGGAGCTTCTGGAGGTTCTGAAGGCCCTGGCTGAATCCCCACCTCTGACACCACATCTTCTCCAGCCTCCTCATTGTCCGACTTGAGTGCCAGCTGCCCAGGCTGCTGGTGCAGCACCACACCAGCCTCCTCGCTGTCGGAATCAGCTACTAGCTGCACAGGCTGCTGACGGGCCACAACACCCATCGACCCCAACGTCATCAAAATGCTTCTGCGTGTGCGGTGGCCCTGCTGCAAACTTGTAGTAAAGATAAGTAGAACCTACCCCTGGTCCAAACCCTTGCTCAAGCAGGAGACCCCATACTAATGCAGACAAATGGTTGTCCAATTTCTTCTTCCTAGCCACGAGTGTTGGAGCACCCACAACTTCTGGAGGCAAGCTGTTCACTGATTGTTCTCACTGACAGGAAATTTGTCCTTAATTCTAGGTTGTTTCTCTGCTTGATTAACCTCTCTCCGACTGGTTGCTGGGAGGTGTGAAATTCAGCTGGTGGTGGCCGGTTTTGTTGTTGATCAGTGATACGGATGATCCATTTCTTTATGGGTTCACACTTCACCCAAAAAAACTCCACTGAAGATGTTACCTGGTTTCGTAATGAAACATCTGGGATCCAAGCAGCAAACTCCGAGGACAAGTCTCTGCATAATTCTACAATCCAAGCGACATATATTCTGTACAATTTATAAATAACTAGCTGATAACCCGGCGTTGCCCGAGTATTTATAGATGTTGAAGCGTTTGTCTGACAGGGAGCCATTGAGAGAGGCCTTTCTGCCCCCTACTCCCAAGCCCATCATCCCTGCCGTCTCCCTTCCTCCTCTAACATGCGCTCCTCTTTCCCGCCCAGTCTATGATCCTGGCACTTTGCCCCAAATCCATCAGGTGCTTCCCCATTGGTCCACTGAAGGGCGAACGTCAGGGCTGGCTTTCCAGAGGAAGCTGCGAAGGAACTGACATCACAAACAATTGCCGCTCTAGGACACCGCACTTGCTCTCCTTACCGGCCCAGGCGTTCCACAGTTATACTGGAACACAGACACAGACACACACACAGGGGTGTCTTACCCCTCCTCCCTCCACCCAGTATTTGTTTCCAGAGGGTAAATCATCTGTGTACCAAGTTTGGTCGAAATTGCTCGAGTCATTCCAGAGTTATACTGGAACATACATACATACATACATATAGCCTTATATATATATATAAATATAGAAAAAAGATATACCATAGACTTTTCCATGCAGTCATCACTACTCAAATTTGACTCAAGAGAGACTTGATTTCCGGGAAGGAAGTGTCATCATGTGTCATGCAGTGCTCCGTGCCCTGATAACTTCTCAATGGAATTACTAATTCTTTATCAGACCAAACCAATCCTCATGGACAGTCACAGACCCATGTCACAAATTCTACGTGAGACTCATATTGGAGACCGCAGTTGGTGCAGAACATAACTGTCACCTAAATGAAAATGCGTAACAGCGATCCAAAAAATGCTGCATTATTTAACTGTTAGTAGTGGCCCTCATTTAACCAAGGGTGAATTCTATAAGTATCCATACAAAATAAATAAATAGCTGATATTGAATGATTGATCTATTTATCCGTGTGGTACCAATGGTGCTTTTTCCAAAAGGCAACTGGACTTTCTTAGTTTTTTTTCCCCTCTTTAAAAACATTTTGCTCCTCACCCAAGAAACTTCTTTAATCAGAACTGAAGAAGCTTTTTGAATGAGAAGTGAAAACTTTTCAGATAGAAAAGCTGAGAAAATCCAGGTGCCTTTTGGGGGAAAAAAAACACCTTTGGAACAACCATATCCTTGATGATTGAGAATCTCCGTAGATATTTATCCGTACTGTAGAAATTCATGACCTTTAGAGAAGGTGATTTTGAGTTATATTCTTTCACTAATATATATTCTTTCACTTAAATAGTGCAGATTATTTTAGACTTGGGGTTAAAAACAGAAGCCTAATCAGGAGTGGGGCTGCTGGGGGTTCGCAGGGGTTCGGGAGAACCTCTAGCTAAGATTCTGTGCAGTTCGGAGAACCCTCAAATCCCACTCCCGGCTGGCTCCACCCACCCCACCCTGCCCCTCCCAGGAGTCCCCACGCGGCCCGTTTTGGATGCAGGTAAGTGCAGGGCGCATGTGGAGGCTCGGGGAGGGCGAAAAATGGGTCTACCAGAAGTTCAGGAGGGCCTCCGAAGCATGGGGAGGTTGTTTTCGCCCTCCGGGAGGCTTGAGGAAAGCTTGCGGAACCCAGGGAGGGCAAAAACGCCCCCCCGCCTTCCGCTATGGTGCATGCGGCTGACTAGGCCACGCCCACCATGGCCACGCCCACCCAACAACCGGGCAGAGAACCCCTTGCTAAAATGTTTGAAGCCCACCACTGGATTGACTCCCTATCAAAAGTTCAGTAGAAATGCACTTAAGGAAGACCTGTTCTGCATAATCAGAAGGGGCACATGGATCTTTTAAAGTATTTATTTATTTATTTATTTATTGGATTTGCATGCCACCCTTCTCCCGAAGGACTCAGTAGGTGAATGCTTTTAAAAAAAGAAATAGCCTTACAGCATCTAAAAGATGCTAATATTAACAATGAACGAAAGGCTTTTTAGATGGGCAAGTCAGATAGGATCCGAGGAAGCCATGCCGGATAGCCTTGGAAAACCAACCAACCAACCATCTTTTTGCAGCTAAACCAAAAGTCCTTGAATGTTGTTTTTAATCCACAAATGAACAAGTTTGCGAGTTAAAAGTATCTCTCAAGGCCACTAAACACATCTGTAGCATATGGCACATTTTTCTTGCATGTGTCAGCTTACCCAAAGGAAATTCTTGACGCAGGCCGTGAAGATGGGCTGATAGAAAATATGTATTTTCTGCCTTAATGACTTAAAAGAATTCGCGAAGCCGTACCAAGAAATATTTCGGTAATTGAACAACGATCTCCGTGTAAAGGCTCTGAAGAATCTTGTAAACATTTGTAAAGAATTGGGCAATTCTGTTGAAAACTTTTAAGTGAAAATAATAGGAGAGCTTTCTATTTGTTATTACCAAATAGTAATTGAAAGTAGTTCTTCGGAAAAAGATCCTCCCAAACCAAATATTTGTAGAAGTTATCGTTTTGGTATCAACGCTATTCAGATGAACGTAACAATAAAGTGAAAAATGAAAATAAAGTTAAACAATAGTTTATAAAACAGCGTAATGTTTGAAACTAATCAGTCACAGCTTCTCCGACAAGCCATGAATTAATCAAATGCATCCAGGAGATCAGAATCTACCTTGATTTTGTGAATCCCACTCCCAGGAACTGATTGTTATGGTCTGCCAGCAGCCTGTGGACAGTGAGGAGACTGGGGAGGAACATGGGCCAGGCCTGGAGTCTGAGGAAGGTTTGGACGAGGGTTCGGCATCGGAGGCAGAGATGGGGCCAGGGCCATCTGGGAGTGATGCGCAGACTCCGGAGCCTCCAGAGTCAGGCAGTAGAGAGGCAGAGGAATAGAGGGAGCCTGTTCCTAGTGCACGCATACACAGAGCTGCCAGAGGGCAAGAGCAGCTAAAGCAAAAGGGACGACTTAGGAGTAAGGCCAGGAGATGATTGGCCCCTCCCATAAGGCTTAAAAGAGGAGCAAAGGCACGTGGGCCCTTTGCAGGAAAGCAACATTGTTAATTCTGTTCCCAGTCGGCATCTCTGTTTGATTCTGGACTCCGTGTGACTTTGCCAAGTAGGCCTTTGGCAGAGTGTCAGGGGAGATAAAGCTTGGCGATTATCCTGAAGGACTTCTCCCGAAGGACTTTTTGCAACTAATTGGGATTCAGCTGTGAATGAATGTAATTCACAGCTGTTGCAATTATTATAGTTCATATTAATGATACGATTAATACGGGATCTGCTAGATGATCACTGGACAACTTTCTATTCACTTATTCTAAAAGCAAGAAATGCATTCGGCTGGAAAGAGTACAGACTCAGCCCAATTCCTTCTGGCTAGGACATATCTTGTAAAAGAGGCCCCTCACATGTCAGAAGATAGGAACAGTCTAGTGACAGACATACAGCCTAGAGGTGGGTCAGGTCAAGGGGATTGAAGGAGACAGGAATCCTTCTATCAACAGGAGATAATTTGAATCCATGCTCCAGTAATCTACAGAAGAATTATGATTGTTTGGCCAGGATAATGTAAAACTTTCGTAATTAGGAAATGTCAATTAAATAACAAATATATATGTGTAATGAAAACCGCTGTGTTAGCAGAATCCTTTGTTTGAAAAGGTATAAGACCTGTGGTTTCAGATTCATAAGTTGTTCAGATCTTGAGGTATCAATACCTATCTGATCCTTATTGCGCGATAATAAACTGACTCTGTCTGCCTCGAAGGGATGTCTCTTAATTCCTTTCTTCCATAACACAATAAAAGAGGTTTTTGGGACTACTCGTGTGTTTTAATGACTCAGGAAGCCTAGGTCACAAAACTGATGCTAAAAGATGATGCAAAACATATTCAGCCGAAAAGATGCTTCCTGAAAGCAGAGGGCTAAAATCTTGGGTTTCCTTTGGCGATTGATGTCCTTGTCCTTACCACAAGCTCCTTTTTGGACCTGTACATTTGTATGTCATAGACCGGATGCGCACATCTTTGATTCAAAACTGTGTTCTATGAATATTTTGGATTAATATGTTGTGTAAATCCAATTATGGAGTAGAAACGGGGGCGGGTGTCCTTGGTGCTCTCTGAGCTTGATTGTTTTCTTGCCAACGTTTGCTTACAAAAACTAGTTAACAACATCAGTGCTAGTAAGGAGTGGGGTTTGCTCTCAGTTTATATTCTAAGTAGCTTGCTCTGAAGGGGTCTTGGAAGTTCTTTGGTTGGACTATTTACAATTTGGCAGTTCTTTGATTTCGGGTATTGTTTACTTGATTGTTGTTCTGATGTTAATCTTGGAATTAATCTATGCAAAACAGATAATCAATAAGGAGCCTGAGTGGCGTAGCAGGCTAATGCCTCTTTCTAAAGCAGCATTTAACATCCAGCTGTCTGCAATTACTGTAAATTCTAATCTCACCAGGCTCAAGGTTGACTCAGCCTTCCATCCTTTCTAAGGTAGGAAGGACCCGGTTTGTGGGGACAATAAACTGACTTTGTATAAAAATATACAAAAGTATGAAGGCTATTGCTTAATGCATTGTAAGCCGCCCTGAGTCTCCGGAGAAGGGCGGCATATAAATAAAATAAAATTAAAAAAAGCCAATAAGGGAATAAAAGGACCAAAACACTTCCCCACACCAGCAATGAGCACTTAATGAGCATAGATTAACTCTAAGATTAACATCAGACCAATAATCATCTGCTTTAATAGAAGAAAGCAAAGAGGAACGAAAGAGCCTCTTGATGTGGGTGAAGGAGGAGATTGCAAAAGTTGGTTTGAAACTCAACATTAAGAAAACTAAGATCGTGGCATCCTCTCAATTCCTGGCAAATAGATGGGGGAAGAAATGGAGGTAGTGACAGATTTTATTTTCCTGGGCTCCAAGATCACCACAGATGGGGACTGCAGCCAAGAAATTAAAAGATGCTTGCTCCTGGGGAGGAAAGCGGTGGCAAATCTAGACAGCATACTAAAAAGCAGAGACATCACCCTGCCAACAAAAGAGCGTATCGTCAAGGCGATGGTTTTCCCAGTTGCAATGGATGGCTGTGAAAGTTGGACCATAAGGAATGCTGAGCGCCAAAGAATGGAGGCCTCTGAACTCTGGTGCTGGAGAAGACGCCTGCGAGTCCCTTGGACTGCAAGGCGATCCAACCGGTCAGTCCTAGAGGAGATCAACCCTGACTGCTCTTTAGAAGGCCAGATCCTGAAGAGGAGACTCAAATACTTTGGCCACCTAATGAGAAGGAAGGACTCACTGGAGAAGAGCCTAATGCTGGGAAGGATGGAGGGCAAAAGAAGGGGACGGCAGAGAACGAGGTGGCTGGATGGAATTACTGAAGCAGTCAGCGTGAGCTTCAATGGCCTATGGCAGTGATGGCTAACCTTTTTGCCATCGTGTGCCAAAACTGGGAGGAGCGCGGTGGGGTCACACACACACACGTGCCTACATCCCTAATTCTATGCGCCTCGCCCCCCCTGTGCTCCCCCCACTTTTGGCACGTGATGGCACAGTAGGCCTGTTTTTTGCTCTCCCCAGGCTCCAGAGCCTTTCTAGGAGCCTGGGGAGGGCAAAAATGGCCTCCCCCTTCCTCAGAGGCTCTCTGGAGGCCAGGAACAGTGTGTTTCCTGACTTCTCGTGGGCCCAGAAGGACCGAAAATCAGCTGGCTGGCGCATGAATGCGTGCCGGAGCTGAGCTTGCGTGCCCACTGATATGGCTCCGCGTGCCACCTGTGGCACCCGTGCCATAGGTTCGCCATCACGGGCCTATGGCAACTCAAGAGCAGGCCAGGGATGCTTTGCGAGTTGACAGTTGTAACTTTGAACGGTCACTAAATGAACTGAGGACTCCCTGTATGATCTTGAGTAGCTTTCAGAGTCTAATGAGAAAGACTTGGCAACTAGAGTCTGGAATGAAATTGGGTGATCCATAGAATAATTTTGTAGGCGGACATGTGTTACAGTAGGCGGACATGTACTAGAGTTACATTAACGGTAGAAAATTGGCATCTTATCCCTCTGCGACGGAAAACCCAGTCCTGTTTAGAGTCCTAGAAGCAGACAATCCTAACAGGTTGAAATAATTCTGTAACGCTGGATTATTTGTTCAAGCTGGAAGAAGGTAGCCAAATAAATCTGAATCTCTGAAGATGAAGGGGGAACCTCTCAGCGGGCACAAAGTCAAGGAATTGTTGCCTCTATGAGAGGAAGAGGTTGGAGTACAAGGAATAGATCCACAGAGACCCACACAAGAGCCACAGAAATTCAAAACTGCCTTGCTAGGAATCTCTGTTATTCATATGGGACATGAGGAGCCGTGGTGGCGCAATGGTTAGAATGCAGCATTGCAGGGTAATTCTGACGACTGCCAGCAGTTCAATCCTGACCAACTCACGGTTGACTCAGCTGCTCATATCCTTCCGAGGTCAGTAAAATGAGGACCCCAGATTGCTGGGGCCAATAGGCTGACTCTGTAAACTGCTTAGAGAGGGATGTAAAGCAGCATATAAATCTTAAGTGCTATTGCCATATACAGTCCTGCAGTCACATGACTAAGTTTTGGCACTTTTCTCTAATTTCTGGCATTTATTTACAGTTTATCGGCAAAAAAACCCAAAATAAACCCATCAATGAAAATGGATTATTTAGTGACTTCCACAAAAATGGTCATAAAATCAGTCAGTCACGTAAGTGACCTGCTTAATGAATAATGGTTTTAAGTTGAGAGCTACCTGTAATCTCACCTTTTTGTTCTTTTGGTAGGCACCTTTTCAGAAAATTGGTTATGATCGGTTCCAGCCCGGGCTCTTAGGAAACAGAATTTAAATTTCATCCTCAATTTTTGAACCCCTATTACCGTGTTTCCCCCAAAATAAGACCCTGTCTTATATTTTTTTGAACCCTGAACTAAGCACTTGACCTTATTGCCATGTGCTCAAAAGCCCGATTGGGCTTATTATCAGGGGAACGTCTTATTTGGGGGGAAACAGGGTAATTAATTGACGTCAGCAAAATCAATGGGGATGCCAGATTCTTTTTAACAACTGTGTTACTAGCTGCAGACATTCACTTATGGTGGCCAGAAAGGTCGTAAAATGGAGCAAAACTCACTTAACTCTCTTGCTTAGCCACAGATGTTTTGGGCCCAAGCGTGGTCATAAATCGAGGACTACCTGTAATCTTGCTATTACAGGAGTATCAAGAGAGAAAAAAAATTAGGATTTCCCTTTTTTCCCCCCTTCATTGGGAACGAGGTATTTTGATAGTCTGGAAAAACTACAATACCAATGACTTTGTGGCTCATGGCTTTTGCCCATTGGAAGTTACCTGCTACCGTGCACAAAATTAGATGCCACAAGATACTGGATCAGGAGGGATCCAAAAGGGATTATTCTCCATTTTCAGATATTCCCAGGCCCATTAACTTAAGTTTCCACACTAATCTTTGGCAAATATCCACACTAATCAAAGAATCCTTCATAAGAATTAAAAGGAAGGAATGAAAAACAAGTTTTATCCAAGAAAGACCTATTCATTTGCCGGGTCTGGATTCCATTTTATCGTTTGACATCTTTTGATTGTGGCTGTTTAGCGTTTTCCTCAAATGGCAGCTGTGCTTAAAATAAAATAAAAAATTGTCAGTCCAAGTCTTCAGGAGAAATTGCTTTGCTGATCATGTTCCTTCTTGAGCGGTTATTAGACATGCTACAGCAGGCGCCTCTTCCAATTTGGATTTAGATATTAGCAACAGTCCCCATCCAGAGGAATAGGCCCAAAACCACATTATCTGGAGCAACCAGGGGTAATTAATTCATGGGAAGACGAACACCGATATCTAGATCTTCTAAGTAGTGCATAGAGGTCTTCTAGTCCAACTTCCTGGTAGACCCTATACCAGCGATGGCGAACCTTCTTGCCATTGTGTGCCAAAAGCAGGGATCGCGTGGGGGGGGTGTCGTCACGTGGGTGACCACACCCATAATTCTGTGTGCCCTGCCCCCACGCGTGCTCATGCGACACACCGCCTCCGTGCTCCCCCCCCGCTTTTCGCACGGTGGGCCCGGTAGGCCCATTTCTTTGCTCTCACCAGGCTCCAGAGCCTTTCTAGGAGCCTGGGGAGGGCAAAAACAGCCTCCCCCCCCCCGGAGACCGAAAACAACCCGTTTGCCGACTTCCTGTGGAATCAGAAGTCGACAAACGGTCCGTTTTTTTGGCCTCCTGGGGGGAGGGCGGAGGGTGTTTTGCCCCCTAGGCTCCTAGAAAGGCTCTGGAGCATGAGGAGAACAAAAAACGGGCCTTCCCCACCCCAACCAGACCCTCCGGAGGTAGGGAACAGCCTGTTTCCCTATTGCAGGTGGGCCCAGAAGGCTCGAAAATGAGCTGCCGGAGCTGAGCTCATGTGCCCACCAATATGGCTACATGTGCCACCTGTAGCACGCGTGCCATAGGTTCGCCATCACGGCTCTATACCGTACCAGGTTGACTCAGCCTTCCGTCCTTCCAAGGTGGGTAAAGTGAGGACTCAAATT
The DNA here is from genome assembly GCA_012654045.1 of Ptyas mucosa. Classification (NCBI taxonomy): domain Eukaryota; kingdom Metazoa; phylum Chordata; class Lepidosauria; order Squamata; family Colubridae; genus Ptyas; species Ptyas mucosa. The sequence continues at coordinate 6,546,629 of WNWU01000049.1, read as the reverse complement.
GTTGGGGGACAATATGCTGACTTTGTAAACCGCTTAGAGAGGGCTGTGAAGCACTGTGAAGCGGTATATAAGTCTAAGTGCTATTGCTCTTCCTTCCCTTCCCTTCCTTTCCCTCCTCTCAATTCCCTTTCTCAATCTTCTTCCAGGCGATGCAGTGGTTAGAATGCAGTATTGCAGGTTAAGTCTTGCCCACTGCCAGCAGTTCGATCCTGACCAGCTCAAGGTTGACTCAGCCTTCCGTCCTTTCACGTTGGGTAAAATGAGGACCCAAATTGTTGGAGGCAATATGCTGACTCTGTAAACCGCTTAGAGAGAGCTGTAAAGCACTGTGAAGCGGTATATAAGTCTAAGTGCTATTGCCCTTCCTTCCTTCCTTCCTTCCTTCCTTCCTTCCTTCCTTCCTTCCTTCCTTCCCCTTCCCTCCTCTCAATCCCTTCTCATTCTTCTTCCTGGCGGTGCAGTGGTTAGAATGCAGTATTGCAGGTTAAGTCTGCCCACTGCCAGCAGTTCGATCCTGACCAGCTCAAGGTTGACTCAGCCTTCCGTCCTTCCGAGGTGGGTAAAATGAGGACCCAAATTGTTGAGGGCAATAGGCTGACTCTGTAAACTGCTTAGAGAGGGCTGTAAAGCACTGTGAAGCGGTATATAAGTCTAAATGCTATCGGTACCCCAGACAAACGGTTGTCCAAACTCTTTTTAAAAACCTTCAGCGTTGAAGCACCCACAACTTCTGGAGGCAAATTGTTCCACTGATAAATTTTCCCGTCAGGAAATTTCTCCTCAGTTCTAGATTGGATCTATCCTGATCCACCACAGCGATTCCATCCCAGTCATTATCATGCAGGTTTCCCCCCCCCCCCCCCCCAACCACAAGCAATAGCACTTATATACCACTTCATATCTTTTACAGTCCCTCTCTAAGCGGTTTACAGAGTCAGCCTATTGCCCCCAATAATCTGGGTCCTCATTTTACCAACCTCGGAAGGATGGAAGGCCGAGTCATTTTTGCCCCCTTTGGAGTTCTGAGTTTGGTATACCACCCTCAGATATCCTAGTTACAGGGACTCCTAAACCATTCGTTTCATACCCGTTGGAAGTAACGGCCCAGGAAAAAGTGACCTATGACCGTTGTTCACACTTGTGACCTTTTGCAGCATCCCCGGGGTCACGTGATCGAAATTTGGATGCTTGGCAACTGACTCGTATTTATGACAATTGCAGGCTTCCGGATCAAGAGATCATCTTTTATGAGAAAAATCAATGGGGAAGCTAGATTCACTTAACAACCATGTTACTAACTTAACAACTGAAGTGATCCACTTAACAGCTGTAGCAAAAAAAGTCATAAAATGTGGCAAAATTCCCTTAACTTAGCAACTGAAATTTTGGGCCATCTATAAAATTATCTATCAATCATTACCTATCATCTCTATATATTATCTATCATATATCTATCTATTTATCTATCTAATGTATCTATCTACCTACCAACCATCTATCAATTGTTATCTATCATCTCTCTATATATTATCTATCATCTATCATTTTTCTATCATTGTCTATCATCTCTATCTCTATATATTATCTATCATCTACCTACCTACCTACCATCTATCAATCATTATCCATAACTCTCTCTATATATTATCTATCATCTGTCAATCATTATCTATCATCTCTATCTCTATATATTATCTATCACCTATCATTTTTCTATCAATCATTATCTATCAATCAACCATCTATCAATCATTAACTATCATCTTTATCTCTATATATTATCTATCATCTATCTACCTACCTACCAACCATCTATCATTATCTATAACTCTATCTCTATTATCTATCATCTGTCAATCGTTATCTCTATATATTATCTATCATCTATCATTTTTCTATCAATCATTATCATCTATCTATCTACCATCTATCAATCATTATCTATCATCTCTATATATTATCTATCATCTATCTATTCTAAATACCTACCTACCATCTATCAATCATTATCTATAACTCTATCTCTATATATTATCTATCTATCATCTATCAATCTATCAACCATCTATCAATAATTATCTATCATCTACATATTATCATCTATCTATCATTTTTCTATCATCTATCTATTAATCTACCATCTACTAAACATTATCATCTTTATCTCTATATATCATCTATTATTTATCTATAATTTTTCTTATCATTTCTCTCTCTCCTCTCTCTCTCTCAATTGTGGTCTAACTCAAGGACTACCTGTATTAACCAGGTTTATCCCTGTTTAGCATCCAGTCCCAAAAAACGCAAAACACTGCAGGAGGCGAGCAGATCAACAGTGGTTTAAACACCCATCCGAAACGGCCAACTCCACGCAAACCTAAACTATGTTACAAACGCACGTTCCAATTTTAAATTTTATTTTATTTTTTTTTAACTTCAGTCGATAGGAGCTTCTCCAAAGCAAAAAAAAAAAAAAATCAATATAAAATTGAGTGTGTATCTAATACCACGCGGTCTCTCGAAGCCGTTACACAGGAATCCATTCCAACTATAAAACTTTTTTTTATCAGCTACAAAAAAAAATCACGCGACCATATCAAAACGGTGTCTTTATCAAGTCCAAATTACAAAAATAATAATAATAATAATAATAATAAAAGGGTGTGTGTGTGTTCGTTTGGAAACAGCATGAAATATTCTGCACTACGGGATCAGTCTTTATAAAGTTTTCTTTCCTCAAACGTCCTTGGTCAAAGCTGATGCGTCATCATCCCAACCCCCCCAAAAACTTGGAAAACCCTTCCCACATTCAAATAACCCTGAGTATATAGTGCAATATAGTACAAAAGGTCAAATTCATCAGTCACAGGAAAAAAAGGAGGAGGAGGAGGGGAAAAGAAAAAAAAAGGGGGGGGGAAAAGCAACAATCCAGGTTTTATTGCAGCTGGGCAAGCCAAGTTCTTTGGAAGGAAAAAAAAAGAAAAGCAAGTTAACGGTGCTTCCTTAAAAAGTGAGGTAGCCCAACGGGGAAAGAAAGCGAAAGTCCCCCCCCCCCAAAAAAAAAGACTTTCAGAAAAGTTTGCATCTTTTTCTTCTTTTTCCAACCCCTCCATCCAGACGACCAGAATCCCAGGGGTTTTTTTTCCCCCCCCCCCAAGCAAACCACGAAGGAGAACAGCCCGTCTTGGCCCTTTTTTTTCTTCTTTTTTAAAGTGCAGCGCCCGGTGTATTTAAAATAATGATTTTTTTTTTTTAAAGGACCAGGCCGTCCAGCCCAAAACAGGACTTGTCAACAGACACGTGTCTCCTAAGGTCGTCTGAAAGGGCTGTCTCTCTCTCTCTCTCTCTCTTTTTTTCTTTTTCTTTCTCTCTCTCTTTCTTCCCCCGGGCAAGAAGCAGAAGAAGCAGGGGACTAAGCCGATCCTCAGCAGCAGGTCGATCCCGGGATCCGGCGCAACCTCACCACGGGTTCCAAGTTGACCCGCAAGAGGCGTTGGGCTCGACGCCGGGCTGCTTCCAAGTTGCGCTTCTTCCAGATGTCGCCGCGCACTTTCACCGGAGGGTTGAGGATCGGGATAGGATCGGGAAGCGCCTCCGGCTCCCAAGGAGTCCGTCGGGCCGGATCCGACCGCTCGTCGCAAGCCCGGAGCTCTGGGGACGTCGGGGCCGGAGTCACCCCGTCCTCTTTGCGCTTTTTGGCCGCTCGCTTGGCGCTTCCACCACCTCCTCCTCCTCGGCGGCTCTTGGCGTCGGTCGGCGGGCGCTTCCCCTTGTTGTTGGCGGCTGCAGGGGCGGCTCCTCGTCTCCTGCTGCGGCTTCTGCTGCTGCCGCCAGCCCGGGCTTCGTGGGCTCCCCAACCCCGGGGCGGCTCCGGCACGACGGCCCTGCAAGAGGCGTAGCCGTAAACGTCCTTGCTGCGGAGGATGACCGGCGAGAACTCGTGCTTGAGGCTGCAGAGGAAATCCCAGAGCTCGGCGTCGGAGCTCATGAAGGCCGTCGAGCGGGGCACCAGCTGCTTCAAGGCGTCGCCCAGCGCTTTGGTGCCGTTGCACAAGAAGAGGCTCTGCGAACGCGAGTGCACCACTTTCTCCGACGGCGCCGGGCAAGAGGGCCGGGCTGTGGCGGTGGAGGAGAACGGAGCCAGCCCGGCCGCTTTACCGCCGCCGCCGCCTCCGCCTCCTTCTTCGGCCGCGGGGGCGCCGCCAGTGCCCGCCGGCTTCATCCTCGCTCTAGCGCCACGACGGCGGCGGCTGTTGCTGCCTCTGCTGCTGCCTCGCGTCCTCTCCAGCGCCGCCACCGGCCGCCCAGCAGCTCCGGCGATATCGGCTCTTCTTTCTCCTCCTCCTCCTCCTCCTTTTCTTTTTCTCCTCCTCCTCCTCTACTTCTTCCTCCTTCTCTACTTCCTTCTCCTCCTCCT
>WNWU01000049.1:6526732-6541976 GCA_012654045.1 Ptyas mucosa | reverse complement strand
CCTCCTCTTCCTCCTTCTCTACTTCTTCCTCCTCCTCTTTTCTCCTTTCTCCTCCTCTTCTTCCTCCTCCTCCTCTATTTCTTCCTCCTCTTCTTCTTCCTCACTTTCTTTTTCCTCTTTCGCTTTCTCTTGCCAGGCGCTGCAACTTCTCTTGCGCTGCCAGCAGGGCGGGGTGGAAACGGCTGGGACGATCGGGGCACACAAGCACACACAACTTCACACACACACACACACACACACACCTCCTCCCCCCCGGGACGGCCGGCACAAAATGGAGCTCCTTTTTAAAGCCCCCCTGGTTATGTGTGGGGGGGGGGGCGAGGGGGGCAGGTTGCTAAAAATCTCACCGCCTCTCCAAAAGTCTTGGCTGGAGCGGATTGGTTGGTTTGAATTGCGTCACGTCCAAGAAGCCCCGCCCCTGGAGTAGCAGACCCCCCCCCTCGGAAACTCCGAGGAGTAAGGTTTGCTTGCTGTTAGAAGTGGCCTTGTTTACTCAGCCTGGCTTCTTCCCTCCCCAAAGGAAGGCACCAGAAAGGGAATGTGGGGTTATGGAGTGGCTTTTTCTCCTCTTGGGTTTTCACAGGGTTGGGGAGATCTGGTTGGGGAACCGATAAGGCTCTTCTTTCCCGGCTTGTAATCCGATCCATAGTTCCTAGGAAGTTGGAAAGATTTGGTTTGAAGTCAACCTGGAGGTTTTATGCTCGGAACCAGAATCACTCTACTCCGGAGTCTCCAAACTTGGCAACTTTTAAGACATGTGGACTTCAGCTCCCAGAATTCCCTGGTTAGGTCTCCAAACTTGGCTACCTTAAGACCTGTGGACTTCAGCTCCCAGAATTCCCTGGTTAGCTCTCCAAACTTGGCTACCTTAAGACCTGTGGACTTCAGCTCCCAGAATTCCCCAGCTAGGTCTCCAGACTTGGAGACTTTTAAGACTTGTGGACTTCAACTCCCAGAATTCCCCAGCTAGGTCTCCAGACTTAGCTACCTTAAGACTTGTGGACTTCAACTCCCAGAATTCCCCAGCTAGGACTCCAAACTTGGCTACCTTAAGACCTGTGGACTTCAACTCCCAGAATTCCCCAGCTAGGTCTCCAGACTTGGCTACCTTAAGACTTGTGGACTTCAACTCCCAGAATTCCCCAGCTAGGACTCCAAACTTGGCTACCTTAAGACCTGTGGACTTCAGCTCCCAGAATTCCCCAGCTAAGTCTCCAGACTTGGAGACTTTTAAGACTTGTGGACTTCAACTCCCAGAATTCCCCAGCTAGGTCTCCAGACTTAGCTACCTTAAGACTTGTGGACTTCCAACTCCTAGGGGAATTCTGGGAGTTGAAATCCATAAGTCTTAAAAGTTGCCAAGTCTGGAGACCCCTGCTCTACTCCATGGCACTTTCTACTGAGAGAACCATCTAAGACTGAGAGGCAACCAATCCAAAGTAAACTCTCGGTGCTTTGGATGTCCAGCTAATTCACGTAGAAGAGCCACCCTGGTTGAACAGGGTTATTTCGGAGAACGCAGGCAACCTTTGTTTCGAAAGGCTCTGGCACGGGATGTAGGTACAGCGTGTCCTTAGGGTTACAACTAAGGCTTATCAATTCTGACAGCTCTTTGGCGGGTTATAAATTAACTCTTGGACTTTAAGAGAGTCTACTCTAGGCCGTGTACAATTTGGAATTGAGGCTGTGGAAATTGCAATCCATGCTACTAAAACGTAGCGTTTCCTTTCCCAGATAACTCAATATCTCAGTTGGGGGGGAAACATCTGAGGAGATACTTCGTCAACTCCAAATGAGAAGACTGCTTCTATGATGTGTATTCAACCCCATGTTTAAAGTCATAAACTTTAAGCTGTTTGATGTTTCATGGACTGACCCCCCCAAAGAATCAATCCAGGTCTGTCCTTGGCTGGATCCCTTTACTGGATCCATTGAAGGCCAGGATCTCATCCAATGTGTCTTCATTCCTCAAGAAGACCTTTCTTAGGTGCGGCCTAATAACTCTGTGCGCCTGTTAACTCCACTAGATAGATAGTCCATACCAGGAAATCAACGTTACAAGAAAGTTCAACCTGCCCTTAATGAGATTATAATACAGAATCATAGGGCTGGAAGGGACCTTGGAGGTCTTCTAGTCCAACCCTCTGCTCAAGACAAGGAGACCTTATATACCATCCCAGATAAATGGTTGGCCAATCTTTTCTTGAAAACCTCCAAGTGATGGAGCAACCAGGGCTCTGAGGCAAGCTCTTCTACTGGTTGATTGTTCTGTCAGGAAATTTCTCCTCAGTTTCAAGTTGGATCTTTCTTTGATTGTTTTCTACCCATTTCTTCTTGTCCTTCTGCCAGATGTTTTTGGAGAGGCCCTCTCTGAGAGAACGGGAATGGGGGGGTTATAGAGTGGCTCTCTTGAGCTCCATAGTGTTGGGGAGATCTGGATAGGAAGCCAGTAACACTCTACTTTTCCAACTTGTAATCGATCCACAATTCCTAGGAAGTTGGGAGGGATTTAAGAAGAAACTCCCTAAAAATGAAGACAATTAACTAGGCAAAGACGGTTTAAAAAAGGACATTGAGAAACTGGAACAGGTCCAGAAGACTTGCTACCAGGATGGTAAAGAAACTGGAAGGAATGGTTTGGGAGAAGGGATGGCAAAATCTAGGGGCAGAGTGAAAAGAGGAATCGGCCTAGAATCCTTACGTAGTCACAAGGGAAAGAAAGTCCAACCTCCCTTAAATTTCATTGAGCCTTCTCTAACTCCGTAGCAAGTGCTAAATGGTAACTTGAAAAGATTGCTGTGCGTAGGGTTTTAGCAATAAATCAGTTTAATTCAACTGTCAGATATGGCCCTGGTCTTTTGCGCCTGACAAAAGGAAATGGACATACGTCAACTTGCAAAGATATTAATTTTATTACGGCCACCAGAATTCAACAAGTTAATAGCTTATTTTAAAAAAAAAAAACTACGGTGGCATAGTTTATGTTAAGTTATCAAAGCAATCAAAATGTGACTGGTTTTACGAGCAATTGTAGCATATTTTGGCTCTCTTTATAGAAAATGAATCATCCTGGTTTGATAATAACAGCTGAACATAGAATAAAGGAGCATTATCTGGGTACTTTGTTAAATTAAGGGGTTACAAGGCAGATCCTTGCATCCTTATAACTTATGAATTATGGATTCAATAAGACCTTCAGCCTGTAAAAAAGAAAGAAAGAAAGAAAAGTAGGGGAGATAAGATAATGCCTACAAGTTTCTTAAAAAAAGACTCTGTCCCTGCAACCTGTTGAACTTATTCTCAGTTAAAAATAATAGTAAAATTGTTGAAGTGAAAAGAATGCAAATTCAGGCTGGGAATTTCTTCTTGCAGGAGCTGTTAAGCAGTGGAACCTTCTGTCTGGTTCATTGGTGGCCTCTGCTAAATTGTAGGTTCTCAACAGGATTGGGTTTAGTCGATTTTTGTAGAGAGCAGAAGGTTGAACTAGATAGATAGCCTACAATTCATTCTTTCTATTATCTTTGGGGCCCAACAATGAATAATTAGTAAGGGCTGTATAATCTAAAAGACAAGTGGGATTGATAAAGATAACAAAAGTATGGTTGGCATGGAATTATTGTCTCAAAAGGACAGAAGATGAGGGTTATCTAACAATAACAATTGGCAGCTGGTTCAAGATAAAGGAACTGCCATTTCATTATGCTCCTCAATTAATTCCTTGGAAACTGTGATGAGTTTTTGGAAATTGTGATGAATTTCTGGAAGCTGCTGTTAATTTCTGGAAATTGCGATTTATTTTTTGGGAATTGTGATTAATTTATGGAAGAACGCTTTTCAAAAAGAATTAGATAAATTTGTGGAGGATAAGACTAACACAAAGTATGGGACTTTTGGCCAATTACTGTCTATACCCACACGCATAGATAAACAATGAGCCAAAACCAACAGAACACTTGACAACATATCGAAATATAATCTTAACAAACGTGCAACGTATTAAACCTATATTCAGCATTGTTACCCAATAAAGCATTTGAGTAGACAGAGATATCTCTTAGAAATTACTTTGGAAATAATTGGAAAATGGAGACTAAAATGTAAATAAAACAATCCTTTGGTTTTAAATGTGGAGATTCTCTCTCTCTCTCTCTCTCTCTCTCCCTCCCTCCCTCCCTCCCTCCCTCCCTCCCTCCTTCTCTCTCTTTCCATATCTGTCTCTACATCTACTGTATAGTCTCCAGATGTTTTCATATTCCCAATTCTTAAACTCAATCATGAGTTTAAGAAGAACTCATTGTCTTTATCTTATCTGAAATCCCATGCAAACCATTGGAACATATGGGCCCTAAGAATAAAGGGTATGACTCATTCTTTAGCAAATCTTTAATCCTATCGAAGGATTTATGGAGAACCTCAACACAAACATTGCCTCTTTTTGCATTAAAAAAAAAATCCATGTTCCATCAAATCAAATTCAAGGCCAAGTGTCTTCATCTCTATGAGATTTTCTTGAGTATAGTGTAGAAGTGAGTCACCATTGCCATCTTCTTCTATGATGTTTGTTTGTTAAGCTTCTCAAACGTTCCTGGTATTTCTTTCCACTCAAATGTTAACCAGGTTTGACTTGGCTTAGATTTTTTTTTTAAACTCAGCCAACATCAGATATCTGCTGGCTTCTAGTTGTGTTCTTAGCAGGTTTAGAGAGTGATTATATTGGAGGCTGTGCCAAAGTTTGTTAGGAAGAAGGAACAACAAACTGTTGCAAAGTTCCCTGTGAGAATTTGAATTTATACAATTACAGTTTAAGAACTTCTTCCTTTCCATTTAATCTCCCCCTTCCTTTTGAGGAAATTTTAAAAAAGCACCTTGCAGTTATTAGAAATTTATTATTATGTACAAATTTTGATTCATTTTTTTTTCTCTTTGACCAACTCCAAATACTATTGCTTGAAAAATAACTACCGGTTCTTTTAATCGGTTTACTCTCATTACCAAAATAAAGTAACCCAGTAAAGATTTGGATTTGAAGGGGTTAAAATAAACAAGAAAGACCAAAATGTAAAGTTGCAGTTACTAATTAATTTAATTCTACGAAGTGGATGGATTTTTTTTTTTTAAGAATACAATATTTTTGGAAATATTGTATTGCTCGCTAGAGCTTACAAAACATATATTAGGCCAGGGATCAGCAATCTGCGGCTCTGGAGCTGTATGTGGCTCTTTTAACCCTCTGCTGCGGCTCCCTGTCGCCGGTCGGCTCCACAATTGATAGGGCTTTCGGTTAGGACAGGTAGAGGAAAAAGGATGCCGTGCTAGGAGGAGACTCTATGGTGGGGGAACCGGACTTCTGGTCAGCTCCAGAATTGAATGGGAGGCTTCCGGTTAGGACCTTTGTGGCTCTTTGAGTGGTTGAGGTTGCCGACCCCTGTGTTAGGCCAATGTCAAAATATTGTTTGGAGTCCTTACCTCATATCGGACATTAATACAATCGAATGAGTTCAAAACGATTTGACAAGAAAAGTTTTGCACTCTTCTGTGCAAAATATGTAGATTACCTTATGCTACGTACTGGCTTGAAATTCTTGGTTTGGATAGCTTAGAACTGCGACGCTTGCGGTCAGACTTAGCTGTTATATACGAAGTTGTACATAGCAGTGTTTTACCTGTATGTAAGTGACTTATTTTAGTTTTAATTGTAAAGTAATGGTGCAAACAACCATTTTAAACTCGATGGTAAAAATTTTGTTAACAGACTCGTTAAAATCTGGAATACCTTACCCCCGTGATGGCAAACCTATGGCATGCATGCCCAAAGTGTCACACGGAGCCATGTCACCTGGCACGCATGGCATCGCCCGGTCCTCTTTTGGATTTTTTTTTAAATAATTTTTTTTAATTTTAAAAACAAAAACATAAAACACATCTTTTCAAAACGAAGCTTTTGCTCCGGTCACATATTAAAGCAGATCATTAACAAATCTTATTTTCCAATTAACACAACTAAATATTTTAAACAAGTACTTCCCTCAAATCTGTCTATGTAACTATGCCATTATCCCCCAAAACCCGTTACTTAAATCTTAAATAATTATCAATCCATTTTTGTCTTTCATTTGTTTAGATGGACATATTTTAACAATATAAATCATACAATTATATTAAACGTTCCAAAAATATTTAATTTCAACATACCCATTTTATTTCTAACAATTAAACTCAAAATTTATACTCTTTATTTCTATTATTAAACCTAACTTATTCATTTTATCTTAACTATCACTCTCAACATATACCTTCTCACTTTAATTATCCCACCTCATTTTATATTTTCCTTGAAAACAACCCCAGTGTTATTGTCTTTATCTTAGTTCTTAAACCAATCATTTTTATTTCTTGGCTGTTAAACACAGCATAACCATTTGTTTTGGCTGTTGAACACAGCACATCCTTTTTTATTTTTTGGCTGTTACACAGCATATTCCATTTTTTAGCTGTTAAACACAGCATATTCATTTTTGGTTTTTTGGCCATTACACGGTATATTCAGGTTTGTTTTGGCTGTTACACAGCATAATCATTTTATTTGGCTGTTCAACACAACATATTATAAGTTTTTGGCTGTTAAATACAGCATATTCATAGTTGGTTTAACTATCAATCTCTACTTAAACCTTTCCTTGTTGTTTCCATCCACCTATACATTGCTTTTTCACATAATCTTATTTTTCTCTGTCCTTTTTCAAGACATTCATTTGACATTTTAACATTGAGACATGGTTCTTGCTTAAAACCTATCTTTAACTGTATTTATAAATTTCTTTTAACATTTTCAATTAATCATATTTAGCTTCTTCTGGATTTCTGACGTGCATGCGCGCACAATGATCAGCTGGCCTTTTTGCGTTTTCCTGCATGAGCATGCACGCTGGCAAGCTGATCATTGCGCATACATGCGTGCCAGAAATCTGGAAGACTAGCTAGCTGGTGCACATGTGCATGCTGGAAACCGGACATTCATTTGTGGGCACACGCATGTGCCCTTGGCAGCTCCTCTTCCGGGTTGTGGTCCTGTCAAGCGTGCATGCTCCCTTTTTGGCAATAGGTGCCGAAAAAGTTTGTCATCACTGCCTTACCCGATTGAATTGTCTCTCAGCTACTAACTTTCGCAGTTTTAATTTTAACTTCACTTCCGAGGACCCCACTCCAAATTTAAGAAGTCCCTAAGGGAGGTGGGGCGTAAGCCTAATAACCAGCGATTGTCCCTGGTTATTTTTAATTTTTTAATTTTTTAATTTTGCTTGCTTGGATTTGTAATCTTTATATGACAAATAAATTTTAAATAATAAAATTAAATTAAATTAAAAAATAATAAAATAAAAATAAATAAAATAATGAAATAAAATAATGAAATAAAATAAAATAAATAAAATAATAAAATAGAAAATAAAAAATAATAACAAAACAAAACAAAAGCTGGACATCCACAGAGATTTTTTTTACATTCTGACAGATACAATAGCTAAATAGGGCTCATTATTTATTTTCTACCTGTCCAGTAGATGTCACTGTCTGATGATTTTTAATGAAAAAAAAAGTCGAGAGCTGACCTCTGTACTCATAACTTTAAGCCCACAGAATGCAAACTACAGAGTTGGAAAGGTCCAAAATCATCACCGTTGTCCTTACAAAGAGTCACTAAATGAGGCAGTCGCTAAATGAGGATTACTTCTAGAACTTTCTTCCTTAGGAAAGGAACAAAAGGGATGCCTGAATGAACAAACCCTCTTTTGCATATGCAAAAGAGCCAATCAACCAGCCCAAAAGAGGACAAAGACTTCAGCATCTTGCAACCAGCAAGATGAACTTGTAACCAGCACCCAGATCAGCATAGATTAACTCCAAGGTCAACTACAAACCATGATTAAGAAAACAATACCCCCAATCAAGAAACTGCCAAAGTGCCATCGGTAAACAGCCCAACCAAAGAATCTCTTAAGACCATCCCCACCCACACAGACAGGCAAGTCACCAGAATATAAACTGAGAGCAAACCACACTCCTTATTAACACTGATAATATTACCTAGTTGGGTTATGAAATGTCTGCAAGAAAACAAGCAAACTCAGAGAGCACCAAGGACCATATATTATCCTCCTCTTCCTCCCCCTCCTCTTCCATTCCACAAACCCCACTCCCTTCTAGCACTGATGGTGTTACCTAGTATGGTAATGACTCTATAAATCACTTAGGAAGGAAGGGAGAGATTAATATTAAAAGGAAGGGGGAGATTAATATGGGAAGAAAGAGGTTCTTAAAGTATAATTTGTATATGTTCAAATTCTCATAGGGAACTTTGCAACAATTTGTTGTTCCTTCTTCCTAACAAACTTTGGCACAGCCTCCCAATATAATCACTCCCTAAACCTGCTAAAAACACAACTAGGAGCCAGCAGATATCTGATATTGGCTGAGTTTTAAAAAAATAAATAAATCTAAGCCAAGTCAAACTTGGTTAACATTTGAGTGGAAGAAGACTTGCCAAGAAATACCAGGAATGTTTGAGAAGCTTAACAAACAAACATCGTAGAAGAAGAAGGCAACGATGAATCACTTCTACGCTATACTCAAGAAAATGTCATAGAGATGAAGACATTTGGCCTTGAGTTTGATTTGATGGAACATGGGTTTTTTTTTAAATGCAAAAAGAGCCGATGTTTGGGTTGAGGTTCTCCATAAATCCTTTGATAGGATTAAAGATTTGCTGAAGAATGAGTCATAGGTTCCTTCTTAAAGTCCACAGGTTTCAGTGATTTGCATTTCATTTCAGATAAGATAAGGACAATGAGTTCTTCTTAAACTCATGACCGAATTTAAGAATTGAGAATATTAAAACATCTGAAGACTATACAGTAGGCGTAGATACAGATATGGAAAGAGAGGGAGGGAGGGAGAGAGAGAGAGATCAATTCAAATAAAATAAAATAAAATAAAATCTTTATTGTTGCTTTCAAAAACCCCCTTTTTTTTCCTGGCAGGAATTTGGTGATTTGTATAGCAGCTCCATAGCTCCTATTTTAGATTATGTCTTTAGGAAGCCTTGTTAAAAAAAATTGGCAGCTTACCGCCTTATGACAAACAATGTCAAAAGTGAAGCTGCAAAGAGACTGGAAACAGCGTTAAACTTTATTTTAAAAAAAATAGGTCTAAGATAAATACACCGTTGAAAAGTAATTGTTCCAATGCCGTGGAAATCACAACGCCGTTTTCCATTGATCCAGCGTCCTCGTTTAAGATTGCAAGACGTACGAAATTATTTTCAGAAATAACATACCCAGCGAAGAAATAACCTGCTGTATTTCCTATGCTTTTTATTAACCAATGGGTTGTTGGTTATTTTTTGCATGGTTAATTTTGATTAAAGCAGCTTCATCCAAATACCAACAGAAGATCCTTCACTTTTATTAATCTGTGATGCTCTTGTGCATTTAAAGAACATTCTTTAGTCTTCATTGTTTTATTTAAATTTGTATAAATAAATTCTCAACCAATCAGAATAGATTGGTTCAAGGGCCTGGAAGGAACCTTTGACGTCTTCTAGTCCAGATCTGAGGCTCTGGAGCCGCATGTGGCTTTTTCACCCCTCTGCTGTGACTCCGTGTCACTCAAAATATGCGTCACAATTGCCAATGTGCGACACGCGATTGATTGAGCTTTTCAACCCCCAATAGGCCAACCATGGATAAATCCAAGAAAAGAAAAGTTTCAAAAGAAAACAGAAGGTTTAATTCAACTACATATGCTAGTTTAAGAAATAGTCAGGCACGGGAAGGATTTTGTGGCTCCTGGTGTTTTCTTTTCTGTGGGAAACGGGTCCAAATGGCTCTTCGAGTGTCGAGTGTTGCAGACCCCTGTTCTAGTCCAACTCCCTGCTCAAGCAGGAAACCATGTACCATTTCAGACAAATGGTTGTCCAATCTCTTCTTAAAAACCTCCAGTGTTGGAGCATTCACAACTTCTGGAGGCAAGTTGTTCCACTGGTTAACTGTTCTAACTATCAGGAAATTTCTCCTTAGTTCTAAGTTGCTTCTCTCCTTGATGAGTTTCCACCCATTGCTTCTTGTCCTGCCCTCAGGTGCTTTGGAGAATAGCTTGACTCCCTCTTCTTTGTGGCAACCCCTGAGATATTGGAAGACTGCTATCATGTCACCCCTAGTTCTTCTCTTCATTAAACTTGACCAGGGGTGTTCTGCCCCAGCTACGGACCCCAAAGAACGCAGCACACACAAAGTCCGTTCAAACCTTAGTTTACTAAATAAACCAGTTTTTTACAACAACGGCTGTTAATTAACTGCATTAACAGCCGCCAAGAATTCAAAGAATAATAACTGAAAGCTTACTGTGGCTGGCAGAATGCCCAGAAGCAATTTGCAGGAAGCTGATAAGATAAGCAAGACAAGACAGGAAGGTATGTGAACGGAGTTGTTCCCTGCAAATTGCTTCAGTCGGCGTTCCTCCTTAAATAGGATGTGACGTATTGGGACTTTTCCCCCCCTTCGCTAAACCGGGGGTGGGCGTGGCCAGCATGTGACACATCCAGCCCACAGGCCATGAGTTTGACACTCCTGAATTAGACATACCCAATTCCTGCAACCGATGCTTGGCAATCGACACATATTCATATTTGTGAGTTGCAGTGGTGCAGTGGTTAGAGTGTAGTACTGCAGGCTACTTCTGTGACTGCCGGCTGCCTGCAATTTGAGAGTTCAAATCTCACCAAGCTCAAGATTGACTCCATCTTCTGTTTTTCCGAGATTGGTAAAATGAGGTCCCAGATTGTTGGGAGCAAGAGGCTGACTCTGTAAACCGCTTAGAGAGGGGCTGTAAAGGACTGTAAAGCGGTATATAAGTCTAAGTGCTATTCTATGACCTTTGCTGCGACCTTCCGTCAAGCAAAGTCAATGGGGAAGTCAGATTCACTTAACAACCAAGTTACTAACCAATCAACCAACTGCAGTGATTCACTTAACAACTGTGGCAAGAAAGGTCGTAAGATGCGGCAAATCTCACTTAAGAACAGAAAATTTGGGCTCAATTGTGGTCGTAAATCGAAGATTACCTGTAGTCCTCGATTTACAACCTCTCATTTAACAGCACTGGAAAAAAAATGACCGATGAACGTATTTCACATTACAATCTTTGCAGCTTCCCCACAATTGGGATCAACCTTCGAACGCTTGACAACTGGCTCGTATTTATGACGGTTGCAAGGTTTTTCAATTGCAGTTGTAAATTGAGGACCCCTTGTAAAAAGAGGGATTGACTGAACCTCTGTTAGACCAAAAGTAAAATCAGAACCAATGAAAAGGTAGCCGGTTCAGGTTTAAACATCAGGAAGAAGTTCATGAGCAGTCAGCCAGCGGAACTGACTGCCACAAGAAGTGGTGAGTTCACCTTTACTGTTATTTTTAAATGTTTTTGAGTCATTGCTGATGTCTGGTGGCTCCCTGGGCTAATCTCTATTGTTTTCTTGCCAACTTTTTCTGAAGTTGCTCTTGCTTGTTTCCTAGGGTTGAGAGTGACCGGTCACCAAGCCAGTTTCGTGTCTAAGGCAGGTCTAGAACTCAGTTTCCTGGTTTCTAATATAACACCTTAAACCATTACACCAAACTGCCTTTTCGACCTTCAGTCAAGGGTGACAGGTACTGACAGGTTCTGGAGAACCGGTAGTGGAAATTTTGAGTAGTTTGGAGAACCGGCAAATACCACCTCTGGCTGGTCCCAGAGTGGGGTGGGAATGGAGATTTTGCAGTATCCTTCCTATGGAATGGGATGGGAATGGAGATTTTGCAGTATTCTTCCCCTGGAGTGGGGAGGGAATGGAGATTTTGCAATATCCTTCTCCTGGAGTGAGGAGGGAATGGAGATTTTGCAGTATCCTTCCCCTGGAGTGGGGTGGGAATGGAGATTTTGCAGTATCCTTCCCCTGCCACGGCCACCAAGCCACGGCCACCAAGCCACACCCACAGAACCGGTCATAAAAAAATTTGAATTTCACCACTGCCTTCAGTAGATGTCTTCCAAGGAGGATTGATATATCAAAATCTATAGATCGATCAGATCGATCACCTATCAGAAATGGCCTGGTAGCTTCTGCACATTCGAACAGGGAGTGGGATAGATGACCTCAAGGATCCCTTTCAGATCTCTGATTCTAAGCCATAAACTAAAAAATAAAAACTGCACTGATGCTTTGGGTTGTTTCGGTTTGTTGTTGTTTTTTTGCAAGTTTCCATATCTTGATCTGTGTAGGTTGTTTTTTTTTCAAGGTCCTACTGTTTTTTCCACCAGAATTTTGAGATTTTGACATTTCCTGTGTTGCAATTTTCCTGCATGTTTCACTGGTCGAATGCATACATATCGAGTGGAGAAAAAAAAAGATCATTAAAGGCATAGTTGTAAACTGAGGATTGCCCTTGACTTACAATCATTTTACAGGTAGTCCTCGACTTATGATGGTTTGATTGGTTGATTATTCGAAGTTACCACGGTGCTGAAAAAACTAATTTACGACCATTTTTCACACTTACGACCGTTGTAGCATCCCTGCAGTCCCGTGATTTGCATTCGGATGCTTGATAACCGTCTCACATTTATGACGGTTGCAGTGTCCCGTGATCTGCTTTTGCGACCTTCTGACCAGCAGTGCCAATGAAGGTTCACTTAACAACCGTGTTATGAATTGAACAACGCCGGCGATTCCCTTAAGCACGGTGGCAAGAAAAGTCCTCACCTAACCAATGTCTCACTTAGCAACTTTGAAATCTGGGGCTCCGTTGGAGTCATGAGTCGAGGACCAACTATACTGGATCCAAACCAGTTTGAAGCCGACCGTGTTACTTACAACGGTGTCGGTTCCCTTAAGAACGGTGGCAAGAAAAATCCTCACCTAACCAATGTCTCACTTAGCCACGGAAATTTGGAGCTCTGTCGCGGTTGTAAGTTGAGAACCACCCGTACTAGATCCAAACCAGTTTGAAGCCGATGGGGAAACCTGATTCACTTAACAACTGTGTTACTTACAACGGCGTCGATTCCCTTAAGAATGGTGGCAAGAAAAGTCCTCACCTAACCAATGTCTCACTTAGCAACTTTGAAACTGGGGGCTCCCTTGGGGTCGTAAATCGAGGATTACCTGTCCTAGATCCAAACCAGTTTGAAGTCGATGGGGAAACCTGATTCACTTAACAACCATGTTACTCACGAACTTAAGAACTGTGACAAGAAAAAATTCTCACCTAACCAATGTCTCACTTAGCCATGGAAATTTGGGGCTCCGTCGGGGACATAAGTCGAGGACCACCCTTCCTAGATCCAAACCAGTTTGACGCCTGGGTGCGGGGGAAACCCGATTCACTTAACAACCATGTTACTTACAACGGCGTCGATTCCCTTAAGAACGGTGACAAGAAAAGCCCTCACCTAACCAATGTCTCACTTAGCCACGGAAATTTGGAGCTCCGTTGGGGACATAAATTGAGGACCAGCCATCCTAGATCCAAACCAGTTTGACGCCTGGGGGGCGGGGGAAACCTGATTCACTTAACGGCTGTTTTACTTACAAACGGCGTCGATTCCCTTAAGAACGGTGGCAAGCAAAGCCCTCACCTAACCAATGTCTGGGGGGGGGGGGGGGGGGAGGAGCTCCCTTAGGATCATAAATCGAGGACTACCCATCCTAGATCCAAACCCCTTAAAAGCTAAAGAAAACGAGAAAAGTCCGACTGAACTACTACTGAGATTTGTTGCAAAAAAAAGAAAAAAACAAGGCGACCGGGGGTTGCTCCTCTCGCCGCCCTAGCTTGCTCCGCCTGCGCTTCCTCCTCGCCAGCCAGCTGGGCGAGGCCTGCAGTCAGCTGTTAGGGCAGGTGTCGAGGCCGGGAAGCCGAGCCGGGCGCGGCCGAGCCGGGAAGAGGACTCCGGAGGGGGATCCCCGCTTGGAAAAAAGACCCTCCGGCGCCCGGAGGAAGGGCAGCAGCAGCTCCTCCGCCGCTCCGCGTGGACGTAAGTCCGGGACGAGGAATGGGGGGGGGGGTCGCCTTGGGAAGGCAGCTCCGGGGAAGGCTCGACCGGCGCTGCCTTCCTCCTCCCGGGGGATTCTCACCGCCTCAGGAGAAGTTTGCTTTCCGAAGTGGGGAGAGAGAGAGAAAAAAACACGCGGGGGGGGGGGGAAATCCCCTCCCTCGCTTCCTTTGGACACGGAGCGCAACTTTTGGGAAGCCTAACTCTGCTTTGACCCGCTTTTCTTTCTTTGTTCATAATCGGCTTCGGGTGGGCGGTTTTTTGTGTGTGTGGGGCTGTGGGTGGGTGTGTAGGTGGGCTTCGGAATGGCCCACGGGGAAATGGGAATCTCGTTGGCGTAGGGTGGACGTCGTGGACCGTCCTTGGCAGCTGCAGCCGGGGTTTTTTTTTGGATCTGGAGAGTGGGTTTTTTTTTTTTGTGGGGGAAGGGTGGGGGCTGTAAAAGTTTGAGTGAGCCGCCCCTGTGGAGTAAACACAATTTACACACACACAAACTCACACACACACCAGCACGGAGGCGTTAAAGTTACTCTGTAGTAAGTTTGGGGTGTGTGTGTGTCAATAAATTAGATAGATAGATAGATAGATAGATAGATAGATAGATATCAATTTGACAGATATCAATTTGACAGACACATAAATTTGAGAGATATCAATTTGATAGATAGATTTGATATAAATTTGATAGACAGGCAGACATAGATGATAGCTATAAATTAGATATACATTTGACAGATAGATATAAATTTGATAGATAAAAAATTGATAGACAGACATAAGTTTGATAGATAAATTTGATAGATAGATATAAATTTGATAGAAAGGCAGATAGACAGACATGATAGATAGATAGATTTGACAGATAGATATCAATTTGATAGATAAAAAATTGATAGACAGACAGACATAAGTTTGATAGGTAAATTTGATAGCGATAGATATAAATTTGATAGAAAGGCAGATAGACAGACATATATGATAGATAGATAGATTTGACAGATAGATATCAATTTGATAGATATCAATTTGACAGATATCAATTTGACAGATATCAATTTGATAGATATCAATTTGACAGATATCAATTTGATAGCACATAAATTTGATAGATATCAATCTGATAGATTTGATATAAATTTGATAGACAGACATAGATGATAGATAT
>WNWU01000049.1:6497270-6523673 GCA_012654045.1 Ptyas mucosa | reverse complement strand
CAGGGGAAGGATACTGCAAAATTGCTTAACACCTTGTAAGCCGCCCTGAGTCTCCAGAGAAGGGCGGCATATAAATAAAATAAAATAAAATAAATAAATAAAATAAAATGCCCATTCCCTCCCCACTCCAGGGGAAGGATACTGCAAAATCTCCATTCCCTCCCAACTCTAGGGCCAGCCAGAGGCGGTATTTACCGGTTCTCCGAACTACTCAAAATTTCCGCTACCGGTTCTCCAGAACCTGTCAGAACCTGCTGGATTTCACCCCTTCTGCCCACTGCTACTTAACTTGTCTCTACACTTCTCACTGTGTATAACTAAGAGGCATAAGCAGCCCTGAAGGTTATTGTAACAGATACACATCTTTAAATAAATAAAGAGGGAAGGGATAAGAGGCTAGCCGTCAACAAGGCAGCAGTGTGTGTCGGGATGGCCGGAGAGGCAAACAGAAAGGAAAAATGATGAGCTAACCTTCGTGTTGTTTGGGTAGGGTTAAACTGTAATGGAGGCATGCTGGCTGCTGTTGATTCCTAGGTGAGAAGTTAAATTTGTCTCTGCAGAAAAGTGGATCTAATCTGGAAGACGTTCGTAAACACGGTTGGATGTGGTTGTTATTTAAATGGAAGACTTCCAAAACTTTACCAAGGTTGCAGGCTGCAATTCCACAAATGCTTGTTAAATTAGCCCTGCTTTTTTCTTCTGGCATTCATAGGTGACGATAAAAGTGACTGGTGATAACAGGCCGTCATTTAATCTCCACTTAGAAAAAAAAGATTCCAAAGTAATGTGGCTGCCACCGCCAAGCAGGAAATCCCCACTAGGTGGCAGCCCTGAGCTGATTTTTGTCTAATCTGTGAAAGGTCAGCAGGTGGTGGAACATACTTGGAGTGGAGGCCACCAGGCAATTCCATGGATGTAGATTCAGATAAACAACCTGGAAAAATTACAGTGGCTATTTACTCTCCTATTGAGACCAAGAAGGCTGCGTGGTTATTAGTGGTGTAATCAAGTTTGATTCTAGGCAACTGTGACTTTCTAAATTGGATTTCAGGTCTTTCGGGAGCCTGGACTCTAAGGAAAGGCAGAGACTTTGCTCCAGAACGGACAGTGTGTGAATCCTTCTGTGTTAAGCTGGACAACAGGGACTAGTGAGACATCCTGCTACTATGTCATCCAGCCAACTGGTCGGTAGGGTCCATTTCTGAACTCTTGGGACTTGTTGCTAGGTATATGGGTGTAGGACAGTGATGGGGAACCTTTTTGGGACCGAGTGCCCAAACCGGAACGTGCATGCATGTGCGTGCATGTGCGCATGCCGGAACACCGGAAATCCGAAGACCGGCTGGCTGGCGGGCAAATGCCTGTTTTTTTGGACTGTTTTCAGGCCATTTTCTGGGCCATTTTCCGGCTGTTTTCCGGGCTGTTTTCAGGCCAGTTTTGGGGCCGAAACGGCCTGGAAAATGGCCTGAAAACAGCCCAAAAAACCTGGCCTGAAAACAGCCCGGAAATGCCCAAAAAACAGCCTATTTTTTGGCCATTTCAGGCCATTTTCCTGCACTCTGGCGCTCAGGAAGACCAGCTGGCCAGTGTGCATCCGCATGCTGGAAACGAGAAGTGACGGCGTGCATGCCCACAGAAAGAGCTCTGGCATGCATGCCCTAGGTTCACCATCACAGGTGTAGGAGAAGAGCAGGGGAGGGAGTTAAGCGAGTCAGTAGCCTAGAGTTGTTATGTTGCCACAAAGATCTAAATCTAACCCTCTTGAATTCTGCTGACCCTAATCGGGCACCAATTTAGTACTGAACTTTAGTTGACTAGATTTGTGTGTTTGGCTTGAGTAATAAACCTTCTGAATGGCAACTTAACATATGATCCTGATTCTTTGTGCCTGTTGTGGCCTGTCAGCGGCCTGTGCAGATTGTAGCTGATTCTGACAGCGAGGAGGCTGGTGTGGTGCTGCGCCAGCAGCCTGTGCAGCTGGCGCTCGAGTCGGACAGTGAGGAGGCTGGAGAAGATGTGGTGCCAGAGGCAGGGATTCAGCTAGGGTCTTCAGAACTTCCAGAAGCTCCTTTAAGTGAAGAGGACGAGTAGGAGGAGCCTCTTCTCGATGCACGGGCGCGCGGAGCTGCCAAAAGGCAGGAGTGGCTCCTCAGGAGGAGGTCTCCTCAAGAGTAAGGCTTGGGGCTAATTGGCCACTCCCTTAGCCTATTTAAGAAGGAACGTCGCTTGCAGCAAGCTGTAGGGAACAACTTTAGTTCACTCTCCTTCGCGTCTGGATTCTCTGCAAAATTGCTTCTGGGCTTTCTGCCGACTCTAGTTAAGACTGTGATTACCTTATCTTAGAATTCTGGTAGGCTGTTAAGACAGTTTATTAACAGCCTTTGGTTGCTAAAGACTAAATTATTTGAGTAAAATAAGCTTTGTATAGAGTTCGTGTGTGCTGCGTTCTTTGGGGTCCGTAGCTGGGGCAGAACAGTGCCTGACCATGGGAGCGTTTCCAAAGCTGCTTGCTCTATGCCGAGGTTCTTTGTGGACTCAGGAATTCATACCCTTGTGGGTTTCAATTTTTTTTTTACTACCGCTTCTGTGGGCGTGGCGTGGGGCACTCGTTGATTGAATGAGGGCTTCTGGAGAAGAAGTGTCAAAACAGAAGCCTGGAGGCTGGGAGGACAGCATATTGCCAAGCCTAGAATGAGCTCCCTTTCCAGCCAACACTCATAAGAATGATGAAATCTGCTCGGTTCTCCACCCTTGTTGTTGTGTCAGCGTGTTGCCGCCTGGCAACTTCGTTTAAAGCTTATCTGGAAAGCAAAACAAAAAAGAAAGGGCAAATCGAAAACCACTTCCGTCCCGTTGTTAAAAAAAATAAATCTGATATATACGTAGATGTAGCCTCCGGTAGAGTCATTAATCTGAACGACATTTCCCGCTTTTGCAGAACGCTGTACAGCAACTTACGTCTGCTCGGCAAAAACTGGCACAATTTTTATCGCCTTTTTGAAAAAATCGGGTTATATTAACGCCAACCTGAGTTACCGTTGACAGGGTAAGATTCACAGAGTGAACGTTTTTTTGGCTAGCGTCCAGGGGTGAAATGCTCCCGGTTCGGACCGGATCGCCCGATCCGGTTGCGATGGCGGCGGGCGGTTTGGAGAACTGGTGGCAAAAATCCCTCCCCGCCCCCCGCCCCCCAAGCTAAGCAGCGCAATCGTCAGAGCAATGCTTTTAAAGAGCCGAGGTGGCGCAGTGGTTAGAGTGCAGTACTGCAGCTACTTCAGCTGACTGCTAGTTCAGCAGATCAGCGGATCAAATCTCACCGGCTCAAGGTTGACTCAGCCTTTCGTCCTTCCGAGGTGGGTAAAATGAGGACCCAGATTGTTGGGGGCAATATGCTATTTAGTATACTGTCTTTGGTGTAAGCCGCCCAGAATCCTCGGAGAGTGGGTGGCATAGAAATATGACTAATAAAATAAATAAAATAAAAAAAAGTAAAAAAAAAGATTGTGCGCCACAGCTGATCACCCCTCCTCGTGCACTGTTCTACTTGCTGCATGCCTCCTTTTGGCATGCACTGCGTGCATGCACCTCATATTTGGTGCGTGGTGTGCACTGTGCATGCACAGCCAGCGAACCAGTAGTAACGCGGTTCAGATTTCACCGCTGCTAGCGTCCCATCTCAAGTCCTGTCAACCCAGGTTCTCTTGGTGCTGTTATATTCTGAACAGGGGTGAAATGTAAAATTCGTTACTACCGGTTCTGTGGGCGTGGCTTGGTGGTGGTGGGGTGTTAATGTGATTGGGTGGGCATGGCCAACTTTTTTTTTTTTAAACTTTTCAAAGCATTTTTTCTAACGCTTTGAAAAGCTTCTGCCGATCAGGCAACTCAGCTGGGATCGTCAGAGACTTTTCGAAGCATTTTTTTTACCACCTCTTCGGCCAAGAGGTTGCAGAAAAAAATGCTTTGAAAAGCCTCTGACGATCCCAGCTGAGCTGCGCAATCGTCAGAGGCTTTTTTTTTTTTACTTTTAAAAGCTTTTTTTGTCGGAAGAGGTTTTAGAGAAAATGCTTTTAAAAGAAAAAAAAAGCCTCTGATGATTGTGTGGCTCAGCTGGGCATAGTGGGGGGGGGGGCGCAGGGATTTTGCTATTGGTTCCCCAAACCACCCACCGCCATCGCTAACGGATCGGGCGATCCGGTCCGAACCGGGAGCGTTTCACCCCCGATTCTGAACTTTTTCTAACTTCTGGAGGGTTGTTGTTGTTGTGATCTGCTTTGCCAACACAAATTGCTACACTCTTTATGTTGAGCAAGAGTGAAATGATCAGCTTTTGCCCTGGGCTTGCCGATTGTCTTAATTGACATTGTACAAATTGTACAATGGCTTGTTCCTTCGTTTCTTCACAATACCGATACGGAGAGAAGTATCTCAGATACTTCCTAGCGTTCGTAGGAAATGGGGATTGGAATGCCCTTGCAGATTGGTTGGGTAGGCCCTGACTTCTACCATTGTACGTTGAGCTCCCTGATTCTTCCAGATGTTCCACCACTGTATTAAAAAAAAAAGCTTTGTGCGACTTGCAACCATTTCTCTGCATGCTACAACAGTTTCTGAAGCGTTCTTTGTCTTGATAAGTCTGACCGTACAGTATTTTACAATGAAAGCTTTGAGCAGCTGAAACAGAACATTGAACGGAATAACCGGGTTGGAAGGGACCTTGAAGGTCTTCTAGTCCAGCCCCCCCTCCCCGCTCGAGCAGGAGACCATATACCAGTGATGACTAACCTTTTTGCCGTCGTGTGCCAAAAATGGGGGAAGCACGGAGTGGGGGGGGAGGTGTCATGTGCCCACGTGCCCACACCCATAATTCCATGCCCCCCATGCATGCACGCGCAATCCCTGCACGCTCCCCGTGCATGCATGCACGATCCCGCTGTACCCCATTTTGGGCCTAGTAGGCCTCCCTGAAGCCTCTGGAGGCTGGAAACGGCCCATTTTCAGACTTCCGGTAGGCCCGTTTTTCACCCTCCCCAAGCTCCAGAGGCTTTCTTGGAGCCTGGGGAGTGCGAAAACGGCCTCCCCCGTCCCCCCGGAGGCCCTCTGGAGGCCAGAAATGGCTCGTTTCCCGACTTCCGGTTTGCCAGAAGGCCTGTTTTTTGCACCCTCCCCAGGCTCCAGAAGCTTTCTTGGACCCTGGGGGAGGCAAAAACGGCGTCTCCCATCCACTCCCGGAGGCCCTCCGGAGGCCAAAAACCCTCCCAGAGCCTCCACGCAAGCCCTGTACTTACCTGGCATCCAAAACGGGCCGCGTGGAGACTCCTGGGAAGGGAGGGGCGGCGTGAGCGGGGCCAGCCAAAAATCAGCTGGCCGGCGTGCACATGCACGCTGGAGCTGAGCTAGGGCAATGGCTTGCGTGCCCGCAGATATGGCTCCACATGTCACCTGTGGCACGCGTGCCATAGGGTCGTCATCACGGCCCTATACCATTGCAGACGAACGGTTTGTCCAATCTCTTCTTAAAAGCCTCCAGTGATGGATCACCCACAACTTTTGAAGGCCGGCCCTTCCACTGGTTAATTGGTCTCAGTTTTAGGAAATCTTTATTCTGCCTGGTGGCGCAGCAGACTAAAGCAGTTATTAACAATTCATTAACATTCAGCTGCCTGCAATTACTGCAAGTTCAAATCTCACCAGGCTCGAGGTTGACTCAGCCTTCCATCCTTTCTAAGGCAGGTAAAATGAGGACCCAGATTGTGGGGGCAATAAGCTGACTTTGTATAAATATACAAAAGTATGACGGTTATTGCTTAACGCACTGTAAGCCGCCCTGAGTCTCCAGAGAAGGGCGGCATATAAATCAAAATAATAAATAAATAAATAAATAAAAAATTCTAGACCGAATAACTCCTTGATTAGTTTTCATCCACTTAAGTGAACATCTTTCAAGGCTAAAATTTTCATTTTTCATCCAGATCCATTCTCTGGTTTATGGGCTCCTGTACAACACAGATAAAAAAAACATAGGTAAAATTTCAATCATGCCATCCATACCTGCCATCTTGTCTGTTTTGCCCATACTCTGCAGACACCCCTCCTTCATCTTGTTATAATAAGAAATAAATTAAGTTTCTTTTATTTCCCAGAATGAACAAATAATCACCTTTTTATTCCCCCGAAGCCCCACGCATTGAGGAATTGTTAACCTTGCTGGTTCAGTTCAGTGTGATTACTCACTACTCTGTTTATAGATCGATCCACTGAAAATTAATTGGACGAACAGTTCAAACTCTTAAGGAAATGCTACAGTTGAGCTCTGGATGGGTTGAATTTGACGTAAAACAGTTCAGTGTTTAAAAGGCCTTGGTGAGAAAAGCATAAATTTTGTGTTTAGTCCTTGAACGCTTAACTGTTGTAATCTTTTGAACTTTGCTCCGTTGTTCATCATCCTTTCAAGGACCAATTCCCGGCAGATTTTTATTTTTATTTTTTTACATATCCCAAAATAATGTGCCGTTTGAAAGTGGTAAACATTTGCATATTCAAAACTGGCGTAATTTGGAGATCGGGTTCTGGAAGCTGGATTTTCTTCCTGCTCTGAGTTTGGAAATTTTGTTTTTAAATATATTCTTTCCAAAGTGTACCATTTTTCACACTTACGACCACTGCAACATCTCCCTGGTCATATGATCAAAATTCAAATGCTTGGCAATTGGCTGATATTTATGACGGTGGCCGTGTCCCGGGGTCCCATGTGATCTGCTTTTGCGACCTCCTAACAAACAATGTCAATGGGGAAGCCGAATTCACTTACTAATTTTAACACCTGCAGTGATTCTACTTAACAAACGTGGCAAGAAAAGTCGTAAAACGGGGCAAAATTCACTTCACAAATTTCTCACTTAAGAAATATATGGTTAAAGGAGTAAAATGATTAATAAGGAAATAAGATATGATAATCTGGTCCACCTTTAGAAAACAATGGATATTCAGAAATAAGTCTGAAATATCAAAATGATTGTGTGTAAATTAAAGGGTTTTAATCAGGGGTGGGTTCTAATTTTTTTTACTTCCGGTTCTGTGGGCGTGGCTTATTTTGTGGGCGTGGCTTTATGTGATAATTCTTTAGCATTTAGCAGAGGTACTGGTCTACCAGGCTTTTAACTGCTTGCAGAGCTGTACCGATCTACCCATTTATTTTTGCAGGCACTGGTCTACTCATTTGTTTTTGGAGGCACTGGTCTACCACCACACTGCTTTTTAACACTGATCAGCTGTAGGGCGGCCCTTTGAAGCCCCACGGCAAGAGTTTAAACAGTTTTTTTCCTTATAGCCCATCAGCTGGGAGGCAGCAATAGATTGGAGGTGGGGCCAAATAAAAGATAAGAATAACGCAGGGGTGGGGTGAGGGGCGGGGGGGGCAGGGGGGCAGAACCAGTTCGGTGACGTCATATTGTCACCGCTACCGGCTTGGCGGAACCGGAAGGAACCGGGAGGAACCCACCACTGGTTTCAATATAATAAAGAAATATTGAAAAATATATGTGAAAGGGAGAAATAAAAGAATGAAGTGAAAGAAGATTAAGATTAGGAGGTTAGGGTGGATGGTAATACTGATTATATATTAAATATAAAATAGAGATAAAAAGGGAGAAGTAGAAAAGGAATATAATGGCAGAAATTGAATTATATAAATTAAATTTGGGGAAAATAAGCTGTATGCATTTTGACCCGGTCAATACTCTATTCAGAAAAAAATGCATTGTATGTTTGTTTGTCTTTAAAAAATTTAAAAAAAAATTACAACAAAAAAACCCCACCAAATTTCTCACTTAAAACAACATCAATTTTGGGCTCAGTTGTGGTCGTAAGTCGAGGACGGCTTGTGATTATAACGCAGAATTAACTGCCTACTATTTTCATCCAAGCTGAATGAATGAGTTTTCTATTTTTTCTTTCTTTCTTTCTTGAGCAACTTTTGAGGCATGGTTCCGCCTATATATTTTCAGCCATACGTTCCTCTTTTTTTTTTTTTTTTTTTTTGGTAATGATTGAAACTAGAGCCAGGGTCTGTTTGACAGTTCTAACAGGAAAAGCATTTAAAAAAAAAAAAACCCACACACAATTTTTAAAGCCAACGATCTTGTTTATAGCCGAGTGGGTTAAAACTTCCTTCCTGGTTACCCGAAGACTTCCGTTGCCTCGACTGGTGAAAGAAAGCCAGAAAAACAGAACATCTCACCCCGAAGGAGCCACTTTCCATGGTTGTGAGTTGTTGCCATTTTAAAATAAAACAGGATTCAAAACTATACAAATGAGGTTTCGGCAGAAATTCAGTTCCTGTTTCCCAGCCAGGTAAATCTCTCATTAAAATAGTTCCATCGTTTGCTTTCGTTGGATCGTGGGGGAAATTAACCGTTCTACTCAATCGTTGCTGGCATCCTGAAATTGTTCATCTTTTGTTCCGAAACTTTCAGGAGATAAAATACGGGGGAAGAATTTGTTAGGAAATAAAAAAAGCATCAAAAGTTTTGTTGAGAAAAATAAGCAGCCTGGTCCTTATTCATTAAGAAGGAACGGATCAAAATGGCTTGTATCTGTTTAGCCTTCATTTCATCTACGCATGGTGGGAAAAGTGGAAATGATAAGACAATTTTTAAACACTTCTCATTGGTCAGGGGTGATCTAAAATGTATGTTGTTTGAAACACATTGGAAGGTCTTTTCTCTGCATATGAGCCGCTGGCTTGCAGGAGTGGATGAGTTTTGATTTAATCTAGGAAGACAGCTGTTAATTATTTTCATTATATAAAAATACTCTTGTTATCCTCCTGCAGTTTTTCCCCCCCAGATAATTTTTCTCCTCTCTTTGCATACTGGCAAAGATGCAGGCTTTGAAATTTTGTTCAAAAAAAAATAAAAGACATAACGCTTAGAGAGCAAGCGGTGTGTTAAACATTCATTCTTTAAATACCAATGCTTTAAAACGCTTCAGATTTTAAACAGAAACAGTGTCTGTTTAGTATTTGGAAATGGATGAGGAGGATGACAATATATTACATCACCATCATAAAATATTAAAAACAGCCTGTCTTTCTTGGTTAGCAAGAATCTTTTGAGTTGAACCCAGATTTAAGGGCATACCATTGGACTCTGTAAAATAGATTTCTAAAAATTCTTTCTTTTCTATAACATTCATCTAGTTCCCCAAAATGCTACAGAGAAAAATGTGGAATTAAAAAAAAAAGATAATAGAGAAATAACATTCAAAGAGCAAACGCCATGTTAAACCCAAATCGTTTTTAAAGTGCTTCAGATTTTAAACATACCTCCACGAAACAGCGTCTACTTAAATATTTGGAAACGGTTGTTGTTGTTGATGATGATGAATGATGCTTATATAATAGGTTAAACACGGCTTCGTTCTTCCAATTAAACGTGAATCTATGAGTTTAATCCAGAATTAAGTGCATGCAGTTGGGTTTAGTAAAACAGATTTTTTTAAAAAATGTGTTTCTTTTGTATGACGGGCTTCTCATTTCCCAAAACGCTGCCGAGAAAAATGTAGAATTTTCTCATGAATTGCTTCGACTGTGCTACAAATATAAAATTGAGGGAAGCATCTTGTTGTGCGCACAGGAAGTCCAATTGTAAGCCGCCTCGAGTCGCTTCTAGCCAAGACGGGCGCCACATAAGTTTAATAAGTAAATAAATAAGTAAATAAATATAAAAATCACTCTGTCAATGCAAAAGTCTGAAAATTAGAATAGAAGAAGCAACGTTCTCGGGAGGGGTTGATGGGAATGAGATCAGGCTTCAGGCTTTGTGGGGGGAAACATTTATACCGCCACGGGAGAGGCAGCTGGGCAGTGGCTCAGAATGTTGGTGACTGCAGCATTCTAAGCTCTCCCCTTCCTGGTCACATGACCCAGAGCGGAACATGTTTTCCACTCTCTCATACAGACAACATCTGGGCATATAGTAGAGCATTGGTGTCAAACTGGATGTCATTGAGGGCCGCATAAGGGTTGTGTTTGACCTCGGGGGTGGGGGGTCGCGGTGGGCATGGCCAGGGTGGGCGTGGCCAGCTCGATGTCACTCATGTCGGAGTCGCCTGTGGTGGCCCGAGCCACTGCCGGCAAAAAATGGGCTCGCAAGCTTCGTTTTTGGCTGCGACGGGGCCTCCTGCAACCCAGAGTGGCAGGCCAGTGCGTGCACGTGTAGATCAACTCATGTGATTGCCGGGCTGGCGCATGCGCACATACACACGTGTGTAGCTCAACGTGGGGCAAGTCAAGCTGCGTGCGCATATAGGTGCGCAATGGCCCACTGCTCGCGTGAGTTGAGCTGTGCGTGTGCACATGCATGTTGAACCGCCACTCACGTGGTCCGGATCCCCTCCCCCCCCCAAGGTTGGGAACCACAGCGCTAGAATATAAAATAAGAGCAAATCCCACTCCTTACTAGCACGGATGATGTTACCTAGTTTGGTAATGAAATGTCTTCAACAAAACAACCAACCTGTAGAGAATACCAGCAGCCACAGATTAACGTACCACTGTTCGTATTTTAGCCATTACCTTTTGGGGGCAGTTAACATTATTTACAGAAGCTATGCTTAATATAGAATCTACCATATTTTTCAGGTTATAAAACACGCTTCCCCCCCTAAAAGAGGCTGAAAATTTGGGTGCGTCTTATACTCCGAATGTAACCCTGCCCACCCGACGGCCCCCCATCCTTCAGCCTCCTCGCGTCCTCTTCCTGGCTGCCGAGATTGCCACTGACGATGGCTTGTGTTTTTGGGCTCCGTGCATCGCGTTTTCAACCTCCAAACGCTCCGTTTGAGAGCCCTTCAAGATTGCAGGGATCACCAAAGCACGTTGCTGCCAATCGCTGCCCGAAAACATGACGTGTTCGGAGGCTGAAAACGAGACGCGCGGTGTCCAAAATGGCTACCCGGAACAGCTGCTTCCTTCTCTTACCCCTTCCGCGCTTTGCCTGCTTTAGTCACTGGAGTTCCCGCCGATGATCAGCTGTGCTTTTGAAGCTGTTTTTCAGCCCCAACGCGGTGCTTGCGAGCAAAGTGATCTTCCATGCTTCGCCTACTTTTCTCAATGCTACTCCCTCTGGCGATCAGCTGTGCTTTTGAAGCTGTTTTTCAGCCCCAACACGGTGCTTGCGAGCGAAGTGATCTTCCATGCTTCGCCTACTTTTCTCAATGCTGCTCCCTCCGACGATCAGCTGTGCTTTTGAAGCTGTCTTTCAGCCCCAACGCGGTGCTTGCAAGCGAAGTGATCTTCCATGCTTCGCCTACTTTTCTCAATGCTGCTCCCTCCGACGATCAGCTGTGCTTTTGAAGCTGTCTTTCAGCCCCAACGCGGTGCTTGCAAGCGAAGTGATCTTCCACGCTTCGCCTACTTTTCTCAATGCTGCTCCCTCTGATGATCAGCTGTGCTTTAGAAGGTGTTTTTTTTAGCCCCAACAAGGACACGCTCAAAACCAGCTAACTAATATGCTGAAGCTGACCAGGCTAAGGACGCTAGCCAGATGAATACCTGGCAGGCAGAATTTTTTCCCCCTATTTTCCTCCCCAAAAACTAAGGTGTGTCTTATACTCCGGTGCGTCTTATACTCCGAAAAATATGGTATTTGGACTGCTCTTTGCTTAGAGCTTGCTATTATCTTTATTTATTTATTTAAATTACCATCAATGGAAGGAAAGCAAAAGGATTCAAAAAGGGCTTCCCTTCATTAGGTAAAGGTTCCCCTCGCACATATGTGCTAGTTGTTCCCAACTCTAGGGGGCAGTGCTCATCTCCTTTTCAAAGCTGAAGAGCCAGCACTGTCCGAAGACATCTTTGTGGTCATGTGGCCGGCATGACTAAACACCAAAGGCGCATGGAACACTGTTATCTTCCCACCAAAGGTGGTCCCTATTTTTCTACTTGTATTTTTTCGAACTGCTAGGTTGGGACAAGTAACGGGAACTCACCCCGTTACGCGGCACTAGGGATTCGAACCGCTGAACTGCCGATCTTTCGATCGACAAGCTCAGCGGCTTAGCCACTGAGGCACCGCGCCCCTTAGCTTTCATTAGATGTGTGTAAAAAAAACAACAACACATGATTTTCGAGATTGTATTTAACATAAACTCAGCGGAGACTTCCCGCTCTGTGGGAAAAGAAATAACCTGGCATTGTGTTGGATTTTCCTAGACTGCCTGTGGCATGGAGTTGGAGAGCAGCGATCAAGCTGTGGTTATGAGAGATGACAACAAGCGACGCAGGAGGAGGAGGATGAAGCCCTACTGTACAGCCAACACGTTGTCGTCAACGGAACTCATCTCTATCGAGTTTGTTTTCCCTGCAACCAGCATCGTACTCGACGTCCCTACCAACTGCACAGTGGAGCAGATGAAAGCCCAAGTATGGATGCGGGCAGTGGAAGGCCACCAGACCTCAGACCTCTTCCGCAAGATCACGCCAGATCAGTTTCTCCTCCTATATCAGAAGAAGGGCCAGTGGTACGAAATCTACGACAAGCACCAGATCATACAGACCCTGGATTGCATCTTATATTGGAAAGTCTTGCAGAAGAAAGTGGGCAAGATCCACGTGGTGGAGAAGCCCAACCCCTCCGAGGAAGTGCAAGAGTTCCAAAAGCGGCTCAATTATTTGATTGGCTACGACGTCACTGACGTGAGCAACGTGCACGACGATGAGCTCGAGTTTGCCCGCCGTAGGCTGGTCACTCCGCGGACGATTGAAGTCTCCTGCCGGGATCCAAAATTGTATTCCATGCCCGCTTGGACTACATCCAAGCCCCTTCCGGAATATTTGCTGAGTAGAATTGTCCACAATAATATTTTTCTCAACATCCACAGAGGGACCACCAGCCAGAAGATTAAAGTGGCGATGGACGACACGCCGGATGTCATCCTCCAGAGCTTCTTCACAAAAATGGCGAAGAAGAAGTCGTTGATGAACATTCCCGAAGACTACAGCGAGCAGGATTTTGTCCTGCGAGTGAGTGGCAGGGATGAGTACATTGTAGGCGAGACACCCATCAAAAACTTCCACTGGATAAGACAGTGTCTGAAAAAGGGGGATGAAATCCATCTGCTCTTAGATGAACCACCGGACCCGAACCAGGATGAAGTTCAGAAAGAGGAATGGCCCTTGGTTGACGATTGCACCGGAGTTTCGGGATATCACGAGCAGCTCACAATCCACGGGAAAGACCATGAAAGGGTGTTCACCATATCTTTGTGGGATTGCAACCGTAAGTTCAGAGTCAAGATCATCGGCATGGATATCCCCGTCCTACCGAGAAACACGGACCTGACGGTCTTCGTGGAGGCTAACATTCAACATGGCCAACAGCTCCTTTCCCAGAGGAGAACAACCGCTAAGCCCTTCACCGAAGAGGTTCTGTGGAACGTTTGGCTTGAGTTTGACATCAAGATCAAGGACCTTCCGAAAGGAGCCTTGCTCACCCTGCAGATCTATTGCGGCAAAACTCCCGCGCCATCCGCCAAGGGTAACCTCCACCCTCACGACTCGCCCTCATCCGACCCCAAATACAAAACTCAGCTTCTCTACTACGTCAACCTTTTGCTGATAGACCACCGCTCCCTGCTCAGAACGGGAGACTACGTCCTTCACATGTGGAAAATCCCGGGCAAGGGGGAAGAGCAAGGAAGCATCAATGCCGATAAACTGACCTCGGCCACCAATCCGGATAAAGAAAACTCAATGGCCATTTCGATCGTTTTGGACAAGTACTGTCACCCCATCGCCTTGCCAAAACACAAGATAGCGTCCGATCCCCAGGGGGACAGAGCCAGAGTTGAAATGCCAAACCAGCTGCGGAAACAGCTGGAGGAGATCATAGCTACCGATCTGCTCAACCCTCTCACTCCCGAAGACAAGGAATTATTGTGGCATTTCAGGTACGAAAGCATAAAGCATCCCAAGGCCTACCCTAAATTGCTTAGCTCAGTGAAATGGGGTCAGCAGGAACTAGTCGCTGAAACTTACCAACTGCTAGCAAAGCGAGAGGCGTGGGACCAGAGCGCTCTGGATGTCGGCTTGCCCATCCAGCTTCTGGATTGCAACTTCTCGGATGAAACCGTGAGAACGATGGCGGTGCAGAAGTTGGAAGGCTTAGAAGACGACGATGTTCTCCATTACCTCTTGCAGCTGGTGCAGGTAAGATAGAGGGACGTTTCTGGTGTCTTTAGAGGACTCAAATCTTGGTTAGTACTTGGACGGGAGTCTTATCAGAAGTTGCCAGAGCTGATAATCTGGGTTTGATATTTTTTTTTTTTTAAAAGGGAAATCAAAAAGATAGATGAAGTTAATAGCAAAAAGACACACGACTGTGCATACAGTAGTGGCCAAAATTGTGGAAACCTTTTGGGAAAAGATTATTTTTGAGATTTGATGGCTAATAACCCCACTTTTTTTTTTTTTGAGTTTCAAGATAATCCTATTCCACTGCTGGAATGCCCTGGGAATAGCCCAGACCTTCACCCAACTGAAAATCTATGGAGCTGACTAAAGAAACTTTAAAAAAAATATTATTATTATTTTTTAAAACAAACAAACGTTTAATACATCAATCATTCCTTCCGTGTGACATCTCGGTGTTGTCTCCAATCGTTCTTCTTTTTGTTATTTCTTCTGTCTTCGTTCTCATTGAATCAATTACAGCAATTCATCACTAACAAAATATTCTGATTATCGCATTTTTATACATTTTTTTAAAAAAATTTGATTTATATGCCGCCCTTCTCCGGAGACTCAGGGCGGCTTACAATGCGCTAAGCAATAGCCTTCATACTTTTGTATATTTATACAAAGTCAGCTTATTGCCCCCACAAACTGGGTCCTCAATTTACCTACCTTAGAAAGGTTGGAAGGCTGAGTCAACCTTGAGCCTTGGTGAGATTCGAACCTGCAATAATTGCAGGCAGCTGTTGTTAATAACAGGGCTTTAGACCACTGTACTATCCAAGGCTCTTAACTATTATACATAACTATTAATTTACTTATTTGTATCTCTTTTCTAACCAATAGTAAAATTGATTCCATATCTTAAAAGTATTCTGAATCTTCTCTTTCTTTAATCATCAAAGTCAATCTATTCATTTCTGCAAAATCTAAAAATTTTTTAATTACTTCTCTCTGCTTTCCAGTGTTGTGCATAAACAAAGAAACTGGTTAGTCAGAAGCGACCCAACATTAAAACCCAGTTAATAGAAGCCATCATTCAATCTTGGTTTCACATTATAACAGCTGCAAAAGTAAAACACTTGGTTCACTCCATGGGAAGACGTTGTAAGGCCGTCATTCATGCTAAAGGTTACTCAACTAAGTATTGACTGACATGGGGATAATTTTTGTATATCTCGTTTTTTCTACGTGTTTCACTTTTCTTTTCTTTACACCATAACTGCTATTCTAATAACTCATAAAAGTTATTGCATTACATTCTTGATTAAATTATCTTACCATTGATATATAATTTTATGGTACTACTCAGAAAAAAAAAAGTGGCGTTATTAGCAAGTTTTAGAAAATACACTTTTCCCAAAAGGTTTCCACAATTTTGGCCACTACTGTACGTAACTATTAAGAATTAAGCTTTACGAAAGAGAGACGCCGTCCGCTAGAGAGAAAGTTCCTTGAAGATAGGCTCCAGCATGAGTCCGAAAGCTCGGAAGTCAAAACCGGTGACTGGCCCAAATTGGATCCTGCAATTTTATCCTGGGATACGTATATTCTCTTTCGGCTGTGGAGAACATGCTCAAACAATAGGCCATTTGCAAAAGGGAATTGCATCTAATCCTGTTAGATGTTGGGTATAGCATGTGAGGGAAATCAGTTTTTATTCCTTGTTACATCTCCGGTATCCGCAATTGGCGTTGTCAAATAGCAATGCCTATTCTATTGTGTATAGGGACGCAGGTGGCTCAGCGGCTAAGACGCCGAGCTTGTCGATCGAAAGATCGGCAGTTCGGCGGTTCAAATCCCTAATGCCGTGTCACGGGGTGAGCTCCCGTTACTTGTCCCAGCTTCTGCCAACCTAGCAGTTCGAAAGCATGTAAAAAATGCAAGTAGAAAAATAGGGACCACCTTTGGTGGGAAGGTGACAGCGTTCCGTGCGCCTTTGGCGTTGAGTCATGCTGGCCACATGACCACAGAGACGTTTTCGGACAGCGCTGGCTCTTCGGCTTTGAAACGGAGATGAGCACTGCCCCTTAGAGTCGGGAACAACTAGCACATATGTGCGAGGGAACCTTTACCTTTATTCTATTGTGTGTCCTTCACAGATGCTTGAAATACGCTGTTTAAGCCTCCCGGAGACAGTCATTTTAAGAGGGGGGAAAAAAATATAAGTGTCTACGCGAAGTTGCCTAAAATTCATACAAAATATATCACTTGCATCTCCTGAGGTTTATCAGCTACATGGCGTCTCGAGGCTGAAGCGATGAAGTTTACACTTTTCTTCAGGTGTTTTGCTGGTCCACGTTCATTTTCTTAGTTTGCACAAAGCTTTAAAAAAAATAAAAACAGATAGACAGGAAATTAAAAACGAATCTCATGGTGCGCTAGGAGAAATTCCAGACAAGAACCCCCCCAAAACTAAAGTAAAGCGTGTTCGTGCTTATTTTTCTTTTTTCCCCCCTCTTATTTCAGGCAGTCAAATTTGAGCCTTACCATGACAGTGCCCTCGCTCGATTTCTTCTAAAGCGCGGTTTGAGGGTAAGTATTGGCAAAGATTTAAGTCAGATGTTGCATCCATGGAGTGTCTCAATCATTCAGGTCATGCTTGTCCCAAAGGTGCTTTTTCAAGTGGTGTGTGGGTGAACCCCAAGAAATCTCCACATCCATTTGCACTTCTCAGGTGACCCTGAGGACACAGACAAATCTCCAAGCGGCCTCAACGACTCTGTAAAAAGGATGCAAATGACCAGATTTTCTGCAAGGAATATAAACCCTTCCGTTCCCCATCTTCTCATCCAAGCTTCTTGGATGAGAAGCGAAACGTCTTCAAGAGAAAAACAAGAAAGTCCAGTGGCCTCCAACAACAACCTGTTCAGCATCTGGGGAGGGCGAAAACAGCCTTCTCCACCCCCTCGGAGATCCTCCGGAGTCCTGAAACGGCCCATTTCCTAACTCCTGGTTGGACAGGAAGTGACGTTTTCTGCTGTCCTCAGCCTCCAGAGCCTCTCTTTTCGTCCTCCCCAGATGCATAGGGAGGCTCTGGAGCCAGGTGAGAAAGAAAACAGGCCTTCTCCACCCCTACCCAGACCCTCCGGAGGCAGGAAACAGCCTGTTTCCCTACTTCTGGTGGGCCCAGAAGGCCCGAAAATCAGCTTGCCGGCATGCGCATGCGCATTTGCAACAGAGCTGAGCTGGCGTGCCCACTGATATGGCTACACGTGCCACAGGTTGGCCATCACGGGTATATGTATATGTATATGTATATGTATATGTATATGTATATACATATACCGTGTTTCCCCGAAAATAAGACCCTGTCTTATATTTTCTTGAACCCCGAAATAAGTGTTTGGCCTTATTTTTGGGGAGGTCCTATTATTTTGGGGTGCATGGAGCAAGATGGGGCTCCTCTTGCCGTCTTACCTGATTTCTAGCTCTGCATTTAAATATTTTGGGGGAGAGCTTATTTTCAGGGGGGGGGGACTTATTTTAGCGCATGCGCTCGAAAGCCCGATTGGGCTTATTATCAGGGGATGTCTTATTTTCAGGGAAACAGGGTATATATTATTTATTATATATTATTTTCAGGGAAACAGGGTATATATTACGTTTTTTAGTAAACATAAAAATTCAATATCTACATGAACAGTCTGCTGTCTGGGTACAGAGATTTTTGAGAAATAATAATAGTAATAACAGCAATAATATTCATACCGTTGATTATAATCACATCATCATCATCATCATATTTGCTTATCCATACGAATAAACCTTCATTGTATAATTAGTCACCCTCTTAAACTTTTTAAGTTTCTACCTTTTGTTTCTGTTAGCTAACCGTCGGTAAAACGAATCCCATGTTCAAAAATATTCTGTTTCTTCCTTCTCCTTAATTTTAAGTGTTAATCTCTCCGTCGCTGCACATTCTAATATATTTTTTTTACAATTACGCTTTGATCTGTAGGGATCTCTTCATTTTCCCACTGGTGTGCAAAAGCAATTCTCGCTGCTTTTTAACGGATGTTAAGTTAGATATGTATTCCCTTTTATTGTACTTTTTCTGGTAAAATCCCCGGCAAGAATATTTCTGGTTTTAGATCTAATCTAGATCAGATCTCTTAAGAACCCGTCTTAGATGCTTACTCTTTCCATTCATAGAACAAGCGGATCGGACACTTCCTGTTCTGGTTTTTGAGAAGCGAGATTGCTCAATCCATGCACTACCAGCAAAGGTTTGCCGTGATCTTAGAAGCGTACCTGAGAGGTTGTGGCAAAGCGATGCTGAAGGACTTCCTCAGGCAGGTCCAAGTGACGGAGCTGCTGCATAAGGTCACCAGGGAGATCAAAGCCATTTCTGCAGAGAAGTACGACATCACCCCTCAAGGTAGGTTGATTTTCCCTAAAATCAAACCTTCAGACGGTAGGTCTTTTCCCTTCCAATTTTGGGCGAGACATATTCTTGCTGCAGTTGTAATATAGACAATCAGATACCATTTGTTAGTGCCTATTTTATCTGGCCTAATGTTTAGTAAGTAAAGTTCAGGTTTCAACTGTAATTCGTAGCCAGTAATTTCTAACAACCGCCTCTGAATAAGTTTCCAAAATTCAATTACCCTGGGACAAGTCCACCATACATGGAAATAAGTACCTAGCTCCCCACACTTCCAACAGTTTGGGGAGAGAAGCATCATTTCAGATGTCAGGCGTTCGCCTCCCTCGTTTTTAGTCGCCGGCAGCAAAGTCCGTGGTATCTTTACATCATAGTTGTGGTTTCCAGATGCGTCGGTTGCGAACCAGATTTTAAAAAAACCCGAAAAGATACTCATAGAAGAGACTTATCGGTAGCTCAGGGTTGAACTCTGGTGTTCTCTGAGTTTGGTGGCTTTCTCGAAGACGTTTTGTTACCAAACTAGGTAACATCAGCAGTGCTAGAAGGGAGAAGGGTTTGTCAAGTAGAGGAGGAGGAGGAGGAGGAGGAGGACGGCGATGACGACTTTGAGGCCCTTGGTGCTTTCTGAGCTTGCTTGTTTTCTTGCAGGTGTTTCATTACCAAACTACCTAACATCATCAGTGCCACGAGGGAGTAGGGTTTGTGGAGTAGTGGAGGGAGGGAACTGTGGGACCCTTGGTGCTCTCTGACCTTGGTTGTTTTCTTGCAGACGTTTCATGATCCAACTAGGTAACATCATCAGTGCTAGAAGGCAGGGAGGTTGGAAGGAAGGAAGGAAGGAAGGAAGGAAGGAAGGAAGGAAGGAAGGAAGGAGGACTATAGGGTCCTTGGTGCTCTCTGAGCTTGGTTGTTTTCTTGCAGACGTTTCATGACCCAAACTAGGTAACATCATCAGTGCTAGAAGGCAGGGAGGTTGGAAGGAAGGAAGGAAGGAAGGAAGGAAGGAAGGAAGGAAGGAAGGAAGGAGGACTATAGGGTCCTTGGTGCTCTCTGAGCTTGGTTGTTTTCTTGCAGACGTTTCATGACCCAACTAGATAGCATCATCAATGCTAGAAGGCAGGGAGGTTGGAAGGAAGGAAGGAAGGAAGGAAGGAAGGAGGAAGGAAGGAAGGAAGGAAGGTAGGTAGGAGGGAGGACTATAGGGTCCTTGGTGCTCTCTGAGCTTGGTTGTTTTCTTGCAGACGTTTCATGACCCAACTAGATAACATCATCAGTGCTAGAAGGGAGTGGGGTTTGCAGAATAGAGAAAGAGGAGGAGGAGGAGGAGGAGGAGGAGGGGGAAGACTGTGGGGTCCTTGGTACCCTCTGAGCTTGGTGACCGCTATCCTAAAGGAGAAATGGGGGGTGTACCAGCAATTCCTCATCCCCTTTCATTCTAATTGAATTATGTTTCTGATTTTTTTAAAAAAATCTTTCCCCCCCCCACTCTCATTTTTTTTAGTCATCGCGCAGCTCAAACAAAAACTCGAGAGGCTACAGGACAACCGGTTTCCAGAATGTTTTAGAGTTCCCTATGACCCCGGACTGAAAGCAGGAGCACTGGTGGTAAATATTAATTTCCTTCTCTTTTAGCAAAGTCGGATGAATGAGGGGCAGTGGGATTAGAGGCCAAAACAGAGCTCTTGAGACCCACGGAGGAGTAAATCTCTATATTTGCAACAGCAGCACGATGCGCATTTTTGTGATTTTGTGAACGTTTAATAGAACAAAAATTGAGCAAAACATCTAAGGGGGCTCAGTATGATCTTGAGTGAGAGCTGGCAATAAATAAAATTGATGACCTGGTTGAATTTCTGCTATTAAATTCGAGAAATACCCTTTAATTTGATGTTCGGTCCTGGCTTTTAATCATGAGATGTCAATTCTGGCGGTGAACAGTGTAGTTATAAGTGTCCCTCTTTTCTCACAGATCGAAAAATGTAAAGTGATGGCCTCCAAGAAAAAACCTCTGTGGCTAGAATTCAAATGCGCGGATCCAACCTCTCTGTCCAGCGAAACCATCGGCATCATCTTCAAACACGGTGATGATCTGAGACAGGATATGCTCATTTTACAGGTAATATGTATACAACACACCGAGGGACGCCAGTGAGATAGGAGAACTTCACAGACAGGGTTGTCCAACTTGATTTCATTGAGGGCCGCATCAGGGTTGTGTTTGACCTCGGGGGGGGAGCAGGGGGGACGTGGCCAGCTTGACGTCACTCGTGCTGGGGGGGGGGCGCCTGTGGTGGCCCAAGCACTCTGCCAGAGAAAACGGGCTCCCGAGCTCTGTTTTCAGCCAGGATGGCCTCCTGCAGCCCTCTGCCCGCAAAAACGGAGCTCGGAGAGGGACACGTGCCCCCCATCGGGCTGCGCTTTTGCTGGCAGAGGGCTGCAGGACACTGGTGGGTTCCTCCCGGTTTGACCCGGTTCCACCGAACTGGTAGCGGTGACGATATGATGTCACCGAACTGGTTCTCCCCCCGCCCCCCTACCCCTCCCGCCCCCCCCGCCCCCGCATTATTCTTACCTTTTATTTGGTCCCACCCCCAATCTTTTGCTGCCTCCTGAGTCCCAGCTGATTGGCTAGAGGGAAAGAAACTGTTTAAACTCTTGCCAGGGGGCTTCAAAGGGCCGCCCTACAGCTGATCAGTGTTAAAAGAAAACAAATGAGTAGACCGGTGCCTGCAAAAATAAATGGGTAGACCAGTGCCTGCAAAAATATATGAGTAGATCGGTACAGGTCTGCAAGCAGTTAAAAGCCTGGTAGACCAGAACCTCTGCTGAATCCTAAAGAATTATCACATGACCATCAAGCCATGCCCACAAAATAAGCCACGCCCACAGAACCGGTAGTAAAAAATGTAGGAACCCACCCCTGCTGCAGGAGGCCCTCGTGGCCGAAAACGGAGCCTGGAAAGTCTGAGTACAGCTGTCCTGAGCAGTAGTGGGTTTCAATTTTGGGCGCTACTGGTTTGCTTGCGGGCGCGTTCATGCAACAGTTCTGAGAGTTCAGTTCGCAGAGACGTCCGGGAAGGTGGGCGGAGCCCCTCGCTGCCGCCGCTACCGGTTCGCCTGATCCAGGAGCGAACTGGTAACAACCCACCACTGCTCCCGAGCTCCATTTTTGTAATCAGAATCATCACGGACCGGTCCTTCCCTGTTTCTAGGGCGGCCCCGCCCGCCAGATCTAAGCACCCCACGAGGCGCATCCAGCCGATGGGCCTTGAGTTTGACACTTCTGCTCTAAGAAACCATTTTAGTTATGAAAAAGAGGAAATAAACAGAAGTGTCCTAAGTGATTGCTACTAGATATGGCAGTGAACGTATCTACTGGTTCCCCTGAATGACACTTTTATTAATAGCAGTTCTTTTTTTCGTATCTTTTTTTTTAAATAAGGGGATAATCCGTGTAGAAACCTACCAG
Organism: Ptyas mucosa; assembly: GCA_012654045.1. NCBI lineage: Eukaryota > Metazoa > Chordata > Lepidosauria > Squamata > Colubridae > Ptyas > Ptyas mucosa. Next base: position 6,501,587 of record WNWU01000049.1, on the reverse strand, counting down.
TTGATGCATGTTGGACTTTCTTGCCTGTTTAGCTAAAGCTCAAACTCTTAACTTCATGTTCCCTAACTTTTGATAGTGATGCTAAAGTATTTTTCTAATTTTGGACAGTCCTCAGCTTACAACAATTTACAGTAACTGTTCATAGTTACAACGGCACTGAAAAAGGGGACTTATGAAGGTTTTTCACACTTAACGACCATTGCAGCATTCCTGTGGTCACGTGATCAAAATTCAGACTGTTGGCAACTGGCATGTACTTATGACTGTTGCAGTGTCCTGATCTCCTTTTTGCAAAGAACTTCCAAATTCTTGCCAAGAAAACTGCAGGGATTTTTTTTCCAGGCAGCCCCTAGGAATTAAGACTGACTTGAGGACACCCAAAAATTAAAAAAAAAAAAAAAGATTTGGTGTCTGTTCTATCATTAACATTTCCACCAGTGGTGAAATGTAAAATTTGTTACTACTGGTTCTGTGGGCGTGGCTTGGTGATAGTGGGGTAATGTGACTGGGTGGGCGTGGCCAACTTAAAAAAAAAACTTTTAAAAGCATTTTTTTTTAAAAGAAAAAAAGCCTCTGACGATCAGGCAACTCAGCTGGGATCGTCAGAGCCTTTTAAAAGCATTTTTTTAAAAAATGCTTTTAAAAGCCTCTGACGATCCCAGCTGAGCCGCGCGATCATCAGAGGCTTTTTTTTTTAACTTTTAAAAGCATTTTTTCAGCAGAAGAAAAAATGCTTTTAAAAATTAAAAAAAAGTCTCTGATGATCGCGCGGCTCAGCTGGGTGAGGCGGGGGGGCAGGATTTTTGCTACCGGTTCTCCGAACCACCCACCGCCATCGCTACCGGATCAGGCGATCCGGCCCAAACCGGGAACATTTCACCCTTGATTTCCACCCATTGAAATTATATGGATGTGGCCAGATGTTGAGCTTAATGATAGAAAGCGCACTTCATCTCTTCTTCTGTCGCTCAACAAATCTTTTATCTCATTCACCGAGATGAAGGTGACGGAAACGAGCATAGAAGGCAGGATGTTTATGCGTTTTAGTGAACTGGATTTTTTTTGTCTTTTTGAATTCTGCTCCACAAGCTGCTTCTGTTATTTGTCTTGTCAAGATTGTTTTGCAACATTTATATAGTATAATTTCGAGCCCAGGGCCTGCCAGATGTTTGGACTGCATCAAACTCACTCCCTGATCATCCCCTCAACGGAGGCTGTCATTTTTCATTCCGCCTGCAGGAATTGTATTTACTTACTGTATATTTATATTATTTATTATTTATATTTCCTATTTCTTAACCATCCATCTCCTTTCAGACAGGGTCCCTGGGCAGGGTCATAAGGGAATAATTTGCTTGTTTGATTTTGTGCGTTCTTTTTGGCAGCTCAACTCTGTAGCTTTCATTTACCCTGTTTCCCCCAAAATAAGACATTATCCCCTGATAATAAGCCCAATCGGGCTTTTGAGCGCATGGCAATAAGGCCAAGCGCTAATTCCAGGGTTCAAAAAAAAATATAAGACAGGGTCTTATTTTCGGGGAAACACGGTAGTAAGTTTAGTGAGTCCACGTCACTGTCCTGGAATAAAGAATTTGATTTGAAATAAAGTATTGAATTCATATGAATGTTTCTAAGATTTTTTTAAAAGACAAAAATAGCCCCTGTCAAACCAGCTTGGGCATTTAGAAAAGAAAGACCCTTCACTCTATTCATATTGAAAGGTATATTTTAACTGAAGTCAAGTGGTTACACTGTAAGAAAAGCCAGATCTGAAAGTTTCCCGCGCAAACTAAATAATTTCCCCTTGTCCCGGGTCTTCTTGCTATTGGGCGGACATTTTCCTTCCGTTCCCATGCCTGTGCCCTTGGACCATTCAACGGTTGTCTCAGGTTGGCACTTCTGGTTCCTGACATCCCCCCTCCCGGTATCCTTCCTCCCTCCCTCCCTAGGGGTAGGCTGTTGGGGGTTCGCTAAGATTCTGTGCAGTTCAGAGAACCCCCAAATCCCACTCCGGGCTGGCCCCGCCCACCCACCCCGCCTCTCCCAAGAGTCCCCACACGGTCCCTTTTGGATGCAGATAAGTGCAGGGCGTGCACAGAGGCTCAGGGAGAAAAATCGGCCTACCGAAAGTTCAGGAAGGCCAGAAACGGGCCTGTTTCTGGCCTCCAGAGCCTGGGGAGGCCATTTTCACCCTCTCGGAGGCTCAAGGAAAGCCTCCAGAGCCTGGGGAGGGCAAAAACACTCCCCCCCCCGTGGTGCAGTAAGTCAACTAGGCCACGCCCATCATGGCCACGCCCACCCAGCAATTGGGAAGAGAACCCCTTGCCCCTCCCTGTAATTTATGGCAGGCCGCCATTAAAGTGAAGTAGAGCTGAAGCGATGTGATGGCAGATCTGACAGTCCCCTGATGCGGTTTGCCTTTTCTTTCTACTAGATACTTCGAATCATGGAGTCAATATGGGAAGAAGAGTCCTTAGATTTATGTTTATTACCCTACGGATGTATTTCTACAGGGAATAAAATAGGTAACGTATTTTTCCGAAGCAGAGCTTTTAAAAATCACAACTTAGTCCAGAATTTATAATCTTTCGTTTAAGGACCGTTTGAAGTTACAACGGCGCTGGGGAAAAAAAAGTGACTTGTGACGGTTTTTCACACTTAACAACCGTTGCAGCATCCCCGTGGTCACGTCCTTAAAATTCAGACGTTTGGCAGCTGACTCATATTTATGACGGTCGCAGTCTCCTGGGGTCGTGTGATCCCCTTTTGCGACCTTCTGACGAGCAAAGTCAATGAGGAAAGCCGGATTCACTTAACAACCGGGTTCCTAACTTAACAACTGCAGTGGTTTTACTTAGCCACTGTGGCTAGAAAGGTCGTAAAATGGGGCAAAACTCACTTAATGTCTCGCTTAGCAACATAAATTTTAGGCTCAGTTGTTGTAAGTCAAGGACTATGTGTATCCACAGGAGTTGAAATCTTTTGATGTGATGAAAACCAAGCTTTTTTAGGGGCTTTTTTATATTTGAAGTAAAAGGGACACGGTGGCTCAGTGGCTAAGATGCTGAGCTTGTCGATCGAAAGGTTGGCATTTCAGCAGTTCGAATCCCTAGTGCCGCATGACGGGGTGAGCTCCCGTTACTTGTCCCAGTTTCTGCCAACCTAGCAGTTCGAAAGCAGGTAAAAAACGCAAGTAGAAAAATAGGGACCACCTTTGGTGGGAAGGGAACAGCGTTCCGTGCGCCTTTGGCGTTGAGTCATGCCGGCCACATGACCACGGAGATGTCTTCGGACAGCGCTGGCTCTTCGGCTTTGAAACGGAGATGAGCACCGCCCCCTAGAGTCAGGAACAACTAGCATATATGTGCGAGGGGAACCTTTACTTTTTTATATCTGAAGTATTTTCTCTAAAGAAGCTTCACTGAACATTCTTAGTAATAAGTGGGTTTCTTCATTTTTGGGGTACCCAGAGATTTTGGATCTGTGGATTGCATAGGTAGCCATCTCACAAAATATGTCAGTCTTGTACGGAGCTCTCTTCATTTAAGTAAATATAAATAACGAGACATGACACCATGACAATCAATCTCGTCAGCTTCTCATTTGACCTGAATGACACACTTGGGGTATTTAAACTCTCTCCACCCCCCTAAAAATTAACTTGGTGCCTGACTGGCTAATTTCCTGTTGCTCTGGAGAAATTAAATCCTTCACTTTGTGTCTCCATTTCTTTTTTCATTTCAGTATAACTGAATTTACATTATGAAAGGGTTACAATCTATGGACTTCATATCCCAGAATTCCTGAGCAAACATGGCTGGCTGGCTCAGGAATTCTGGGAGTTGAAGTCTACAGATCCTCAAGGGGTCATGGTTTCCCATCCCGGCATTATATAATTATACCATTGATCGTGTGATGAGTGATGAATTGTGATGTGTTCCTTCGTCTCTTCCTCCTTGAGAAGGCTTGTTCTATTTCAAAGGTGATATTTCAGCTAGGGCCACAGCTGTGGCGGAAGGATGTTGTCACAGACAGCATATTTATTTATTATTTATTCTGGGTTTTCAAGGCAGCTTATCTAATGTCCTGTGAGCTGGATTGAGTTGAAAGACAGTAATTGGCCCAAAGTCATCTAGACAGCATCTTCCATGGGGGAAGATCTGTCTGTCTATCTGCCTCTCTCTCTCTCTCTCTGTCTGTCTCTGTCACTCTCTCTCTCATACACATAGACACACACGTCTATCTGTCTGTCTGTCTCTCTTTCCTATCTATCTATCTATCTATCTATCTATCTATCTATCTATCTATCTATCTATC
>WNWU01000049.1:6459621-6486595 GCA_012654045.1 Ptyas mucosa | reverse complement strand
CGGTGCCTCCAAAAACAAATGGGTAGACCGGTGCCTCCAAAAACAAACGAGTAGACTGGTAACTCCAAAAACAAATGGGTAGACTGGAACGCTCCAAGAACAAATGAGTAGACCGGTACAGCTCTGCAAGCAGTTAAAAGCCTGGTAGACCAGTACCTCTGCTAAATCCTAAAGAATTGTCCCATGACCATCAAACCGCGCCCACAAAATAAGCCACGCCCACAGAACCGGTAGTAAAAAAATTTAGAACCCACCCCTGCCCCTGGTGTAGTAAATACAGTGGGAACTTCAAAAAGTTTTACTACAGTGATATTTGGTCTCTAGAAGAGGTACCGTCTAAGGCCTTCTTATTTTTACCAGGTCTTTAAAAATGCGAAGGTTAATTTTTCCCCCCAGAAATATTTTTTAAAATAATTACTCAAATAAATACGAGTGCCATAATTCCTGGAGAAACAAGAGGCACATCTAGCGATTAGCTTTATTCACTGTATATATTTAGTTTTCAATCTCTTCTACCTATATCAAAACACCTTTTGCATTCTTTTAATATTCCAAGGTGCTCTGTCCGGCCATTTAAAACTTAACGTTCGAAAAATAAACCTCCTCAAAAGATCCATTTGATCTACAGACGGTTTATATGCTCTATGGATTGTGGGCCAAATCCAGAAAACTTATATATTGCATATAAATTGCAATAAAATAAATAAGTAAGTAAGTAAATAAATAAATAAATAAATATTCATGGTAGTATGGTGCTTTGGCTCTTTTTATGTTTTATATTTTTGTTTATATAAAAAAGGTATTTATTTTCTAAAATGGGGCAATTCCTCTTTTTGCCTGGTAATTCACAAGGACTACTGCATTTTTTGCATGGAGAATCTATTGTTCTAATTGAATTTATAATGTGTTCTCTTGATGGTTAGAACAGAACAATTAATGGGTGGAACGACTTGCCTCCGGAAGTTGTAAATGCTCCAACATTGGAGGTTTTTAAGAAGAGATTGGACAGCCATTTGTCTGGAGTGGTATAGAGCAGTGATGGCTAACCTTTTTGCCATCGCGTGCCAGGAGGGGGTGGGGTGGGGGAGGTTGGCGCGCGTGTGTGCCCACACCCCTAATTCTATGCGCCCTGCCCTACGTGTGCAACCCTCCCTCTCCCCCGCTTCTGGCACGCGATGGGCCGGTAGGCCCGTTTTTCTTTCCCGCCTGGCTCCAGATCCTCTCTATGCATCTGGGGAGGGCGAAAACAGCCTTCCCCACCTCCTCGGAGGCCCTCCGGAGGCCTGAAACGGCCCATTTCCCAACTCCCGGTTGGACAGGAAGTGACGTTTTCTGCTGTCCCCAGCCTCCAGAGCCTCTCTTTTCACTCTTCCCCAGATGCATAGAGAGGCTCCACCCCTTTCCAGACCCTCCGGAGGCAGGAAACAGCCTGTTTCCCTACTTCCGGTGGGCCCAGAAGGCCCGAAAATCAGCTGGCCAGCGTGCGCATTCGCGCCAGAGCTGAGCTGGTGTGCCCATGGATATGGCTACGCGTGCCACAGGTTTGCCATCACGGGTATAGTTTCCTGCTTGAGCAGGGGGTTAGACTAGAAGACCTCCAAGGTCCCTTCCAGCTCGTTTATTCTGGTATGAATTTGAATTATGACTTGAATTATAATAGCAATTATTATACCTTGTGCATACACTTGTTTCTCCATAGCTAATACAACTTGAAGTATATTTATTTGTATGTGTCGTGCAACATGCCATCCCATTAATATGTCAATTAAAAGAAGCAGTAACATTATATGAAAAATTTGCAGGTGTAACCTACTCTTCTTTGGACATAGATAAGAGCCGAGAAGATTGCTGGGTATTATAAAGCCTTTTTAAAAACTTTCCCTGTTTCCTTAGGGAGTGTGTAACTCCATCATCCCTAACCACAGTCCACGCTGCAGCCGATAGAAGCTCTATCCAAAATTATTCCGCTGCGTCGGAATCTCCTGTAAGGAATTCTACATTAGAAAACCCAGTTTTCTGAACTTTTTACCTTTTGTAACAATAATACCTTTAAAAAAAACCCCCCTCATTGTATCTGTTTTGCAATTTTAAAAAGTGATGTATGTTTTATATGCTCTGGATAAAAATGTTCATATTAATATACTTTCATTTGTTTTTCCATCATTTTTCTGTTGCGCATTTTTTTGGGCGGGGAGGGGAAATTCAGTGATTGGTGCTGTCCTCGCAGTTTTCGTAAGCGGCAAGTTAAGGAAAGTGATTGGTCGACTTGGCTTCATTGGCCCTCCCACCAACGCTAATTGGCAGGAAAGCATCCACCAATCACCTCTTAAATGTGGGATGGACCAGGGATGCTGACAGCTCATTGCTCAGAGCCTGCTGGATTTTTGGTAAGAACTTTGAATGGGTGTATTCAAGGCATCTAATTAAGAGTTGATCGCCAAACTTCTTTTAGTTTCCAGTATTATTCTAGAATATTGCAGTATAATTAGAATATAATTATTCTAGAATAATTCACCTTCATTCTCGAAAATATAATGATTCTGGAATAAAACACTGGAATAGCACTGTTTTGGCAGTGTGGCAGAATAATACTAATAGTGTTAGCTAGAAGAGTGGTAAGGTGGAGCTCTCGCTTCACAATCAGGAGGCTGAGAGTTCGATCCTAGGTAGAGGCAGATATTTTTCTCTCCGGGCACAATGAGAATATATCTGCCGAACAAAACTCCACATTGGTGACAGGAAGGGCATCCGGCCATTCAAACACTGCTAGGTCCATTCAGTTGCCCGGACTCCACCCTGCAAGGGATTATGGGGTTGTTAAATGAAGTTATTAGTTAGAAACAGAGGTACATCACTGCAATCAAAGGTGTCTTTTTAAACCTTAAGAGAGATTTGAAGATCATACTTTGGAGCAGTGGTGAAATCCATTTTTTTTTACTACCGGTTCTGCGGGTGTGGCTTAGTGGGAGTGGCTTGGTAAGCATGGCAGGGGAAGGATATTGCAAAATCTCCATTCCCACCCCACTCCAGGGGAAGCAGTTGTGTTGGGAGATGTAATTTTTTGAAAATAAAAGTATCAAACTCCAAGCAACCCATAGATAGCGAAGGGCAAAATTTCTTCCTCCTTGCAGTAAATGAAAAAAACGAGCACATTGCCGAAAAACAGATTAAATGCATCCTCCTCCTGTTGGGATGTTAAGCAGGAAGGATTATCCCGAAAAATCAATTGGAAGATTATTTTAACTTAATGCAGGAAAAAAAGCTACATTAGCGCCTCAGCGTGTCCCTTGTGAAATTGACAACTGCCACTTTAAAGGATTTTTTTTTTAAAAAAAATGTGAATTCGTATTAGGACAATTGATTTAATTGTTCGTAATAGATCCACAGGGGTTTTGATGTCCACACAGGCCTTAAAAAGATTTGAGAGGCAACCTTAAAATTGCTTTTGGGATGTTCGAGTCTATTATGTAAAATTGTTCTCTCGCTGCTACTGAAACTTCAGAAAAAGTTTTGTATTTTAACCAGCCGAGAGAGGCTGGTCTCCTTTTTTGACAGTATTATTTTTCCATGCTGATCTATCTCCTTCCGTTTCGTTCCCCCCTTTTTAAATATCTGCCTTTGATGTTTTAATTCTTCTTGCAGGAAACTTTTAAGACGATACGTTTCAGTTGCAGAAAACAGCATCACAACGTTTTACTGGAATGAAACGCCGTCATGACAAGTTTAGAATGAATAGAATAGAGCTTGGAAGGGACCTTGGAGGTCTTCTACTCCAGCCCCCTGCTCAAGCAGGAAACCCTATGCCATCCCAAACAGGTGACTGTCTTCACTTAATGTACCCCAATTTGGATCGGCAACTCCTAAGTGATGTGGCCCTTAAGTGAACAAACCCACGGTTGTTAAACGAGACACCATGTGAACTGTAACTTCCGAATTTACTGCCGGCGTCTCTCTCCATTGATTCTATTTGTTGGAACCTGGCTGCGAAGCACACAAATTAAAATGACTTGACCATGGGATACCGCTATGGTTATAAGTTTGAGGACTAGTCGCAAAATTCCTTTTCCAGGCTGTCATAACTTAGACTGGTTGCTAAACAGGGTACACAATTCAGTGGTGAAATCCAATTTTTTTTACTACCGGTTTTGTGGGCGTGGCTTGGTGGATGTGGCAGGGGAAGGATACTGCAAAATCCCCACTCTCCCCACTCCTGGGGGAAGGATATTGCAAAATCTCCATTCCCACCCCACTCCGGGGTCAGCCACAGGTGGTATTTGCCGGTTCTCCAAACTGCTCAAAGGCTCTCCCCTGCCTTTTCCAGCTGCAAGCAGCAAAGCACTCTGCACATGCTTGGGGGCAATACTTCCCTCCCGGCCTGCTGTTTGCTGCCTTTTCCAGCTGCAAACAGCAAAGCACTCTGCACATGCTTAGAGGTCACGCTTTCCCTTCCGGGCTGGCTCTCCACTGCCTTTTCCAGCTGCAAGCAGCACAGCGCTCTGCACATGCTTAGAAGCAACGCTTCCCGCCAGAGCCTCTGCTTGCCTTTTCCAGCTGCAAACAGCACAGCACTCTGCACATGCTTAGAGGCCACACTCCCCCCCCTCCCCTCCCCTCCCGAGCCGGCTCTCCGCTGCCTTTCCAGTTGCAAGCAGCACAGCGCTCTGCACATGCTTAGAGGCCACGCTTCCCCCCCTCCCTTCCCGAGCCGGCTCTCCGCTGCCTTTTCTAGCTGCAAGCAGCACAGCGCTCTGCCCATGCTTAAGAGAGGCCACGCTTTGCTCTGCGCTGCCCTTTTTTCCCCCACTCTCTCTCTGCAAACGCAGCAGCAGCAGCAGCTCAGGGCTTCTGGCGCGTGCGCGCGGCGCTCGGTTGCCATGGTTTCCCCGGGTCTCTCTCTCTCTCTCTCTCTCTCTCTCTCTCACACGCTCGCGCGCGGGGCTTTTTTTTTTTCCTCCCTCCCTCCTTCCCTCATCTCCCCGGTGAGGGAGGAGGGGAGGGAGGGGGGCGGGGCTGCGTCTTGCTGCCGTCACGGGCGGGCTCGGCTCTTTCTCCGCGGCCGGCTGCAAAGCGCCGGGGAAGCCCCCGAGAAGGGAAGCCGCCGCTGCTGCCGCCGCCGCCGCCGTCGCCGCCGTCGCCTTTTGCAACCTGCCCCGCCCGCCCGCCGGCCTTGCATTGCCCAGCTTGGTCTTCGAGGCCGGTCGCGAGTTGCATTGCCCGCCGCGGGGCCCGGGGCGGCCGCCCCGCCCCGCTCGCCCGGCATGAGCATCTCCATCCCGGAGGGGCTGCGGGAGCTGCTGCAGAGCTTCACCCTGGAGGTGCTGCGGAGCCAGCCGGCCGACCTGCTCGACTTCGCCCTCCGCTACTTCCAGCGCCTCAAGGCCGAGGCCGGAGGAGGAGGCGGGGGGCTCCCTCGGGGCCGTTGCAACGCCGGACCCGAGCGGGGGAGCCGCCCGCAGCTCGACGGCGCCCCCGCCGAGGCCCGCGGGGTCAACTTCTCGCCCGAGCCGCTGCAGCAGAGCCCCTCCGACAGCAGCGCCGAGGAGGAGGAGGAGGAAGAGGAGGAGGAGGAGGAATTCGCCGGTAAGCCGGGCAAGGAGGGGGGGGGTCCTCGGTTTTGGGGGGTGGGGGGCGCCCCTCCTGGCAAGGCGAGCGGAGGAGGAGGAGCAGGAAGGAATTGGAAGGAGGAGGAGGAGGAGGAATTGGAGGGGAAGAAAGTGGAGAAGGAGGAGAAAGGGAAGGAGGAGGAGGAATTGAAGAAGGAGAAAGGGAAGGAGGAGGAGAAAGGGAAGGAGGAGAAACTGGAGGAGGAATTGAAGGGAAAGGAAAAAGGGGAGGAGGAGGAGGAGGAAGTGAAGGAGGAGAAAGGGAAGAAGGAGAAACTGGAGGAGGAGGAGAAATTGGGGGAGGAGGAAGAAGGGAAGAAGGAGAAACTGGAGGAGGAGAAATTGGGGGAGGAGGAAGAATTGAACGAAAAGGAGAAAGGAAAGGAAAGGAGGAGGAGGAGGACTTGAAGGAGGAGAAAGGGAAGAAGGAGAAATTGGAGGAGGAGGAAGAATTGAAGGAGAAAAGGAAGGAGGGGAAATTGGGGGAGGAGGAAGAATTGAAGGAAAAGGAGAAAGGAAAGGAAAAGAGGAGGAGGAGGAATTGAAGGAAAAGGAAAAAGGGAAGGAGGAGGAGGCGGAGGAATTGGAGGAGAAGAAACTGCAGAAGGAGGAGAAAGGGAAGAAGGAGGAGGAGGAATTGAAGAAAGAGAAAGGGAAGGAGGAGAAACTGGAGGAGGAATTGGAGGAGAAAGGGAAGAAGGAGAAACGAGGAGGAGGAGAAATTGGGGGAGGAGGAAGAATTGAAGGAGGAGAAAAGGAAGGAGGAGAAATGGGAGGAGGAGGAAGAATTGAAGGAAAAGGAGAAAGGAAAGGAAAGAAGGCGGAACAGGAATTGGAGGAGGAGAAAGGGGAGGAAGAGAAACTGGAAGAGGGGGAGAAATTGGAGGAGGAGGAAGAATTGAAAGAAAAGGAAAAAGGGAAGGAGGAGAAACTGGAGGAGGAATTGAAGAAGGAGAAAGGAAAGGAGGAGGAAGGAAAGGAGGAGGAAGAATTGAAGGAGGAGGAGGAATTGGAGGAGGAGGAGCAATTGAAGGGGAAGGAAAAATTGGAAGAGGGAATTGAAGGAGGAGAAGAAATTGGAGGAGGAGGAAGAATTGGAGGAGGAGGAGAAAGGGAAGTAGGAGAAACTGGAGGAGGAGGAACTGGAAGGAGATGGAAAAGGAGAAGGAGAAATTGAAGGAGGAGGAGGAGAAGGGAGGAAGAAGGGGCCACTCCCCCTCCGTTGAGCAAACCGTTGATGCAAAACGGGGTCTCGCTCATCCCTCCCTCCATTGAAGCTTGTAGGAGCTCAGCCTGGGATGGGGGTTCATACCTGCCTTCCCCCTAACCTAACCCCAAACCGGGCCGACCCCCCCCCCCCCCCCTTTGCAGAATTAAACAGGTTCCACCTTAACCGGCAAGCAAAGAGGTTCTCCGGATTTTAAGGTGCATTTGGGGGTGACAAGCGGTGGGTGGGTGGCAACCTGCCTTACTCTGCAGGAACCGCAGCTGATGTAGAGCAGGAAGCGGGAGGAGGGGGGGAAAAATCATCTTTTCTTTCGGTATCCCAGCCCGGAGCTTTGTAGAGGAAGCACAGTACAGATGGTCATTCAAAAATGTTGACGAGAGCTGTCCTTTTTTTTTTTTTTTGTGAATGAAGATGCAGCTGTTGTCCTCCATGCCCTGAAGTAGGTCGGGCCCACATCTGCCATGCCTCCACTGAAGGCAACGGGCAGTCCTCGCCTTACGACCGTAATTGAGCCCAGGGTTTCTGTCGCTAAGCGAGAAATGTGTTCGGCGAGCTTTGTCCCGTTTTCACGGCTTTCCATGCCGCGTCTTGTTAAGTGAATCGCGGATGTCGTCGTTTAAACGAGTAGTTAAACGGTTGTTAAGTGAATCAGGCTTCCAAATCGACTGGCTTTGTCAGAAGGGAACGGGCAGTCCTCGCCTTACGACTGTAATTGAGCCCAGGGTTTCTGTCGCTGAGCGAGAAACGTGTTCGGCGAGCTTTGCCCTGTTTTCACGACTTTCCTTGCCGTGTTTTTTTTTTTAAATTTGATTTATATCCCGCCCTTCTCCGGAGACTCAGGGCGGCTTACAGTGCGTTAAGCAATAGCCTTCATACTTTTGTATATTTATACAAAGTCAGCTTATTGCCCCCACAATCTGGGTCCTCATTTCACCTACCTTAGAAAGGATGGAAGGCTGAGTCAACCTTGAGCCTGGTGGGATTTGAACTTGCAGTAATTGCAAGCAGCTGATCTTAATAACAGTGAATTAGTCCACTGCGCCACCAGGACTCTTGTTAAGACTCTAAAGTCTTGTTAAGTGAATCGCGGATGTCGTCATTTAAACGAGTAGTTAAACAGTTGTTAAGTGAATCAGGCTTCCAAATCGATTTTGGCTTGTCAGAAGGGTAGCAAAAGGGGATTGCAGGACCCCGGGACGCAGCAACCGTCATAAATACGAGTCAGCTGCTGAACGTCTGCATTTTGATCATGTGCTGCATCGGTCGTAAGTGTGAAAAACGGTCGTAAGTCACTTTTTTCAATGCTGTTGTAACTTCAGATGTAACTCAAGGACTACTTTTAACAGTATAGCTGAATTAGAAGGGACGTTGGAGGAGACCCTATAGCATTTTTGCCCCAAACTCCATTTCTTGCCTTTCTTTGGGTTGGACTAGAAGACCTCTAAGGTCCCTTTCAACCCTATGATTTTATGTTTTTGTTGCTGCTGCCCTTTGGTTTTGCTGCTGTGAGTCATTGACAATATCATCCCTAAATTAGGAGATGATCCTACTACGAACAGTGCTACACGTAGTCCTCGACTTAACAACGGTTCATTTAGTGACCCCCTCAGAGTTACAACGGCGCTGAAAAATGTGACTTACGACCGTTTTCCACAGTTACAACCCTTTGCAGCAGCCCTGCAATCGTGTGATCCAAATTCAGATGCTTGCCCAACTGGTTCATTCTTACGACCGTTGAAGTGTCCCGGGGGTGGGGGGGTGGGATGTCACGTGATCCCCTTTTGTAACCTTCTGACCAGCGAAGTCACCGGGGAAGCCGGATTCACTTAACAACCAGGTTAATAACTTATCAACTGCGCTCAACAGCTGTAGCAAGAAAGTTCGTAAAAATCAGGCAAAACTCGCTTAACAAATGTTTCACTGAACAATAGAAATTTGGGCTCCATTGTGGTCGTAAGTCAAGGACTACCTGTATAATTTTATTCCCAAGCATTTGTTGCAGGAAAGCAAGTCTCAATTTATCCAGTTCAGTGGCAGACTGATGAATTAGGGGAGGGTGTGTGTGTGGATAGGAGGAAGGCTGGTGTACCTCTGCAGGGAGTAACTGCATTGATTGATTCACTGTGGCAAAAATGGTCGTAAAATAGAGCCAATCTATTCCATTGCTTAGCAATGGAAATTTTGGAGTCAGTTGTGAATCTCAAATTGGGACTACCTGGACTGTTTGGAAAGTTTGAAGTGCAGGTAGTCCTCAACGTACAACCACAATTTGAGCCTCAAAACGTACATTGTTAAGTGAGACCTTTGCTAAGTGAATTTTGCCCAGCTTTACAACTTTTCTTGCCACAGTTGTTAAGTGAATCATTGTAGTTGTTAAGTGAACCTGGTTTTTCCATTGACAGAAGGTCGCAAAAGGGGATCACATGATCCCAGGACACTGCAACTGTCATAAGTGTGAGTCAGTTGCCAAGTATCTGAATTTGGATGACGTGGCATGGGAATGCTGCAATGGTCGTAAGTGTGAAAAACGGTCAGAAATCAGCTTTCTGGGATGTAACTTTGAACGGTCACTAAATGAACCGTTGTAAGTCGAGGACCACTTGTATTGAACAGCCACCTGATTGAGAAGGATACGTTTATACGGCAACTAAAAGAAGGAGTAAACGTTTGACTGTACATGAGATTAGATTTGCTCGTGAGAAATGTCATGTCGGCATTGTGAAACTAGATGCCAGCGTTTAACCAACATTGCTTGATCTAAACACGATCAAACCTAGTTAGTGCAGTGGTACCTTGGTACTCATCATTCATTGGTTCCGGAAGGTGCAATGAATACCAACGATGATAGTACCAAACAAATTCTTTTCTCCTAAAAAATAATATAATGAGTCACAAGGCAACCGGCAGCGAAACGTTCTAAGCTTGTGTGTTGAGTATCGAACAAATGATGAGTATTGGGGCAAAATGTTTGCTTTCAAAATACGTTGAGTACCAAATTCGATGAAATCTCAAAGCAATGATCAAGATGCGGCTGTACGTTAATAGAAGAGTGTCAAAAAATCCCAGTTCTGTAAGCTAAAGTGGGACGTTCCGAAACATCCCCCAAAATACCATTTCTACATTGTTCTCAAGAAAAATACAGTATACAGGTTGTCCTCAACTTACAACCACAATTGAACCCAAAATTTATGTTGCTCAGTGAGATATTTGTTAATCACAACCTTCCTTGCTACAGTTGTTCAGTGGAATCCTTGTCATATTAGTGAGTCTGGTTTCCCCATTGACTTCGCCTTCTGACAAACCGTCATAAATATGACTCAGTTGCCGAGCGTCTGGATTTGGATCATGTGGCCGTGGGGGTGCGGCAATGGTCGTAAGTGTGAAAAATGGTCACGAGTCGCTTTTTTCAGTGATGTTGTAACTTTGAACGGTCATTAAATGAACTCTGTTGTAAGTCGAGGATTAAGCATTAAGTCACCAAGAGTCTGGACTGCAAGAGACTTTACTTACTGATTTTACGTATTGCAGTGTAGAAATGGTATACAGCCAGGGGTGGGGCTGCTGGGGGTTCGCAGGGGTTCGGGAGAACCTCTAGCGAAGATTCTGTGCAGTTCAGAGAACCCCCCAAATCCCACTCCTGGCTGGCCCCGCCCTCCCCACCCCATCCCTCCCAGGAGTCCCCAGTTTTGGATGCAGGTAAGTACAGGGTGAGCACGGAGGCTCACAGAGGGCGAAAAACCAGAAGTTTGGGAAGGGCCTCCGGAGCCTGGGGAGGCCGTTTTCGCCCTCCCGGAGGCTTGAAGAAAACCCAGGGAGGGCAAAAATGCTCCCCCCCCCCCGGCGTGGTGCAGGAAGCCGACTAGCCACGCCCACACAGCAACCGGGCAAAGAACCCTTTGCTAAAAATTTTGAAGCCCACCCCTGCCAAGAAATCACCCCTGAGATTTCTTGATGGTCTTCTATTAAAGTACAATGACACCTTGATACTCAGACTGCTTTGAAACTCATCGAATTCGGTACTCGAGGCATTTGGATGCAAAAAAATTTGTCCCGGTACTTATTGTTTGTTTGATACTCGACGCACAAGCTAGAACTCGTCGTCGTTGGCTGCCTTGTGATTCATTACATTAGTCCAGCCTAGAGAAAAAAAAGACTGGGGTGACGTGGTAGCAGTATTCCAGTATTTGAGGGGCTACCCCAAAGAAGCCTATTTTCAAAGTATCTGAAGGCAGGACAAGAAACAATGGGATGGAAACTAACCAAGGGGAGAAGCAACCTGGAATGAAGGAGAAACTTCCTAACAGGGAGAACAATTAACCAGTGGAACAGCTTGCCACCAGAAGTTGTGGGTTCTCCATCACTGGAGGCTTTTAAGAAGAAACAGGACAACAATTTGTCCAGAATGGTATAGGGCCCTGATGGCGAACCTTTGGCACATGTGCTGGAAGTGGCACGCGGAGCCATTTTTCCGGGCACAGGAGCTGTCACCCAACTCACTTGCAGCTGTGCATGCACGCACACCCCCCCCCAGCTGTTGTTTGGGCTCCTGGTGCCCATGCGTGCAATTCAAGGGACCCAGCTGGTCTGCAGAGTTCTCCTGCGCATGTATGTGCGTTTGCGCATGCATGCGAGAGTACTCGTGTGCAGCATGCGCAGACGGCGTTTACGTGCGTGCATTGCACGTGCAAAAACCATGCACTTGTGCAGATTGTGCAATTGTGTGCGCAGCACACGGGGGCGCGCGTAAAAACTGCGCATGCGCAGATGTGTGGTTGTGCGCGCAGCGCATGGAGGGCGGAGCCGCGTGTGCCAAGCACGTAACTGTTCGGCGCTCGGTGAGTAAAAGGTTCGCCACCACTGGTATAGGTCTCCTGCTTGAGTAGGGGGTTGGACTAGAAGACCTCCAAGGTCCCTTCGAGTTCTATTCCGTTCGATTGATTCCTTACGGGGAATCAATTCCTTACGGGAAAATTCGTTCGCCACCTACCATTTTTGGTTCTCATCCTGCCTCCCACCACCAATTAACGAGTACCAAGGTCCCCACTGTCCTAACCAGGTTGGATCGTGTTTAGATCAAAATAGCTAACGGCTGAGTTGCAGCGTTGGAGTGAAGTAAGTGTAATCGCAACCATACGTCTGTCTGGCCGATAGCTGTGCTCTTTGCTAAGGTACGTACGTTTTGTTGTCTGGCGTCCCCTGTAGTTATTCCTTAAGTTGATGCACAATACAAATAATGACACGGCAAACGCTCTCCGTTTGAAATGCGGCGATCTTGATTGGACGTGGGCTTTCGCACCGCCGCTTTCTGAAGCTGGCCGTAACACAAGCATTGTTGAGAGAGGGGGGGACACCAGACCCGATCCGACATGTAGAAGACAATTGCAAACTGCGAAAACAAGAAGAAATGGCTACGGATTGAAAAAAATTGCCTTGTACACAATGGCTGTCAAATTTGAAACTTTCCATAACGTTAAGAAGCCGGTGGATTTCACTGTCGGTGAGCGAGGTTCTTTTATTTAGATTGCATTTGTGGATATTTCTGTATTTAGATGCCGGTGTCGTCTTGCCCCAGAGGTTGTGGAAAGAGATGTATAAGCATTGTAGACGAGTAGCATTGAATGAGGAGTTTGACTTGACCTAATGGTAAATGTTACCCTTCAAAAACTTATTTCGAAAAGGTTATTGTAAGTTATTGGCTTTGCTACGGAGATGTTAATGAAGGAGGGAGAAGTTATTATTTTATTTTAAACCCAACGTAAAGCTGAAAGGGATTGACATACAAATTGGAAGGGGCTTGAGGTGGATTTAAATCGTAACCCTGTCTGGGAATACATCTTATTTAATTCAGTTGACCTCCTTTTTGGAGATAAATGTGATTAAGTTGTTGATTGTGAACTTGTTGATTTTGTAGATATTACGTTAAATATCTGCATTAAAATTGGCTTGTTTTAAGATCTCATAATACAGAATTAGCTGAGATGCCTCCAACGTCCCTTCTAATCCTATTATTCTATATATACTATGATAGGTTCTTTATAGTATAGCCTCTGGTGATAATATGATTTGTTCCTGCCTATTTGTTGTTTTGTTTCTTATAGTAACAAATGTTATTGCATCTTTGCGTTTATATCGAATAAAAGTTATAAAAGATGGTTCCCGATAATTTTCTGCATCTTGTATATTCTCTGCTTGCTTCCCAAAATTGTTCTTTATATACTTTCTTCGCACGTAGGACATAATAAAAAAAAAATGCTTCCTTTCCTTTATACGATATTCTAGAAGTCCCTGCATTAGATTTCATGCAGAAACGAAGTGATGGATTCCGTGCCTATTTTCCCTTAAACGAAAGCAGTCTGAATGCAGCATTGCATGCCAATTGCATTATTATTAAGAGATAAGAATATCATGCAGCGATGGATGCTAAAGTTTGCATGGATTTTTTTTTTAAAAAAAGAAACTTCCCTTTTAATTCAGAAGTAAATCGTTAGTTATGGCTGTATATTAATTTTGGTTAGGGCTATATATTTTGTTCATTAAAGCCTAATTTATATAGGCAGTATAATAATATATATGGTGGACATGCAACGGAAACGTATCTTTTTATTTTTGAACTATAGCACGGTGTTTTTCTAAGCTGAATATCACTTTGGATGAGATGCAGGATTCCTGCTGATGCAATGTCTTTTGACGAGAGGGATCCAGCCTTCGATCGACCTGTCTGTTTGTTTATTTCTTGTTTGTATACCTCACACTCCTGGCAAAACCCAGGATTATTAAACAGGATGTCTCCTGCAGCTAATTTTGAATAAAAAACTATGACCTTCCTGGTTTTATATTTATACTTTTCCCTGGTTTTTCTTGAGGCTTAAACATACTGGTCTTCAGTTCTGGAGCTCACTTGATCGCATCCTGGTTTTGAATGCCGTTTCGCATCGTAACACTAACCATGGTTTGTATACGTGAACGAAAAAGCAAATGCGTGCATTAGGAATTTCTCAACACCCGAGTAAAATACTCTTGCTATTAACATGCAGCTTGTCTGCTTAAAACTGATTTATCATTTGCAGTGATACTGTTCGAGCATATCGGCTTAAAATTCATGATTATCATTTGCATGATTATCATTTACCTTTGAGATGGTTCGTTTTTTTGAAATCCGGTTGAAAGAAAACATGAAGTCCAAATGATGGACGGACGGTGCGCTCTGATCTGAGTTGTTTTTCTTTTAGACGTTTCATTACCCAGCTAGGTAACATCATCAGTGCTAGTAGGGAGTGGGGTTTGGTCTCGTTTTATATTTTGATGACTTGCCCTATCAATATGGATGGGAAAAGTCTCCATGGTTGCTTGGTTGGGCTGTTTGCTGTTAGCTTGCTTGGGGTATTTGTTTCTTTCTCCATTATTGGTCGAATGTTGGGGTCTGCAAGAAAATCCCCAAATCTCAGAGAGCACCAAGGACCATCATTTCAACCCCGATCTGTCAGTACTCTTTTCAATCCCTGGACCTTTTCCTATTTAGATACTGTAGGACGTTAGCACCCATCCCTCTCCTAGAAGAATGAAATATTCTAGGAAATATTAAAAAGGCAGAATATTATTACCTCCCTGGATGAGAAATGGAGAAACATGTTTTTTAGGCAGGAAGCAGACTCACTCTCAATAGCCCACCGCAGATGTCGGCACTTAAGAGATAAAGAGGTAGCTAGGTCTATTCATAAGCAAATGCCCTCACCCAACAAAGGTAGGGTTAGCCCTCTACCCATCTAGCAACAGAACTCACCATATGCCACTTGGGGAGATTGTATCACCCGGCAAAGTTCAACCAAGCCTGGGACTCGAAAGACAACCTACAAAGTTACCCCTGCATGACCCCATGGGAGTCTCACAGTTAGAATACAAACTCAAATTCAAAGCCAAACAGAGGGTATAAATCTCTCTCTCTCTCTCCATGTGGTTTTTTTGCCCAGGACTTTAAAACCATGTGGTCCTGTCCACCATTAAACCATCTTTTCAAGCAGTCTCCCATGTTTCCAGTGTCTTTTCTCTCCACTTGGAACTGAACCCAGATGGCGATTTCTTCCAACAACACATTAGGCATCCTATTTCTTCTACCTTCTTGCTGAAGCTGTTGAAGCTAAGTCAATTTCCATAACCGAGGAGCGAGGAAAATTTTTTTTGGGGAGAGTTAAAAGAGAGTTCTTACAAACTAGGATCCTAAGGTTTGTAGTGTCAGCCGTGGCACCTCATCCGTTCCTTTCTCGGTTAGAAAGAAAAAAAAGGCAGCGAGAACATCTTAACGTGTGAACCAGGTCTGAAGGTCGTTTAAAAGGTATCCTTGACTTACAATAGTTCGTTTAATGACCATTCAAAGTTACAAATGGCACAGAAAAGATGGGACTTATGACTGTTTTTTTCTAGTTAACAACCTTTGCAGCATCCCCATGGTCACATGGTCAAACACAACTGACTCACATTTATGACGGTTGCAGAGTTCTCGGGCGGGGGGTGTCCTGTGAATCCTCTTCTGCGACCTTCTGACAGTGAGGAGGGCCAGATTCACTTAACAACCAGATGACCAACTGATGGACTGCGGTGCTTCGCTTCACAAGCATGGCAAGAAACGTCGTAAAACGGGGCAAAACTCGTGTGAGAATGTCTCACTTAACAGCAGAAATGTTTGGGCTCGGTTGCGGTCGTAAGTTCTGTCGTTGATCTTAATGTTGTGTTTGCTGATTTCACTCACTGGAGCCTAATTGATTTTTGCTCTCTGAGGTAAAAAAAATAAAATAATATCAGGAGTCTGGTAGTACTTTTCCCAATTAGCACATTTCATCAAAAGGCGTCAGGTTGGGATTTAAATTGGGCCGAGCAGAGAGGAATTCCCTGTGAGACAGATTAGCAGTAATTTATCACTGAATGAACCGTTTGTGATGTGCTAACAACCAGCGGCGGGTTTCAAATATTGTTACCACCGGTTCGCCGCACGCACGCACCATCCACGATGTGCCCGGACTTCCACGCATGCACTGTGCTAGCGCGCATGACTTCCGTGCATGAGCCCGGCCTCAAAAACGTGGCTAAATAGGACAGTATTACAGGCAGGCGCACCCGCAGTTACCACTAGCGGTTCTCCCGAACCGGTACGAACCGGCTGAATACCACCTCTGCTAATAACACATTGTGTTGGTTGACACCTTCTGAGTATTGCTTGATACTTAGTGATCTATCTGAATTCAGCCCCTCTCTTGCTCCGCGGTGGAATTAAATCCCGATTTTCCAGAACAGTCTGGGGTCTCCAACGGAGATTTCTGGGAGGTTGAAAATGGCTTGTCCTTATTCTGATTTTGAGTCCAAATGTCAAACTTGTGTCCATTAATTCTGGCGTGCAAAGTTTGCCCACCATTTGTCATTTAGCATCTAGAGGGACATTTCTGGCAAGGGATGGCATATAGTCCTCGACTTATGACCACAATTGAGCCCACAATTTCTGTTGTTAAGTGAGTTGTGCCTCATTTTACGACCTTTCTTGCCTCCATTGTTAAGTGAATCACTGCAGTTGATAAATTAGTAACCCGGCTTCCCTGTCAACTAAGCTTGTCCGAAGGTCACAAAAGGGGATCACATGACCTGGGGACATAGCAACGGCCATAACTATGAACCCGTTACCAAACATCTGGTGCTAGAAACTGTCGTAACTATGAAATGGTTCCTAAGTCACATTTTTCAGTGCCGTTCCAACTTTGAATGGTCACTAAGCGAACTATTTTAAGTCAAGGACGAAGATGAAACGATAAAGAATAAAAGAGAAAAATAAGCGAAATATAAAAATAATAGATACATTGAAAAGAAAAGAAAAAACAAACCCAAAGTGCAAACTCGATGGTCCGCTAAGCCTTTTTTCATTTTGGGGTTTTTTTTTGCCATCCGTTTCCAACGTTTCTGTGTTTCTATTTCCATCCTGTTTCGTTCGTTGGGACACTGCGTGCCGGCGTTGGCGTGGAAGACAATATCTTGCGCCTTCTCCCTACGTGATTTGATATATATTTCAATAATTTCAGTGTTCGCTCTTCTTTCCTAGTTCTTTACTCGTAAAGAATGGGATGGAACCCATAAATTATTTTGATTGCTGGTTCTTCTGTTCTTTCCCAAATTCTGCTTTTTGTTTTTTGTTTTTTTTAAATGTGAAAGTCCAGATGTGGACGTTCAGTAGATCTCTATAAAAGCCTTATAATGTTGGTAGGTTTATTTTTAGACCCTTTCCTAATAACCGCCCTAACATGGAATATGGCAATTTCATATCGTCACATTCGGCTAAGATTGTCACTGAACTGTCCGTTATGTTCACAAGATACGGGATTTTTTTCTGATTCAGTGATGTTGTGGCCTATTCGGACAGTGAGGAGGTTGGGGAGGAACGTGGGCCAGTCCTGGAGTCTGGGGAAGGCTCGGACGATGGCTCTGAGTCGGAGGCAGAGAGGGGGCCCAAGGCCATCTGGTAGTTCTTTGCTGCCTCCGGAGCCTCCAGGGTCTGACATCAGCGAGGCAGAAGAACAGCGGGAGCCTGTTCCCAGTGTGCGCATGCGCAGAGCTGCCAAGAGACGGGAACAATTAAGGAAACAGGGTCGACTTGGGAGTAAGGCTTGGAGATGATTGCCCCCTCCCATGAGACATAAAAGAGAAGCCAATGGGACGTGAGCTTTTGCAGGAAGCAAATAGTTCCTCTGGCCAATTCAAGAGTTGAAACTTCTGTTTGTGACTCTGTGCCAAGTTTGGCCTTGCCCTGCGTCTGGAAATTAGCTCTTTGGCAGCGTTCCACGTGAGATAGGTGGGCGTTGATCACCTTCCTCTGAAAGACTGTTTCTCAAGCCTTGCTGACTGTAAATGAAAGTGATTTACGAATTAAAGAAGTTTGCCAGGACTAAGTTTGTGCTGTTTACTTTCTAAGGAAGCCTAGGTCAGAAAAAAGTGACAGTCTGTTTAAATTAGGCTCTTTTCTGTAAAGTTTTGTGTAAAATGGAGGCCCTTTTGCCCAGACGTGCATTATTTTACATTGATCGTACTTGAATTGATTTGATTGGGTTGGTTTTTCTCACCCAGTCTAAATTTATTTTACCGTAGCTAGTTACAATCTTACATGGCCTTTAAATTCCCCAACCAAGATAGCTAAGCATTGTCCTAAAATATCTCATTTTCTGTAGGTTGTGAACTGCTTTCTCTGCTTGCTGGTTTTCTGAAAGACGTTTCATTACCATACTAGGTAACATCATCATCAGTGCTTGTTCTCATAAGTGGCTTGCTCTGTCAGTGTTGGTGGGAGTGACCTTGCGGATTCCTTGATTAAGTTGTTTACTCTTAGCTTGTTTGTCTGAATTGGGGATTCTTTGATGGGGGTATCGTTTACTTCTTGATTGTTGGTCTTGTGTTAATGTTAGTGTTAATCAGTGCTCATCTTGGGTGTTGATTGCTGGCAAGGGAGGTGTTTTTGGTCTTTTCGTTGCCTTTTGGACTTGTGGATTGTCTCTTGAATGGCGTGTAAATGTTGTGAAATGCTTGCTTTTCAGCATTGCTTTCCAAGGGAGAGCACAGAACACCCACTGTGCTGTTTTTGTACTAAAAGCAATTTGTAAGAAGCCCAGCCTTTAGCAATTTGTAAAAGCAATTTGTAAGAAGCCCAGTATTTATTTGAAACTCCATTGGCTCAACAAAGATACCAAGATATACTGTAATGTCTTTACTTTGTGGATTTCCAGACTTTGAAAAGTTGGCAGTAAGCAGGGCAAAATGCTACCATTCGACGTTAGTTATTGCGAGCATTTTGACTTGGCATTTTTATAGCAAGGAAATATAATAATCTCAAACTATGCAGAATAACCTTATAATAACAGCATTCATTTTTTTTTAAAAAAATAGGATATTTCACATTCCCAAGTTCTGAAAAATTGCTCCTTAAAAACTGCAAAGAGCTGTAAATAAAGTACAGTGGTTGGGAAACATACTTAAAATTATCTATATTATATGTATTCATATACTTGAAGGATTATCTGTGACACTGAAAGCATAATGGAATAAAATGTTCTAGGTTGAGCATCCGTTTATTAAATACCGTGTAAACTGTGTAATCCTGACCCCTCTCATTAAGCAATCCCATTGAATTTAATGCATCTTATTCCCAATAAACTAGCTACAGCATTACAAGCTCAAATTATATTTTAACTTGCCATGAAGTATGAGGCGCGCTTAATTCCAGATACTATGACGGTCACATTAATTTTGAGCCTCTACTTCAGGGGTGTCAAACTGGATGTCATCTTGCAAAGCATTTCTGGTCTGCTCTCGAGTTGCCATGGGCAGGAACGGGGGGCGGGGCGGGAGGAGAGAGAACTGACGCAGTTCGAGAGCCAGGTTCAAAAGCACATTCCACGCATACCTTCTTCGAGGTAATCTGGATCTCAGATTACCAGAGCTGGGCCGTATTTTCTACAGCCCATGAAAGTGCCTCGGTGGAGAATGTGATTTATGACACAGCCTGAGAGGAGGAGGGGGGGGGGAACAGGACAGAGTTGAGCCGTAAATTACCTGCAGCAGAGTTGACTTCACTCGGGTTGTTGCTGACATATTGCTCCTAATAAATAACTGGATTTCTTTTGAAACTTGGCTCGAATCGCATGAGTTAATTAGGGCATCTGTCAGAACCCTGACACTCGATTTCATTGAGGGCTGCACCAGGATTGTGTTTGACGTCAGGGGGTTGGGGTGGACGTGGCCAGGGTGGGTGTGGGGGGCAAGTGGTGGCCCGAGCACTCTGCCAGCGAAAACGGACGCCCGAGCTCTGTTTTCGGCTGCGGCAGCCTCCTGCAACCCTGTGCCAGCGAAAATGGAGCTCACGAGGGCCACCCGTGGCTCTCCCGAGCTCTGTTTTCGCTGGCAGAGGCACCACAGGCCGGTCCTTCGCTGTTTCCAGGGCGGCCCCGTGTACCAGATCTAAGCACTCTGTCGGCCAGATCTGGCCCCCAGGCCTTGAATTTGACACCCCTGCTCTACGTGAAAGTAGGCACGCTAAATTTAAACCTGCTACTACACTTTTTACTCTAAGAATTGAATGGGAAAATATTTTCCTTCTGGAAAAAAAAAAGTCAAAACGTAATGCTTTTGTTACCAGCAAAAGGAATTGTGATGAAAAGACAGGAACAATTTTCAAAATGGCTCTTTATCCTTAAAGAGTTGTAACTTTGGCGTCAGCTGCCTGCCGGTAATACCAATTGGGCACAACAGGATGGTGCCAGGGAAGGTTGGACTTGCCATCATTCTTGCTATCTCTCTTAGAAGCAATGGATGGAAACTGATCAAGGAGAGAAGCAACCTAGAACTGAAGATAAATTTCCAGTGGAACAATGTGTCTCCAGAGATCTGGTGCTCCATCACTGGAGGTCTTCAAGAAGAGACTGGACAGCCACTTGTCTGAAATGATAGAGGGTCTCCTGCTTGAGTAGGGGGTTGGACTAGAAGACCTCCAAGGTCCCTTCCAACTTTGTTAATCTGTTATCCGTTATCCCCAGTTGCCATGTCCGGTACGTTGCATGCTTGACCAGGGTCTACAGGTTTGTCCAGAATTGGACACATCCTTTCCCCAACCAGTTTTCTTTGTTACTTCCTGGGACGAGGCTTTGTGCTATCCGAAACAGAACAACTCAATTGTGTAATTTATATATATATAAAAGCGAAAACCACTCACGCATTAAATCACGAAATCTCCAGAACTGTAAAGCTTACAAACTTGAAATTTGCCATGTATCTTGGCTTCTAGGTGCTCACTAAAAAAGGATTTTTCGAAATGATCACCAGAGCATTAGTATTGTGGTCCGCCAGCAGCCTGCGAAGCTGGCAGCGGAGTCGGACAGCGATGAGGCTGAGGAAGAACAGGGGCCAGTCCTGGAGGCTGGGGAAGGCCCGGATGAGGGCTCTGCGTCAGAGGCAGAGAGGGGGCCAGGGCCATCAGGGAGTGAGGTGCGGACTCCAGAGCCTCCAGAGCCTGATAGGAGTGAGGCAGAGGAACAGGAGGAGCCTGTTCCCAATGCACGCATGAGAAGAGCTCCCAGAAGGCAAGAGCAGCTCAAGCAAAGAGGACAACTCGGGAGTAGGGCCAAGAGATGATTGGCCCCTCCCATAAGGAAAACAACATTGGTAGCTTCATCTTCTTCTTCGTCTACGTCTTGTATTTATTTTTGTGTCTGTGACTTCTGAACGGCCTTTGGCAGTTTGCCTAATTGGACCAAGGTTTGCGATAGGACTGAGGAATTTGTGTTGGGAGGAATTTGCTTTAATTTAGTTGAACAACGCTGGGAATGAAATGATTCTCAGCTGTTCGAATAAAGTTTGTTTTTTCACGGACTGATTTTCCGACTACTTACTTGGGTCTGGGTCACAACAAGTATTTCCTATATTATCATTAACACGCTCTGATGCTAAGGAGTTGTACTCCCCCTCCCCACCTCAAAAGAAATCTGTTCCACGCTCTGAGCGCCAGAACCCAGAAGAGAGCAGCTGTCCTCTGATTTGAAGATATTTGGTAGATAAGCCATTCTACCATTGAACTGTTCTTAAGATTAAGGAAAAAATTATCTAAAAAGACAGCCGATCTTCTGCGCCTTCTACGCCATACCCGTGATGGCGAACCTATGGCACGTGGGCCAGAGGTGGCACGCAGAGCCCTCTCAGTGGGTATGCGGGCTGTCGCCAGCAGCTCTTCCGGGTTCCATCGCGTGCATGCACACCGGACAGCTGCTCTCTTCTGGGTTCCAGCACGTGCATGCTAGACCAGCTGGCCAGCGCGCATGTGTATGCCAGAATACGAAAGAGCAGCTGGTAACGGCCCGCACACACACGCACTCCAGTTTCGGCGCTCAGTACCAAAAAGGTTAGCCCTCACTGCCCTATCCTATCCCATCCCATCCCATTTTGCCCTATTGTATTCTATTGTATCCTAATCCCTATTCTATCCTAATCCTAATTCAATCCAATCCCTATTTTATCCTAATCCTAATCCACTTTCTATGCTAATCCTAATCCAATTTCTATCCTAATCCAATTTCTATCCTAATCCAATCCCTATCCTATCCTAATCCAATCCCCATCCCATCCTATGTTGCCCTATCGTATCCTAATCCCTATCCTATTCTAATCCAATCAATCCCTATTTTATTCTAATCCTATCCTATCCTAATCCAATCCCTATCCTATCCTAATGCAATCCCCATCCCATCCTATCTTGCCCTATCCTATCTTGCCCTATCCTATCCTATCCTATCGTATCCTAATCCCTATCGTATCCTAATCCAAACCAATCCCTATTTTATCCTAATTCAATCCAATCCCTATTTTATCCTAATCCAATCCCTATCCTATCATATCCTAATCCCTATCCTAATCCAATCCAATCCCTATTTTGTCCTAATCCTAATCTAATCTCTATCCTATCCTAATTTAATCCAATCCCTATTCTATCCTAATCCAATCCCTATCCTATCTTGCCCTATCGTATCCTATCGTATCCTAATCCCTACCCTATCCTAATGCAATCCCTATCCAATCCTAATCCAATCCCTATCGAATCCAAATCCAATCCCTATCCCATCAGCATATTCACGTAAACCCCTCTAATCTTTGGCTGCTAATTCTGCAAAATGGGGGCGGGGGGGTTGCAGTTCAAACCAGCAATGGCTTCCAGTGTGAGCCTTTGATCCATCCGGAGGCTCCTTCCAGAACCCCCAAAGGAAACAAGTCCTTGATTTAGATTCCTGCTTGGGTGGCCCGGTCTTAAGGAAAAGATGGCATGTTTCATAGGTGCTCGGTCCTTCCGATGACGCACGTCGGTTGCTCCCTAGCAACGAAACAATAGCACGCCACGGCCTCTCTTTCTGTGAAAGAGTAAAAAAAGGGACCCGTTCCTGAAAGACACACAGTTTTATAGCTCTAATGATCAGGCCTGTTAAAACGAGAGACATGTGCCTCCATTTTATCTCCACGTAAATCAAATTGTGGGGCTTTTCTTTTTTTTTGCTACTTGGGGGGGGCATCGCAAACACAGCTGGAGTTGTTCGGCTCTTAAAAAACTACCTTCCCAGCAAAGGGGTGGAGAGGTAGCATCGTTTTTCTAAGTCAATTCTGCGATCAAAGCTGATTCCCCCCCCCCCCTTTTTTTTTTGCAGTTACCGTTTCTCTCAGCGATACGATTCCTTCTTCCCTGGTGCCCAAAACCTTGTCAGGAACACCAGCGAAATCTGTTGAATTTTTTTTTCATCCCCAAGAGTTTTGCCGCGAGAGCTTATTTTCAGAGTGGGGGTCTTATTTTACTGCATGCGCTCAAAAGCCCAATTGGGCTTATTATCAGGGGATGTCTTATTTTAGGGGAAACATCAGGGGATGTCTTATTTTAGGGGAAACATCAGGGGATGTCTTATTTTAGGGGAAACATCAGGGGATGTCTTATTTTAGGGGAAACAGGATACATACATACATATATACATACACACACACACACACACACACACACATATATATCATCAGCTAGCCATACCCTTACTCGGATTCAAACTTGGGCTGCCTGCATATCAGCAGTTGTATTAACCTCTGAGCCACAAGTTCTCCTCCCTTCATCAGCTTGAGCCAGGGGAGAGATTAAGCGTTTTAGGTGTCTCGATAGAAAAACACTTTATATACATACATACATACATACTACAAACTATTCTAAAAATACGAGTTCCAGGTATATTAGTAAAAAACGCGCAAGGGCTAAATTGATTAATGGCATATAAAGGCAGAGATCTCTGGAATGGTAGTTTAATATTCTGACGATGTCAGCAGATGGTTGACGAAAGCTTAGTAAAATAAAATTTTAATTCTTTTAAAATTATATACATGTAAAAAAAGAAGCAGACGTATTGCCAACTCCGGAACTTGAAGATTTTAAAATTTTAAAAGAATTAAAATTTTATCTATATCTATATATATCTGTCTTCTCTGCTAGAAAGAAAAAACTTTTAAGGTATTGGTAGGATTTTAGCCAAGGTTTTAAAGGACCTTGCAGAGTGCTCTGTAAGGATTTTTAGAAGATTTTAATCTAGGATTTTAACCAGAATTTTAAACATTTTAACTAACCTATTTACTATGACGCGGGAAAACACCCGAGATTTTAATTTTTTGCACATCTATATATATGTGTATATTTTTCTTCAACCGGGTATTTTCCTACGTAAACCAAGTTTCTCAACTTGTAGCCATAGCTCAATGAAATCACATTCACTATCCTAGGCTTTTTCAGACAGCAAGCAAGCAAGCATTTTGCTGCCTATTGGGAGACTAATATAGATCTATTTCAGATCTCTCTCTATATATATTTGCAGATTTCTCCTTCCCATTAAAACGGGCAGGGAGAAAATGCCTGATGATAGGGAAGACTGGAATGGCCTGGATTTAAATCTTATCTCATTCTCATTAAGTGAATTTGGACCAGATGCTGTGTTTCTGTGTAATTGGTTTAACAGGATTGTGGTTAGAAGAGATCTGGGGCAGGAAGCCAGTCCCAGGAGTTTTAAAACCATTGTGGGGGAAGGGCAGGTAATAAATGCAATTAAAAAAAACAAAAAAAAAGCAAATAAAGGACTGAAACCATGGAGCAGATCAGGGTTGGAATGGCTTTAAACTGAGGTAGGAAACATACCTCTTGTACAAACACACCTGCTCTACAATCTGTAGGACCTGACTTTAAAAACAATCGAAGTCACTACCAGTCTTCTTTTCCATCCTTCTTCTTGGCTCTGTTTCAAATAATCTGAATGCACTGAAATTTCATTTTAATGTATGCTGATTAGTGTACGTTTAAAGTGACAATAAAATGTCTATTGTTTTTCTATGCTATTCTATGATATGCTATGCCACTGTTTCTATTCTGTTCTGAATTCTATCCTATCTTATCTTATCCTATTCTACTCTACTCTACTCTACTCTACTCTACCTCATTCTAATTTATATTCCATTCCATCCCATTCTGTATTTTGTATTCCATTCCATTCCATTCCATTCCATTCCATTCCAACTCCTTCTCTTCTCTTCTCTTCTCTTCTCTTCTCTTCTCTTCTCTTCTCTTCTCTTCTCTTCCCTCCCCTCCCCTCCCCTCCCCTCCCCTCTCCACCCCACTCCACCCCACCCCACCCCACTCTCCATTCTATATTCTCTTTATATATTGGTTTGGTTTGGTGAAAAATGAGCAAACTTGATAGCCCATGCTGTTTCTTTCGCCTTTCTTCAACAGGAAGTCTTCATTTCATTACAGTTTCCTGTTGTGTCTGAACTGGGGAATGCAACTGGCACCTTCTGAACTAATCTGAAGGTGGCTTCGGAGCCTGGTCTGTTGGCAAGCCACCATTTCCTGGTTCAGGAATGGTAGGAATCTACACTTAGTGAAATTGTCCATGGTGTGCTAATGTGCAAGGAAAGTTAAGAGGTTTGTCTAGAGCAGGGGTCTCCGACCTTGGCAACTTTAAGACTTGTGGACTTCAAGTCCCAGAATTCCTCAACCAGCTTTGCTGAGGAATTCTGGGAGTTGAAGTCCACAAGTCTTAAGGTTGCCAAGGTTGGTGACCCCTGCTCTAGAGTCATTAGATGTACTGTATTTACACACAGTCGACGAAGCCCAAATAGCGGATGGAATAGGGGAGATGTTTCCTTGTGACGCTGCTTAAATTCTGTTCCCCTTGGAGGCCTGGCATCCTTCCTGAGTGGTTTTTCTGACAGGAAACCTATTAATGTCAGATGTCCTCTTTTGTCAGAAGCAGTTGTACTTAAAAACAACTCCAGCTTGTATTATTATATTATTGCCCTCTCCTTTAAGGATAAAAAGAAGACATTATTTGTTGAGGGATGATGCCTGCTAAATAGCAATAGCACTTATATACCGCTTCACGGTGCTTTACAGCCCTCTGTGAGTGGTTTAGAGAGTCAGCCTATTGCCCTCGAACTGCTGGTGGTTGGCAGAGTTAGCTGGTGTGGCCTGCCAGCGGCCAGCAGATCTGGCAGCAGATTCGGACAGTGAGGAGGTTGGGGAGGAACGTGGGCCAGTCCTGGAATCTGGGGAAAGCTCTGCGTCGGAGGCAGAGACGGGGCCAGGGCCGTCTGACAGTTGTCAGCTGCCTTCGGAGTCAGACACCAGTGAGGCAGAATAATAGCTGGAGCCTGTTCCTAGTGTGCAAATGCACAGAGCTGCCAGGAGAAGGGAACAGCTAAAGAACAAGGGTCGGCTCAGGAGTAAAGCCACAGGTGGACGGTCAATGGCCCCTCCCATAGGGAATAAAAGAGGAGCGAAGGAGAGGGGAGTTTGCAGGAGACAATCAGTTCATTTGGGTGAAGATCTGTTCCTGCATTCTTGCCAAGTATTGTCGGTTACAGTGTGGCGTCTGAAAGATATCAGCCTGGCCACTCTCCAAGCCTGATCAAGGTCGGTAAGGGTGAACTATCTTGAAAGACTGCGGGAGTGGCAACACTTTGCTGGAGAGGAATTCACTGTAAATTAAATAAAAGCAATTTATCAGGACGAGGACTCGGTTTCGTGCTGCTGGGGTAGCCTAGGTCAGAACATTAGCCTGCAATACTGCATTCCAACCACCGTACCACCACGGCGCTGTTTCTCAGAGTAGGCTAACCCCACTCATGCCAATGTTCTAGCCAAGAATTGTTACCTGAGTTGTCTCTGGATGGGCGGGTGGCTTTTTAATGCTACCTGGCAACCATTCATCGGACAACTGTTCCTTCTGCCTCCCTCATGCGCTTTCTGTGGAAAGAAAATGTTCTTTAAAAAAATCATTGGGGGAAAAATAATATGGGTGGAATTGAAAGCAGGAGTGGATCTCTGGAACCCTTTCTGTAAAATCTTGGGCTGAGATGGATGATGACCTGTGAACAACCTTGCATGAAAACACTTCTGAGGCTCTTAACTATCTTTCTTGTAACCCAACTCTAATTACCTGCCCTAATCAGAAAGCTCCCGGCTTAGAGATACCTGGAATTCAAAAGTGGCAGAGTTTTACATTTCAACAGTAAACTGACTTTCTTTCTTTCTTTCTTTCTTTCTTTCTTTCTTTCTTTCTTTCTT
>WNWU01000049.1:6438495-6459611 GCA_012654045.1 Ptyas mucosa | reverse complement strand
TCTTTCTTTCTTTCTTTCTTTCTTTCTTTCTTTCTTTCTTTCTTTCTCTTTCTTTACTTCCTCCCTCCCTCCCTCCCTTCCTTTCTCTTCCCTTTCTTCTCTCCTTCCTTCCTTCCTGCCTGCTTGCCTTCCTTCCTTCTTCATTCTATCTTCCTTCTTTCCATCCGTCCTTCCCCTCTACCTATCTTCCTTCCTTCCTTCCTTCCTTCCTTCCTTCCTTCCTTCCTTCCTTCCTATATCTATCTATCTATCTATCTATCTACCTACCTTCCTTCCTTCCTTCCTTCCTTCCTTCCTCTCTACCTACCTACCTTCCTTCCTTCCTATCTATCTATCTATCTATCTATCTATCTATCTATCTATCTTCCTCCCTCCCTCCCTCCCTCCCTCCGTTCCTTCCTTCCTTCTTTCCTATCTATCTATCTTCCTTCCTTCCTTCCTTCCTTCCCCTCTATCAATCTATCTTCCTTCCTTCCTTCCTTCCCCTCTGTCTGTCTGTCTGTCTGTCTGTCTATCTATCTATCTATCTATCTATCTATCTATCTATCTCCCTTCCCTTCCCTTCCCTTCCCTTCCCTTCCCTTCCCTTCCCTTCCTTCTGTGGTAAGGAAGGAACACTTGCAAAAATGCTTCAGAATTGGACCGAAGGTGCCTACTACGATCACACCCTTGTTAGACGCTCAGTCCAAACTCAGTAATATGGGCAATTTGTGCAATTTCTGGCAGTTGGAATTTATAACAGAAAGTCTCCAGCTTGTCAGCTGGTAACTTCATATGGTACTTTGAAAGAGAAAGTAGGGAATGATGATCTGAGAAGTGAATTGCCTTGTTGCATGAAGCACAGTGTTGGCCGTATATTTGGCCGAGTAACAAACAGTGATACTGACTTGCAGTCTCCTGCAATGTACTTAAGTGTATTATGAACTCTGAAGCAAGAGGGTTGCAATATGCAAAAAAGGGAGCCTTACTGGGATTGGAGATTTAGACTGTACTGTAGAAAGATATTATTGGTACAGGGCAGAATTGGGAAATCTGTGGCCTTGAATCCCCCTTTTTTGTGGCCCTCTTCTGTAGTAACCGAAACGCATGGAAATTGTAGCGTCAGCCCTAAAATAAGCACATCTGAGTTGCAAATTAATGTTTTTGGTCCGAACCCCATATTGGCAAAGTGGTGTCACCTCCTTTATAGAATCCTTCCATTGTTCTGCCCCAGCTTCGGACCCCAAAGAACGCAGCACACACAAAGTCTGTACAAACCTTAGTTTACTAAATTAAAATCAGTCTTTTTCAAATAAAGGCTGTTAATTAACTTTCTTAACAGCCTACAAGAACCCAAAGAATAAATAATCGTAATCTTACTAGGATTGGCAGAAAGCCCAGAAGCAATTTGCAGGAAACTGATAAGAGAACTAAGATCAGGACGCGAAGGAGAGTGAACGAAGTTGTTCCCTGAAAATTGCTTCAGTCGGCATCCCTCCTTAAATAGGCTAAGAAAGTGGCCAATTAGCCCCAAGCCTTACTCTAGAGGAGACCTCCTCCTGAGGAGCCACTCCTGCCTTTTGGCAGCTCTGCGCGCCTGTGCATCAAGAAGAGGCTCCTCCTCTTCGTCCTCTTCACTTATGGGAGCTTCTGTAGGTTCTGAAGGCCCTGGCTGAATCCCCGCCTCTGGCACCACATCTTCTCCAGCCTCCTCATTGTCCGACTCGAGCGCCAGCTGCACAGGCTGCTGGCGCAGCACCACACCAGCCTCCTCACTGTCCGAATCAGCTACTAGCTGCACAGGCTGCTGACAGGCCACAACACCCAATATTAAATGCAGTTGTTGGCTGCTAAAAGATTACCCATGGCTGTGTAGGACAAAGAGTAGTAGAATCTGGGGGTGGAGTGAAAAGAGGAATCAGCTTAGAATCCCTATGTAGCCTCGAGCGAACTAAATCCAGCTACCTTGAATTCTGCTGATCCTTTTACTGACTGTTAGTTAAGAAGATTCCTGTGCGCAGGCCATGAGTAGCAATAAATCAGTTTAATTTGACTTTCAAGTGTGCACCTGATCTTTCACACCAACCAGCCTGGTTTATACAAATTGGTGAATTAAACAACCCGTGTTTGTTTACACATACTTTCATTATGATTATTTTTATTGTTATCACTTGCTAGAGTCATCCTTAATAATGCAGAAAATGAGTCATTTGGTCCATTGAGCTCTTTCGCTTTTTAAAATACAATTAATTTTACTACAGGATTTTAGTTTCTACTACATCATTAAGTCTCACACTCACTATCTTAATTATATTGGAGTTGTGATTTTACTTTTGTCTTAGCGCTCAAGCAATTTAGCTCGTTCTATATAGATGGCATTACATTATTGCTTCAAAGAGTGGTCATTTTACTTTTTAAACCTTTGTTTTGCTGGCCAATGAGCAAAATGAACAAACTTGAATTTGCCTTCAGGAATTAAGCACAGTGGTCTAATTCCACGGTCTAATGAGGGTTAGGGTGAGGTTTAGGGTTAAAAAGGTAAACGTAAAGGTTCCCCTCGCACATATGTGCTAGTCATTCCCGACTCTAGGGGGCGGTGCTCATCTCCCGTTTCAAAGCCAAAGAGTTAGCGCTGTCCGAAGACCTCTCCGTAGTCATGTGGCCAGCATGACTCAACGCCAAAGGCGCACGGAACGCTGTTACCTTCCCACCAAAGGTGGTCTCTATTTTTCTACTTGCCTTTTTTACCTGCTTTCGAACTGCTAAGTTGGCAGAAGCTGGGACAAGTAACGGGAGCTCATTCCGTTATACAGCACTAGGGTTTCGAACTGCTGAACTGCCGACCTTTCGATCGACAATCTTAGGCTAAACTCTGATTATGTCATCATCTGTTCCCTGTCTATGTGGGATGAGAGCTTGACGTGTTATGGGACGCCAACATGCAACTTGAAGAGGGGCAATCCGGAATTTTAGAAGTTTTTTGCTGATCAAATCTTGATCGCAGTTGATTGAGGTAGTAAAATGTGTTTGCACGCATTAAAAGGTCTTCAGGCATAGGAGGGAAAAAAGGAGCAGCTTGCTGTGTATGCTTTTCTCTCTTACAAATTCCATATATGTTGAGAGCCCTCCATCAATTGGAGGATAATATTAGGACCAAATCTGGACATCTTGAGTGGTTAACTCAGAGGCAAGAGAAATGAAGGAATAGCAATAGCATTCAGACATATATACAGCTTCGTAGTGTTTTACAGCTCTCTCTAAATGGTTTAGAGTTGGCACGTTGCCCCCAACAATCTGGGTCTTCGTTTCACCAACCTTGGAAGGATGGAGGGCTTCCATCTCCATGGTCATGTGGCCGGCATGACTCAACGCCAAAGGCGCACAGAACGCTGTTACCTTCCCACCAAAGGTGGTCCCTATTTTTCTACTTGCGTTTTTTACGTGCTTTCGAACTGTTAGGTTGACGGATGCTGAGTCAAGTCACAGGAGCTCACCCCGTTACGCGGTGCTAGGGATTCGAACTGCCGAACTGCTGACCTTTCGATTGACAAGCTCAGCGTCTTAGCCACTGAGCCACCGCATCCCCCCTCCCCCCCTTTTTTAATACAGAGCTCAAATTGGGAACATTTTCCTTTTTATGGTTTTAGGATTGAACTGGTCTTGTTTCAGAAGCATGAATGCAGGGAGTATTATAGTTCCTTCTATCGCGGTGTTTTTTGTTTGTGGATCTTCACAGCGGGGCAGAAAGTAATTCCCCGTGAACTGAAATACTTCGCTTGGTTGTTTTTTTTTTCCGCAGAAAGTTGTTTTTTCACACACACAACTCTCACTTCGGCCCTGTGTTGAGTTATTAGCTTGCAAGGTGAATGCTCTTCAGAAGAAAATTATACCGTCGCCACTGCAGCTTCTTAATTAGTTTCAGATTATATCTGAATTGGTTTGGTTAATATCGAACGCCTTTTTGTTATTGTGGTGGCCACAATCATCCCTCTCCAACCTCCAGCTTTTGAAACAAAGGCATGGATCCATTCAGCACATGGCTGGCGGTGGGTGTCGATTCGTGAAATCACAGCTGTGACGTGATGTCCGACCATAAAAAGGACCCATTTTATAGAAGGACAAAATGCAGAACGTCAAAAGACAACATGTCTGGGACTTTCAAGAGGGAGCAGAGATTAGGCTGTAGAAACTCAAAGCTGGACGTTCTCACCTCTTACCATGCTCAAGGTTGACTCAGCCTTCCATCCTTCTGAGGTCAGTCAAATGAGGACCCAGATTATTGGAGGTAAGATGCTGACTCCGTAAACTGTTTAGAGAGGGCTGTAAAGCTCTGTGAAGTGGTATGTAAGTCTTAAGTGCTATTGCTAGTGCTGTAAACAACCAAGCTGCTCATGGCGCCTGCCCCCTCGAATTTTGTTCTGGCATTTTCTATTTTTTGGGGGAATGTAATGAAGAGATATTTGGGAGCTTCTGATCAGAGCAAGCAATCAGAAGGGCAAGTAGAAAGAGCGGAGTTTTGGGAAGGAACTTATGAGCTCGCGGAGTTGATTAGCTGCATTGAAGGAAGCTTGTTCCACTAAGTGGCTGAGGCGGTGTGGTTTTCCTGCAACTGGTTGGGGGTGACATCTTTGTCTTGCTTGCTGAGCACGCGGTCTGAGCAGAAGGGGGCTTAACAGCTGCAAGCTGACTCATGGATCAGATCGTCTGCCAGCAGGTGGACTTGCTTCCTTGGCCCACAGTTGAGTCCTTGCAAGTGTCAGCTAGGCTTCCTGACCTGGCAATAAATCGAAGCTCCCTTGATATTTCACAGCTTTGCTCGGTTCCCGAAGCATTCCGAAGGTTGTGTCGTTCACTCTCTGGCAAATTTTTTGCCTAGGACAGTGATGGCTAACCTTTTTGCCATCGAGTGCCAAAAGCAGGGGGAGTGCGGGGGGTCTTGCTTGCGTGTGCCCATACCCATAATTCTATGTGCCCCGCACATGTGTGTGTCCCCCCGCGCTCCCCCTGCTTTTGGCATGTGATGGCACGGTGGGCCACCAAACTTCCGGTGGGATTGGAAGTCGGGAAACGGGCCGTTTCTGGCCTCTGGAGGGCCTCCGGGGGGTGGGGAAGGCCGTTTTCACCCTCCTCAGGCTCCTAGAAAGGCTCCGGAGTCTGGGGAGAGTGAAAAACAAGCCTTCCTCACGCCCCTCGGAGGCCCTCCAGAGGCTGGAAACTGTTTCCTGACCTCTGGTGGGCCCAGAAAACCTGAAAATCAGCTGGCCAGGACACGCATGTGCGCCAGAGCTCAGCTCGTGTGCCCACCAATATGGCTCCGCATGCCACCTGTGGCACACATGCCATAGGTTCGCCATCACGGGCCTAGGACACCAGCTGTCTCTCGTCTACAAAACAACAGTCCCCCAGAAGGTTCCATTTGCACTCTGATTCAGGTGACCCTGATAGATCAGGGGTGTCAAACACAAGGCTCGTGGGCCAGATGTGGCCTGTGATGTTGTCGGATTCGGCCTGTGAGGCCGTCCTGGAAAATATAAGGGGCCTGCTGTGTCGCTTCGGCCCGGTCTATCCAGTAGAAAGAGGAAACATCGGGCTAGCGTGGCTTCAGCCCGATCTACCCAATGCAAAGAGGAAACATGCCAGTAGTTTGGGGAGTGGAGTCAAATTGGCCACGTCCATCCAGTCGGCCACGCCCAGTGAGTGGCGCCAAGCTGGCCATGCCCACCCAGTTGGACACACCCACCCCCCCCCCCCCCCCCCCAGGTCAACCACAGCCCTGATGCGGCCCTCAATGCAGGGGTGGGATTCTACCGGTTCAGACTGGTTCGGGCGAATTGATAGCTCCGATGATCACCTGGGAGTGAACAAGTTCGCTCCAATGATCAGCTGGGCCCGCCCCCCCCCCACCCCTGCGCTTTACTTAGCTTTATCTTCACAGCTGATTAGTGGGGCAGAGCGGATTGCTACGCCTCAGCTGTTTTAATTCCCTCGCACTAACGCGGAAGGTGATTTTTCGTTGAATTGTGGACACGTTGCGCTTTTGTTAAACCGGAACGATCCCACCACTGCCTCAGTGAAATTGAGTTTGACATCCCTGGTATAGATAAACCCCCAAGTTGGCCCCAACTACTTTCAGAGGGCAGTTCAGCGATATTGTTGGCTTAGTGTTGTCGGTGTGAAAAAGCCAAACTGCATCGTAGGGGTCCTTATGAAAGGAGTCGAGTTTGAGGTTTTAAATGGCGGCTTTTTACCACCTATATGATGTCCGGAGTCACCATATGTGAGTTACGTGGCTATATAAATTTGTTTAATAAATAATACATTGAAAAATAATTGGCTAACATTCCGATGCCATTATACAATTTTATGCTATATTTATTTAGTAGCAATGTATATATAATGCTGTTGACATATTTCAAAAAGGATGTAATTGAGCTAGAAAGAGAGCAGAGGAGAAGAATGAAAAAGGACCACGAAGTTTGAACACTTTCCTATCAAGAAGAGGCTAAAATATTTGTGACGTTTTAGCTAAGCGAAAAGTATCTTGCGGTCGTAAGCCGAGGATTACCTGTCTTCCCGATCTTCTGACAGGTTTTTGAGACCATCAGGTTGTGCTGGAGACAAAACAGCTGATTGTTCTACATTTCAATTAAAACTTACGCAGATAAAAGTGAGGGGAAATGACATTTTCAAATATAGTGAAGGAAGAGAGTTATTGAAAACGAGGAACTGTTGCTTGGAGAGATAAAAGAGAAGTGAACATCAAAGTGGAATTTCACATTTGAGTTTCTGTTTCGCCCAACCCCCCCCTCTTAAATATTAGTTGTTTCTCATTCCCTTTGAATTTCATAAAGTTATTCCCCCCCCCCCCCCCCCCCAAGAAAACAGTTTTAACAATTGCATCCCAGGCAAAATTTCAAATTTTAGCAGGCATGTATCGATTGTGATCATTGATCTGCATAAAATTAAATTTAAAATTGCCATGGGTTTAAAAACGGCATTCACATAGTTTAGAAAACCGTTTGTGAATATTTTACTTCGCTAACACAAACTTTGTTTTCTTTTGTTCAGCTCCAGTGATTAACCGGTTCACGAGACGAGCGTCAGGTGAGTTCCCAAATTTAAATATTCACCCATCAGTTGATGATTGAAATATTGTTGTTTGTCATTTGATGTAATGTTCTTATCGTGTACAAAACCCCTAATATTGCCTTGTTTTTATAATGTAATTATCCGTTGCACTTTTTCAAAAAGGGAGGAAACCCCCCCCATAAAAATAGCTAAAATTGAAATAATATCAATTGCATTTGATAAACATATAATGAAGATACTTTCTTAATCTAAGTGGGGTTCTTGGGACATATTTCCATCAAGATCGTCTTACAGCAGGAGTGTCAAACTCAACGTCATCACGGCGTTGTCATGTGACGTATCATGACTTCCCCCCCTTCGCTAAACCCTGGCGTGGGCGTGGCCAGCGCGTTACGCATCCGGCCCGCGGGTCGCAAGTTTAACAGCCCTGTCTTAGATATATATGTTTTTGTGCTCTGTGTACATTAGAGTATTTTTGTGGTTCTGAAAGCATAAAAAACCCATCTTTGTCCAGAACTTATTAAGTTCCAAGTAGTAGGTATATTATTTAATACACTGTACATGGTGGGTTTTTTTTAAAAAAACAATTTTCCCAAGAGTTCTGTCAATATGTTGTGTAGCATTACTTTAAAAGTGTAGGAAAAGGAGTGGCAGAAACTGGGGGCGGAGTTGAAAGAGAGATCAGCGTAGAATCCTTATGTAGTCACCAGTGAACTAAATCCAACCTCCTTTGAATTCCCTTGACCCTTACCCAGTGGTGAAATCCAATTTTTTTTACTATCGGTTCTGTGGGCATGGCTTGGTGGGCGTGGTGTGGCTTGGTGGGCATGGCAGGGGAAGGATACTGCAAAATCTCCATTCCCATCCCACTCCAGGGGAAAGGATACTACGAAATCTCCATTCCCTCCTCTCCTGAGGGAAGGATATTGCAAAATCTCCATTCCCTCCCCACTCTGGGCCCAGGCAGAGGTGGCATTTGCCGGTTCGCCGAACTACTCAAAATTTCCGCTACCGGTTCTCCAGAACCTGTCAGTACCTGCTGGATTTCACCCCTGCCCTTACCCTAACTCTTAGCAGGTACTGACTGTTAGTTGAGAAGATTCCTGTACCTGAGACATGAGTAGCAATAAATCAGTTTAATTGGATCTTCACACGTGGACTCGTGTCTGACAAAAAGGAATATAAAGAAGAACGTGACCATAAGATAACGGGCTAAAGTGCCTTCAAATCTCTTTGCTTACTCTCCACATCTTCCTTACTCTCCACATCCAAGAATGGTTGAAGCTGTCTTAGAACTTGGATGTCTCTACCCCCCGTCCTACACCGGGGCTCTCAATTGTTGTATGGCAATCAACCTCTAGCATAATGTTTTCCCAGCTTGGCGATTTTTAAGATGTGTGGACTTCAATTCCCAGAATTCCCCACATAACACGTCTGGCTGGGGAATTCTGGGAGTGGTGGCGAAATCCACATGTCTTAAAATTGCTAGGTTTGAGAAACGCTGCTCTAGGGGTGCAAACGGGTGAAATCCAGCAGGTTCTGACAGGTTCTGGAGAACCGGTAGCGGAAATTTTGAGTAGTTCGGAGAACCAGAAAATACCGCCTCTGGCTGGCCCCAGGAGTGGGGAGGGAATGGGGATTTTGCAGTATCTTCCCCCTGGAGTGGGGAGGGAATGGGGATTTTGCAGTATCCTTCCCCTGCCACGCCCACCAAGCCACACCACGCCCACCAAGCCACGCCCACAGAACCGGTAGTAAAAAAAAATGAATTTCACCACTGGGTGCAAAGCTTTCTAACTCATAGGCAATGGTGGAATTCAAAAATTTCTACTACCAGTTCTGTGGGCATGCTTGATGGGCATGGCCAGGGGGTGTAACAGGCAGCACTCAGCCTCCTGCACCCCCTGGGAGTAAAAATGGGCCACGGGGAGGATGTGCCGCCCCTCAGTGCCCAGTTTTGAGCCTAGGAGGCCTCCCCGCAATTACTTGGGAGCCAAAAAGGGGTGCGTGGGGACTCTGGGAAGGGGCAGGGCGGGAACGGGCGGGGCCAGCCAGCAATTTAACTACCGGTTCTCCCGAACTGGCCCGAACCGGCTGAATCCCACCACTGCCCATAGGCCAGATTTTTCTTCAGTGAAGAAACCTTGCCACCCAATAAATATTAAATGTTTTGTATTCAAATCCCGCCAAACCTCGCCTTGTTATTTGCTGTGAGGCTTGTCGCTGAAAATCCCCCGCTAAACAAGGCAGCTGCGTGAGGGATTCTCTTGAAAGGAGGTTCATAGTTTATTTATGTGTGTCATTTAACCCCGTTCATCGTGGCTTCTAGTTTTTCCAGAGCAAGCCAGTGTAACAGAGCGGTTGATCAACAGACATCTCTAAGACTACCAGCCATTAAAACAATGTAATAAATGACATTAAATAATGTCAGGATGATGGCGGCAGATGAACCCGTGATCAAAATTCACTACAGGGATGCCGCGGTGGTCGTAAGCGTGAAAAATGGCCACGAGCCGCTTTTTTTGGGTACCGTTGCAACTTGGAACGGTTCCTAAATGAACGGTTGCAAGTCAAGAACCACCTGCGCTCCGCAGGCACCACCTCAATGGACCAAAGATTCCTGAACCTAGAACCCGAAACCCGTCTCTTCCTTCAAAATTTATTACTCAACAGATATTATTCTTACGATCGGGTCGGTTCAGCTGGCCGGCATGTTTCTTTCGCTCTATTGGGTTGGTGTTTAAGGATGGCCTGGGCTTCATCTTGGCGGAAATTAACCAATTAAATAGCCAGAGGTTAATTGCAGAAGCACCTGCTGACAATAATATGGGGCATTCATTATTTAGCAGATAATCCAGCCAACATGCTGTGACTATTAACAGGTTTAAAAATATATATATATATATTCCACACAAGCCATAATTGTGCACAGCTGCTGTGATGGTACAGTTCCACGCGAACCCATCCTGGTCACATCCTTCTCTTTCATCCAGGGTGCGTCCTTTTTGACAGCACCCTTGCCATCCTCCTCCCCCCCCCCTCCTATGCTTATTAAATTCAGGGTGGTATTAATGTGAGGAAGAAGGCAGTGGGATCTGGTCAGTAGAGAAGAGTTTCAAACTGTGCCATGCCCTGGTCTCGTGGATCCCCACCCCCTTCTAACAAAAAAATTATTATTATTTTTTCAATGGGTAGCTGAGTCATTCACACAGACCAGTGTTTTTGTCAACCGAGGCAGCTTGAAGATGGGTGGACTACAACTCCCAGCCAGGGTTGAGGAAACACTGGCATAGAGTAGTGGCCAAAATTGTGGAAAAGTGTATTTTCTAAAACTAGCTAATAGCACCACTTTTTGGGGGGAGCAGTAGTACTACCATAAAATTATATATCAACGGAAAGATAATTTAATCAAGAACGTAATGCAATAACTTTCATGGAGGATTTGCTGTTAGAATAGCAGTTACGGTAGAAAGAAGGAAAGTGAAACAGGTAGAAAAAAACGAGATCTACAAAAATGATCACCAGAGGGAAAAAAAAATGAGGTATACAAAAATGAACACCATGTCAGTTAATACCAGGGGTGAAATCCAATTTTTTTCCCTACCGGTTCTGTGGGCGTGGCTTGGCGTGGCATGGCAGCGGAAGGATATTGCAAAATCTCCATTCCCACCCCACTCCAGGGGAAAGGATACTGCGAAATCTCCATTCCCTCCTCTCCTGGGGGAAGGATATTGCAAAATCTCCATTCCCACCCCACTCTGGGGCCAGCCAGAGGTGGTATTTGCCGGTTCTCCGAACTACTCAAAATTTCCGCTACCAGTTCTCCAGAATCTGTTAGAACCTGCTGGAATTCACCCCTGGTGAAATACTTAGTTGGGTAACCTTTAGCATGAATTAACAGCCTTACAACGTCTTCTCATGGAGTGAACCAAGACTTTTAGTTCTGCAACTGTTCTAATGTGAAACCAAGATTAAATGATAGATTCTATTAACTGGGTTTTTTTGTTGGGTCGCTTCTGACTACAAGTTCCTTTAGTCGGCTTCTTAGATTTTCAGTTGGGTGAAGGTCTGGGTTATTCCCAGGCCTTTTCAGCAGTGGAATAGGATTCTCTTGAAACTTCAAAAAAAAAAGTGGTGTTATTAGCCATCAAACCTCAAAAATACACTTTTCTCAAAAGGTTTCCACAGTTTTGGCCACTACTGTAGATTAAACAAGGTTGAACGAAGGAGTCAGCTGCAGCCGGTCTTCACAAAATATGTCACCTTTTGCTGAATATGGTTAAAAGATCGAGGTGCGAGGTGCTTTCCCCCCCCCTTTTTTTTTCCACTATAATGTTCTTTTTTTCTTTCTTATTTTGGGGAAACCCGAATTTTTTCCCCCCCCCCCCCCCAATATGTTGCATTTTTGAAATAGGTTTTTTAAAAGTCCTGGTTCAGGGCAAGCTTAAATGGTGCTAACTCGCTGAGGTGGCAGGGTTTGTGTTAAGAATTTTTCAAAATGGCAGGCATGGCATTGTGATGGGAGGTATCCCGGGGTGGGCTTCAAAAATTTTAGCAAGGGGTTCTCTGCCCGGTTGCTGGGTGGGCGTGGCCATGGTGGGTGTGGCCTAATTGGTCTCCTGCACCATGGCGTGCGTGTGTGTGTTTTTGCTCTCCCTGGGTTCCAGAGGTTTTTGTTGAGCCTCCGGGAGGGCGAAAACAGCCTCCCCAGGCTCCTGAGGCCCTCTTCCCGAACTTCCACTAGACCCCGTTTTTGCCCTCCCCAAGCCTCTGTGTGCGCCCTGCACTTACCTACATCCAAAACGGGCTGCATGGGGACTCCTGGGAGGGGCAGGGTGGGAGGTTGGGGCCAGCCAGGAGTGGGATTTGGGGATTCTCCGAACTGCACAGTGTTGTGACTCCGACCCCTGAGCCTGTCCTAACAGAGGGAGAGGACTCAGAAGGTGAAGGAGAGGATTTGGCAAGGCCTCCCTCTCCAAGACCCTCCTCTCTGGCAATGTCTCAGGTTTCCTCCGAAGGCCAAGAGATATGCCAGGAGCAAGGCACTTCGGAGCAGCCGCAGATAGAGGGCGAGGGGGATGAGTTTTGGCTGGATCCCAGACAGCGTCGGAAGGATAATGCGTGCAGCAGAGAAAGAGGCATGGGCGGGTCAGAGATTGAGCTGAGTCACTGGACCACACCCCACAAGGGATAAAAGGGGGTGTGTTGGCTATTCAGGCCTTGTGACGGACAAATTGAAAAGCTCGGAAGTCATTATCATGTTTCTAGAACCCTGTTAGAATCTCTTTTTGGATTTCTTCGGACTGGACTTTGACAATTCTTTGCTTTGTGGAATTAATTTGGTATATCGGACTGAGGAGAAAAATCCTCCCTTAGTGAGTAAAATCTCTTGGCAGGCAGTTCATGGTTCGCTGCCAAGACTGTTATCTTAAAGGAATTCCTGACTGTTTGATTCATTAACTCCTGGCTGGCTGTTTGTGTGTGTGCATGCGACGAGGACAGAACACACAGAATCTTAGCTAGAGGTTCTCGCGAACCCCTGCGAACCCCCAGCAGCCCACCCCTGGACTTATCTCCTGTGGCAGGCCAACAACATTATCTGTGTAGGAGGAGTGGCAGAACTTGGGAGCGGAATCAAAAGAAGAATCAGACTAGAATCCCTACTTAGTCACAAGCAAACTAAGTCCAACCTTCCTTGGATTCTATAGACCCTTATCTAATTCCACGCAGGTGCTGACTGTTAGTTTAAGAAGATTTCTGTGCATAACACTGTTCAGCAATAAATCGGTTGGTGGAAGTTGGAAGTCCACAAATCTCAAAGTTGCTGAGGGTGGATACCCCTACCATGAACATCCATTGTTAGTGTCCTTATTTAGTAAAAGGCAGGAAACGTTCATTTTAGCAGCTGTCCATATGTACCATAAAATTACATGGATTGTGAGCCGAGCAGAAAAATCTGCGAAGAACATAATGGTAGAATTATTTGAATTAACTGAAACCCATGTTAATAACTCAAGAGTTTAATGCACTGAGTAAAAAAAAAAAAGAAAAAAAAGAACAATTAATATTCAGCAGAAGGGAGAACACAGATGATTAGAGCAATTTTAAATAGGTCTTTTTTTTCAAATTAGGTAAAATATATTCCATACAGAAATAGAATTTTACCTCTAGAGAAAGGGTGCAACGTGCTTGCACGACATACAAAAAAAAAGTTGAATCTTTTATATCTGTGGGATCTGACCTGGCTGGGAAAGCTTCTCCCAAGTTATCCCAGT
The DNA here is from genome assembly GCA_012654045.1 of Ptyas mucosa. NCBI lineage: Eukaryota > Metazoa > Chordata > Lepidosauria > Squamata > Colubridae > Ptyas > Ptyas mucosa. Next base: position 6,446,268 of record WNWU01000049.1, on the reverse strand, counting down.
CCTTTTGATTGGTTATTAAGGTAAAGATAGAGTCGTACATATGACTCTAGGGGGCGGTGCTCATCTCCGTTTCAAAGCCGAAGAGCCAGCTGTGTCCAAAGACATCTCCGTGGTCATGTGCAGTGGTGAAATTCAGCCGGATCTATCCGGATCATGCGATCAGGTAGCTCCGGCGGCAGGAGGCTCCGCCCACCCACCCAGACGTCATCACATCCCGTTTTTGATCCTTTGCACATGTGTGCCTTCTGCGCATGTGTGGAAGAGGCGCGGGCACTCACATTTGCGAACCGGTAGGGAAGGTTAGTGATTTTCACCCCTGGTCATGTGGCCAGCATGACTAAAACGCCAAAGGTGCACGGAACGCTGTTCCCTTCCCACCGAAGATCGTCCCTATTTTTCTACTTGCCTTTTTTACCTGCTTTCGAACTGATAGGTTGGCAGAAGCTAGGACATAGTCACGGGAGCTCACCCCGTTACGCGGCACTAGGGATTCGAACCGCTGAACTGCCGACCTTTCGATCGACAAGCTCACCGTCTTAGCCACTGAGCCACTGCGTCCCTCGTCTTTACTTCTTTTACTGGTCATTACTTCTGTCCAAATTCTGGATATTTTTTTTAACAAACCAGGATTTTGAACCAGGAACATTTCCAGAGAGAAGGAATGAGAGCATCCGGCTGTGTTTCAGCTGTGTTTTTCTTTTAGTTCCTTTCTGCTGAAAGATCTTAACACTGGCCAGCTGCTTGCTGCGGCTTCATTAAACATTTGTTGTGAGAACTCACGTTGGGTGTGCCTAGGGTTAACAGATATCTATGGAGCTTCTCACTCATCCAGGTCGTGGTTGTCCCAAAGGTACCATCGGGACAAAATTCCAACAATCCATCTGTATTTGAAAGACAGAAGTCACTCTTGAAGTCGGCAAAGGCCACATTCTGGATGGAGAGGACTACTGGTTTGAAAGAGGGATCAAAGAGGCCATCTATTTATTTATTTTTATTTATTTATTATCGGACTTATATGCCGCCCTTTCTCCACAAGGACTCAGGGCGGCTCACAACAAACAACCACATCTCTGCCACATCTACTCATTTCTGCCCCCTGCTTTTTATCCCCAGAGCTAGGGTGGGGCTTCACTAGCAGCGATGGTTCTTCCATCCCAAGGATCGGCCCATAGATTTCCACTGCTCTCCTCTCCTCTGCCTTCTGTGCATCCGCACTTCAGGCACTGGACCCAGCTGTTCCTCCTCTTCTTCATCAACCACCTCCAGACGTGGGGGCTCTTGACTCTCCATCTGAGGGCTGACAGACGGCTAAGGCTCTGCCTGTTCCTCTCTCTCTGCCAGGTCCATTCCCTCTTCCCCCTCGGAGCTCTCAGGTTCCCTTGCTGCTGATCCTGACTCCCACGCCTCCTCCTCATCCGATTTGGCTGCTGGAAGGGCTGGCGGGCGAAAGGCCACAGCAGGAGTACCCATAAATCTGGGATGGAAGCTGCCTTGATAATCTTCTAATTTCATTGTGCCTTGCACAGATAAAAGGCACTTGGTGCCGGAGGCCACAAAGCAACTCGATAATATTGTGGGTCTTTTTGCATCTTTAACTCTAGAGTTGAAGTTCTTTTCCAAAAAGCTTCATTTTTTTTCTTCTTCTGTGACCCTAGAGTGGCTGTGACATAACCAAAAAGTTCTAATTTTGCTTTATCTATCCAAAAGACATCTTTCCCAAAGGGGGAATTTTAGGACAAACAATTTACGACTTAACCACGTATGACCGCAATTGAGCCCAAAGTTTCTGTTGTTAAGTGAGACATTTGTTAAGTGAATTTTGTCCCATGTTACGACTTTCCTTGCCACAGTTGTTAAGTGAATCCCTGCGGCTGATAAGTTAGTAACCCGGCTGTTAAGTGAATCTGGCTTCCCCATTGGCTTCGCTCGTCAGGAGGTCGCAAAAGGGGATTGCCTGACCTTGGGACACAGCGATGGTCATAAATATGAAACCAGTTGCCAAACATCTGAATTTTGATCCCGTGATCATGAGGATGCTGCAAAGGTTGTAAGTGTAAAAAAACAACCGTACGTCACATTTTTCAGTGCTGTTGTAACTTTGAATGGTCACTAAATGAATGTTGTAAATCAAGGACTACCTGTACCAATAGGTTTGGCCACATTTGTGATATGGCCTTGTTATACCGTGTTTCCCTGAAAATAAGACCCTGTCTTATTTTTTTTGAACCTTGAAATAAGCGCTTGGCCTTATTTTTGGGGAGGTCCTATTATTTTAGGGGAAACGGTATATTTATTATACTGTTATAATATTTATTATACCTTATTTTCGGGGAAACGGTATATTTTGGACTATTGACACCCACCGGTGGTGTATTTGAGATTTATTACAAATAAAAATCATGTTTTCCTTGCAAATGGTTCCATTTCCTTTCCTTTTTCTCTGGCTTCAGTCCTTTATTGGCGTAAACGAAAAGAGGCTAATATGAAAAATTGTGTTTCTTGACACCTGAGCGTTGACATGTGCAGACAGAAGACACAAGAAATCCACTAGAAATCTGTTATTTTTCAAACCCTGGCCCTGGAAGTTGTAAAGTTTCATTTATAGACACATCCTGGAAGAGATACATGGACAGGGAGAAAACGAAGGGAAAAATACGACACGCAAGCTGGACTTCAGCCGGTTTGATCCTGTTCTTATCCAACTCCAAGTTCCTTATGGAGAACGTTGTTTGTTGTTTCAAAGAACTAGAAGCCCGAATCAAAGCAGCTCCTACCCTGTTTCCCCGAAAATAAGACATCCCCTGATAATAACCCTATCGGGCTTTTATTATTATTATTATTATTATTATTATTATTATTATTATTATTATTATTTTAATTTGAATACCGCCCTTCTCCCCGAAGGGACTCAGGGTGATGAATAGCCAAAATTAAAAATACATACAGTACAAAAGTTAAGATAATTAAAAAAATTAAATCAATCCGCCTCCCAATTTAAAACCCCAAATCTTACAAAATTAAAACCCCATTAAAAAACGATTTAGGCTAGGCCGAGCACATGAGCTAAAATAAGCCTCCCCCCAAAATAAGCCCTGCCTGAAAATATTTAAACGCAGAGCTGGAAATCGGGTAAGATGGATCTTGCTTCAAGCACCCCAAAATAATAAGACCTCCCCGAAAATAAGGCCACACTTTTATTTCGGGGTTTAAAAAAAATATAAGACAGGTGTTGTGACCCAGGCCCAAGTAGGTAGTATTAGACGCAAACAGTTCCAAAACAAATAGACTTTATTAGAACAGCTGAGAATTAAGTCATTCTCAGCGTAGTCCAAACTAAATCAAAGCAATTCTTCATAACACAAATTCTTCAGTCTAATCACCAACCTTGGTATAATTAGGCAAGCTGCCAAAGGCTTCTCTTGGCAATATTTCAGAAGCAGAAAACGCCAACTAAAGATAAGTGCAGCAAGACAAGAACAAGTCTATCAATAGTGTTTTCCGACAAAGAGCCCAAGAGCCGTTGCTGGTCTTTGAAGCCTTATGGGAGGGGCCAATCATCTCTGGGCCTTACTCCCGAGTCGTCCTCTCTGCTTTAGTTGCTCCTGCCTTCTGGCAGCTCTTCTCATACGTGCTTTAGGAACAGGCTCCTCCTGTTCCTCTGCCTCTCTACTGTCAGCCTCTGGAGGCTCCGGAGTCAGCACATCACTCCCCGATGGCCCTGACCCCCTCTCTGCCTCTGTCGCAGAGCCCTCATCCGGGCCTTCCCCAGCCTCCAGGACTGGCCCCTGTTTTTCCTCAGCCTCATCGCTGTCCGACTCTGCTGTCAGCTCCTCAGGCTGCTGGCGGACCACAACAACTTATTTTTGGGGAAACACAATAGTTTCTGAAAACATTACTCAATGACACCCCTTTCCTACTTCCATCAGGAGTCCAAATTCAAGAGCCCCCCAGAATGGCTGACCGATCTTTGCTGAAGCACATCCAATGAAAGGAACCCATTTTTCTGAGTAATTGGTTCCACCCTCAAGCATCTTTTACTGCTAAAAAGTCTTCTTTTTTTTTTAATGTTCAGACAGCATCCGTCTTCCTAATCCATTACTGGAACGAAAGAGAACAAATCTTGACCTTCTCTGTGTAACATCTTTTTAGGGTTTTTAGCAAGGGCTATTATATTCCCGTTCGGTTGTCTCTCCTCAACTTTGCTATCTTTCTGGCTCTGTAAAGAAATCTTATTTTTAGTATCCTGATTGTTGCTCTTTTGAGAAACCTGTTCAAGTGAGCATAATTCTTAAAGCACGATAGCCAGGATTATTATTATTCCTTTTCCATATTTTGGTCAACCGTGCTTCGGTTTACGCAGCCTAAAGTTGATTTGCATTTTATGATAGCTGCCAGCTCCAATTTGCAACTACAATTTGCAATCATTTGTAATCGATTAATCTATTATAGTTTTAAAATACTTAATAAGATATCCAGCTATCTTATATTTGTTTATTTGATCTCTGTTCTCCAATAAAAGGTTTCCCATTTGTCTTTATTAACATTTATGATACACTTACTTCAACCCAGATTTCTGAGACAGGGTGGACATTTTTAGCATTGAGTGCAACTTCATTCTTTTGCTTCTAATCCTTTTGAACAAATTATGTTCTTAAATCACGGCAAATCATTCCTACATATTTCTACTATACTTCTGCTGCTCCTTCTTGTGCCATATCTGCCATTGGACATTTTGCAATCCTATTTTAATCGACAGCCGAATGAAAAAGAGCTGTTGAGTTTTGCCCAAACCAGTCCCTTAGATTTTGAAGCCATGATATTCTTCTTTTGCCTGGACCTCGTTTTGTCTTTAATCTTTCCTTTGGAGCAGGGGTCAGCAACCTGCGGCTCCGGAGCTGCATGCGGCTCTTTGGGCCCTCTGCTGAGGCTCCCTGTCAGGTGATCCCATCACTGGCTGGCCCCACCCCTCACCCTCCCCTCCCAGTCACTCTTCGCCTGGCCTGAGAAGGTAAGGGTGATGGCAGGGAATGGAGAAGGAGCCAGGGCAGAGACAGAGAGATACAGAGAGAGGGGGAGAGAGAGAGACATAGAGAGATACAGAGAGAGGGGGAGAGAGTTGGGGGAGAGAGGAAGGGAGGGGAGAGAGAGAGAGTCAAAAGGATTTTGTGGTTCCCGTTGTTTTTTAACAACTGGTTCTCTGCCCTAATGACCGGCTAGGTAGGCATAGCTAGAGGGTCATGTGACTGGTGGAAGTGAGTGTCATCGAGTTGGCCACGCCCACTCTTTTGTGGCTCCCGGTGTTTTCTTTTCTGTGGGAAACAGGTCCAAATGACTCTTTTGAGTATTTAAGGTTGCAGACCCTTGCTTTGGAGGATTAAGTGAAGTATGCCATATTTTTCTGGGTGTCGCATCACATGCCCAAAATATTCCAACTTTTGCTTTTTTTATGGTTTTGATGATTTCCCTTGGCTTTTCCAGGTGGCTTATCACCTCCTCATTTCTGATTTTGTCAACCCAACATATACGTAACAGCTGCCTGTAAATCCACATTTCAAATGCTTCTAATCTACTGTACTTAACATTACTAAAATTATGGTTGCTTTGCTCTACTAGGAATTCAAGGCATATCTTGTTTGTTTTTGAGCATTAATGCATTAACAGAGAGAGAGAATCAAGATCTTGTAAAGCAGGGGTCTGCAACTTTAAATACTCAAAAGAGCCATTTGGACCCGTTTCCCACAGAAAAGAAAACACCGGGAGCCACAAAACCTGGGTGGGCATGGCCAACTCGATGACACTCACTTCCACCAGCCACACCCCCCCCCCCCCCCCCACAGCTATGCCTACACAGCCGGTCATTAGGGCAGAGAACTAGTTGTTAAAAAACACCGGGAACCACAAAATCCTTTTGACATATTTCTCTCTCTCCTCCCTTCCTCTCTCCCCCCCCCTCTCCCCCTCTCTCTGTATCTCTCTCTGTCTCTCTCTCTCTCTCTCCTCCTCTCTCTGTCTCTGCCCTGGCTCCTTCTCCATCCCCCACCGTCGCCCTTACCTTCTCAAGCCAGGTGAGGAGTGACTGTGAGGGGAAAGCAACGGGCGGGGCCAGTCAGTGGTGGGATCACCTGACAGGGAGCCTCAGCAGGGGGCCCAAAGAGCCGCATTCGGCTCCAGAGCCGCAGATTGCTGACCCCTGTTATAAAGTGATCTTTATACCACTTTATAACGCCTTGGTAAGACCACACTTGGAATGTTGCATCCGGTTTTGGTCGCCACGATATAAAAAAAGGTGTTGAGACTCTAGAAAGAGTGCAGAGAAGAGCAACAAAGATGATTAGGGGATGATTGGAGGCTAAAACATACAAAGAACGGTTGCAGGAATTGGGTAATGAAAAGGACAAGGGGTGATATGATAGCAGTCTTCCAATATCTCGGGGGTTGCCACAAAGAAGAGGGAGTCAACCTATTCTCCAAAGCACCTGAGGGCAGGACAAGAAGCAACAGATAGAAGCTAATCAAGGAGAGAAGCAACCCAAAATTAAAGAGAAATTTCCAGACAGTGAGGACAATTTTTTTTTAAAAAAATTTGATTTATATGCCGCCCTTCTCCGGAGACTCAGAGCGGCTTACAGTGCGTTAAGCAATAGCCTTCATACTTTTGTATATTTATACAAAGTCAGCTTATTTCCCCCACAATCTGGGTCCTCATTTCACCTACCTTAGAAAGGATGGAAGGCTGAGTCAACCTTGAGCCTGGTGGGATTTGAACTTGCAGTAATTGCAAGCAGCTGATCTTAATAACAGTGAATTAGTCCACTGCGCCACCAGGACTCTTTTAAATCAGTGGAACAACTTGCCTCCAGAAGACAAATCTCACCAGGCTCAAGGTTGACTCAGCCGTCCATCCTTTCTAAAGGTAGGTTAAATGAGGACCCAGTTTGTGGGGGCAATAAGCTGACTTTGTATAAATATACAAAAGTATGAAGGCTATTGCTTAACGCATTGTAAGCCGCCCTGAGTCTCCGGAGAAGGGCGGCATATAAATCAAATTTTTTTTAAAAAAGTCGAATAGAAAGTTATAATAGATAGATTACCTGTGTTTCAGTGCATATGTTAAACTCTCCTGTTTAAAGTTCTGTCTGAAGATTTACTATTTGCCTGCACTTGTACTTAATGTTGTACTCAGAACTAAAAATACGTAGAAATTGTTTCCTTTGTATTTCCTAGCCTGATGGCTCTTCTGCTTATATAAGTGATTTCATGCATTATTTATTGGCCATTGAAATTACCTTAATTTTTCTTTTCCACAAAGGAAAGATGATTTAGTGTATGAATAAGATTACCTTTTGTCTGACCTTACCAGCCATTTATTTCCATCTTCACTCTGAAGTAATCTGATTTCCATTTGTTCCTTCAGAATAGGCCTATTGTGTTACCTTTTGACTGATGTTGTTGTTTCTGAATTCCACTTTATACAAGAAGCATAATGGCCTTAAGAGGCCCATTCTCCATCTTCGTGGTCCTCAGGATTAGGGACCATTCGTAAACATGGGCTCCATTTATACATCTGTTTTGGTTGAAGATATATTATGTCCTTGAATTGTATTCAAATGTTCATATTTTCTGAAATGAGGTGGCTGACAACAGAAAAGAGAATTATTTTCCATCAAGGCAACCATTGAACATCCTTCAGTAGATCCTCTTCGTTGCTATTATCTGTTGAACTATATCTATCTATCTATCTATCTATCTATCTATCTATCTATCTATCTATCT
>WNWU01000049.1:6412067-6428052 GCA_012654045.1 Ptyas mucosa | reverse complement strand
TATATATATATATATATATATATATATATATATATATATATATATATGTTTTTCTTTCTTTTTTGTAGGTTTTATGTGTAGTTCTCATTAGCCAGGTTCTACCTACGTAAGCCAAGATTTTATACACACACACACACACACACACGCACACATACACACACACACATACACATATATATACACACATATATATACACACACACACATACATACATACATACATATAGAGAGAGAGGGAGGGAGGGGGAGGGAGAGAGAGAGAGAGAGAGATTAGGGCAGATAGATTTAGATGATAGGTAGAGAGTTGACAGATGATAGCTAGATATGGATAGAGAGATAGAGAAATAGACAGAGAAAATAGACAGACCAACAGACAACTAGATTGATTCCGCCATTGAAAAAAGGAAGGGAAGGGTATTTCTGGATATTCAGAGTGGGTGAATTTAGTAGATTGAGAGTACAGAGAAACTCCGGTTTCAGAGAATGGGGCTCAACATTCCAGTTACCAATCTTAAGGAGGGTTGTTACGTAAGATATGTTGTAGTTAAAAAGGTAGGATTTTGTTGGTGTGAGAATGTGGTTGTTGGCCGAATTCAGGATGTTCTTTTGATATGTACATGGATATGCCAAGCCAAGTCAGATGTCAAACTTAGCTTTTTAAGGCCACTGCTGTTAACTTTGACATCTGGAAAGTGGGCAGAATCCCCTCTGTCTTCCCCAATTATTTCATTTATTTATTTCAATCGTTCATATCCCTTCCCCCCCACCCCTTTCCGGATACTTATCAAGCCACCTTATAAAAGCAGAAACTAAACAAGCTTTCCTTTGCAGGAAAGCAAAACAAACACCAGCAGGCAATATTATATTAGTTGTAACTCAAAAGCAAAAAGGTGAAAATAAATTGGCATTGATGAATAAACTTGCATTTTTATTTTCATTTTTAGTATGTGCAGAAGCTTATAATCCCGATGAAGAAGAAGACGACACTGAATTGAGGGTATGTACACCCAGGAAATAAACTATCTTTCAGAAAAATATGTTTCTGAAAAAAATAGTGTAAAAAACACAGAGACCTTTTCTCTCTCGCTCGCTCTCTCTCTCTCTCTCTCATCTATCTCTCTCTCTATCTCTCTATCTATCATCTATATCTATCATTATCTACTTTCTATCATCTATCTATCATCTGTCATCTATCTACTATCATCTACCTATCATCTATCTATATCTATCTATCATGTCTGTCTCTATCATCTATCATCTATCTATCTATCTCTATCATCTATCTGTCATCTATCTTCTATCATCTATCACCTATCTATATCTATCATCTATCTATCTATCTATCTATCTATCTATCTATCTATCATCAATCTATCATCATCCATCCATCCATCCATCCATCCATCCATCCATCCATCCATCCATCCATCCATCCATCCATCCATCTATCATGTCTGTCTGTCTGTCTGTCTGTCTGTCTGTCTGTCTGTCTGTCTGTCTATCTATCTATCTATCTATCTATGTATCTATGTATCTAGGCATCTGTAAAATGCAATGCACGGTTAAAACATTTTCCACTATTACTTTTATTGATATTTTTCTTTAAACAATGGAAAATTTAAGATTGGCATATTGTTTTCAATGTGGCTCTTTGTATTTGTAATAATGAGATTTAAAAATCTTTCTCATTTTGTTCAGAAAACGTAATAACACATCTGTATTAATTTGGATTATGTCCGGTCCTTTGAAAGTCAACTTCTCCCAAAGGTAGTCTCAAGAAAACCTAACGTATAATGATTTCTTCCAGGTTATTCACCCTAAAACAGATGATCAAAGAAACAGGCTGCAGGAAGCTTGCAAAGACATTCTCTTATTTAAGAATTTAGACCAGGTAAGAATGACTCTTTTTATGCGGTCGGTCGGTCTGTCTGTCTGTATGTCTGTCTACAGTAGTGACCAAAATCGTGGAAACCTTTTGGGAAAAGTGTATTTTTGAGTTTTTTTTTAAATTTGATTTATATGCCACCCTTCTCCGGAGACTCAGGGCGGCTTACAATGCGTTAAGCAATAGCCTTCATACTTTTGTATATTTATACAAAGTCAGCTTATTGCCCCCACAATCTGGGTCCTCATTTTACCCACCTTAGAAAGGATGGAAGGCTGAGTCAACCTTGAGCCTGGTGGGATTTGAACTTGCAGTAATTTCAGGCAGCAGATGTAAGTGGATGTTAATCACTCCCTTAGTCTGCTGAGCCACCAGAGCTCATGGTTTGATGGCTAATAACACCACTTTTTTTGTTTTGGAGTTTCAAGAGAATCCTATTCCACTGCTGGAAAGGCCTGGGAATAGCCCAGACCTTCACTCAATGGAAAAATCTATGGAGCCGACTAAAGAAACTAGTTAGTCAGAAGCAACCCAGCAATCAAACCCAGTTAATAGAAGCCATCATTCAATCTTGGTAACACCTGCAGAACTAAAAGACTTGGTTCCCTCCATGGGAAGACCTTGTAACGCCGTCATTCATGCTAAAGGTCACCCAACTAAGTATTAACTGACATGGCGATAATTTTTGTATATCTCGTTTTTTCTACGTGTTTCCCGTTTCTTCTTTAGAAAATACACTTTTCCCAAAAGTGGTGGACCCCTCCCAGGCGCAATCCTGTCCTATATTGCTGTGTTTTTGACGACGCACACGTTCAGACGGCACGCGCAAGCTAATTGCCGTGTTGTTTGACGTCGCACGCATGTACGGAGGGCGGGAGCGAATTGCCGTGTTTTGTAACACCGCACATGCTCACATTTCCAGTGCCGGGCGAACCGGTTGCTACAGTATGTGAAGCCCCCCTCTGCTCTGTGTACGAACGCAAGGCCACTTGTACGAGCCTCTTTTTGGGTGCTTCCGGTCCCACTCGCGAGAGCCTCACCGTGAGTGTCGCGGGCACTTACCTACACATGTGCTTGCCCCTCCCACAAAATCACCCCCTCTTTTCCCCCCCCCTCCCGCTCCGGGCCGCCAACCTGGAAAGTTTGCGGAACTCTGGGCTAGAGAGAGTCATGGGTCACGTCTACCAAAGAGAATGAGACTGTGACCGCAAGACAACCCGAAGACGAATGCTGAGCTTCAGTTTCCAAGGAGCCATCTTTGGAAACTGGTCTTCAAAAAAAATGACCCTCCTACTTTTGCGTTCTTGATGAAGGACAAAGCGGATGATTTAATTCTCATAGTCGGTGGCTGCAATAATCAAATTGATGGATTAACAGGAACAGATGTCTCAGGTCCTGGATGCCATGTTTGAAAAGCTGGTGGACGGAGGAGAGCACGTCATCGATCAAGGAGATGACGGGGACAACTTCTATGTAATTGATCAGTAAGTCTCCATAGCAGTGGTGGAATTCAAATTTTTTTTACTACTGGTTCTGTGGGCGTGGCTTGATGGGCGTGGCGTGGCGGGCGTGGCAGGGGAGGAATACTGCAAAATCTCCATTCCCATCCCACTCCAGGGGAAGGATGCTGCAAAATCTAACTCTTTGTGCATGTTGCAAAGGTGATAGATCTTACAGGGAGTTTTCCCCTCGAAGTTTGGTTGTGTGGAAATAAAAAAATTTTAACAATGCCAATATTGCCTTTTTCCAATGCTTGTCACAGCTGGGTTTCATTTTGTGCTTTTCAGAGGGACCTACAATATTGTTGTGAAATGCGATGGTGTCGGAAGATGTGTTGGCACCTATGACAACCGAGGGAGTTTCGGCGAATTGGCTTTAATGTACAACACACCACGAGCGGCTACTATCGTTGCTACCTCTCCTGGCACCATTTGGGGTTTGGTGAGATATTATTTCTTCCTGTTGGATCCTTGGTGCTCTCTGAGCTTGGAGGTTTTCTCGCCGACATTTCATTACCAAACTAGGTAACGTCATCAGCACCTCCATAAACGGTTCAAAGCAAGTGGAAGATTTTCTGACTCGTCATCGTCTTTTAACGACCCCATAATCCTTTGCGGGGTGGAGCCTGGGCAACTGAATGGAGCTAACAGAGTGTTTAATGGCCGGATGCCCTTCCTGTTGCCAGTGCGGAGTTTTGTTTCAGCAGATACATTCTCATTGTGCCCAGAGAGACAAAAATCTGCCTCTACCTAGGATTGAACTCACAGCCTCCTGATTGTGAGGCGAGAGTTCCACCTCTAGGCCACTGCACCACTCATCTATGCCTGTAATTTAGTATCGCTCCAAAACAAGAGGACAGTTTCCCCAGCTTCACCAGTATGAGAAGTTACAAAAGAATTCAAATCCAGGAGAGCCCAGATATGAGTGTGTATGTGTGTGTGTGTATGTGTCACAGAATCAGGAACGACAGCCACAACTATGCAGTCAAAATCCTGCCCCATTAGCGCACTAAAAAAGGGTGAAGTTTCAACCCCAGGTTGTGGTTGCCATTTTGGGCTGGTTTTTTAAAAAAACTCTCGCAGATGCCCCATGTTCGAATCTGTTAATACCTGGCGCCGATTGCACAGAATGTGCAAGATAACTTGTGTGGGAGAAAGAGGATGAGAACAGCTCCTCCCCAATAGTTCCCAGTGTATATGTTTTATAGTGCAAGCAGTCTGCTTTAGTTTGGCAAGATTCTGTCTGTAGGCGACGAACCATAAAGGAACATACTTAAGAGAATTTCGACAGGGAATTTTCTTGTTACTCGATTGCTTTGAAACTCATCAAATTTGGTACTCAACCCATTTTGACACGAAACTTTTTGTCCCGGTGATCATCGTTTGCTTGATTCTCAACACACAAGCTAGAATTTGTCGTTCCCGGGTGCCTTATGACTCACAACCTTATTCCTTATGGGAAAAGTACGTTTGGTACTCATCGTTTTTGGTACTCATTACACCTCCCGGAATTGATTAACGACGAGTACCCAGGTACCGCTGTATCTTGATTTTTGGAGCTTGACACTTAACTGAGAATTAAAAGAGTCCACTGAACATGGTTAGGCTTACACGTGTGCAAATACACATCAGGTTCTTGACTAATCACAGCAGAGCATGTACCATTCACTGGCATGAAAAAAGAGTGCTTGCATTGGCATGAATATCGCACTACACTATTTATTTATTTATTTATTAGTCCAATTTATATGTCGCCCTTCTCTGTAGACTCAGGGCGGCTTACAATGCATTATAGCAATAGCCTGCATACTTTTTTTGTATATACCTGCTTATTAGGGCTTTCGACCCCCCCCTCCCCCCAAGCGGCAGTGTTCTATACAAAGTTGGCTTATTGCCCCCACAATCCAGGTCCTCAATTTACCTACCTCGAAAGGATGGAAGGCTGAGTCAACCTTGAGCCTGGTGAGATTCGAACTTGCACTAATTGCAGGCAGCTAAGTGCTAGCACTAAACAGCACTTTAGTCCACTGCACCACCAAGGCTCTAACTAACTACCGGCCACTAACTATTATTTGTGCATTGTTTTATTTTTTTTAGGACAGAGTAACGTTTCGAAGGATCATTGTGAAAAACAACGCGAAAAAGAGACGAATGTACGAAAATTTCATTGAGTCGTTGCCCTTCCTTAAATCTTTAGAAGTAAGTGCAGCTTACTAGGCGTATTTCAGTCTTTTTGCGCAGAATGTGCTGTTTGGTGTCAGAACAATAATGTCAGACGTGCATTTACAGATTTCCTATCGTAACTGACCTTCGTATTCTGTGCGTAATCTGGGGGTTCTCCTGGACTCATGATTCCTGCTCGAAGAGCAGGTGAAGGTCGCGGCCAGGAGGGCCTTCGCGCACGTGCGAGTTGTGCGCCAGTTACGCCCTTTCCTGGACTGGCAATCCCTACTCAACAGTCCCTGATTCCTTAGTCACTTCCCGTATTGACTATTGCAACACGCTCTACAGGGGGCTGCCCTTGAAGAGCATCCGGAAGCTCTAGTTCTGTGATGACGAACCTATGGCACGCATGCCACAAGTGGCCTGCAGAGCCATATCTGTGGGCATGCGAACGTTGCCCTAGCTCAGCTCCAAGGCGCATGCGTGTGCTGGCCAGCTAATTTTCAGGCCTTCTGAGCTCACTGGAAGTCAGGAAACGGGCCGTTTCCGGCCTCCAGAGGGCCTCCGGGGAGATGGGGAAGGCTGTTTTTGCCCTCCCCAGGCTCCAAGAAAGCCTCTTGATCCTTGAGAGGGCGAAAAATGGGCCTACCGGGCCCACCGGTAACCTTTTTGCCGTCATGTGCCAAAAGTGGGGGGAGTGGGGAGTCATGCGCGCATGCGCAGGGTGCGGTGAGGGCATTGAATTATGGCTGTGGGCACGCACGTGTGTGAATTCCCCCCCTCACGACCCCCGCTTTTGGTACGCGACAGCAAAAAGGTTAGCCATCATTGCTCTAATTGGTACAAAATGCAGCGGCCTGCACCATTTTGTGCAGACCTCAGTGTGCACATATATCACTTCTCCTGAGAGAGGTGCATTGGCTGCCAATTTGCTTCCGGGTGCAATTCAAAGTGCTGGCTGTCACCTTTAAAGCCCTTCATTTTTTTTTAATTTTTTAAAATTTGATTTATATGCCGCCCTTCTCCGGAGACTCAGGGCGGCTTACAATGCGCTAAGCAATAGCCTTCATACTTTTGTATACTTTATACAAAGTCAGCTTATTGCCCCCACAATCTGGGTCCTCATTTCACCTACTTTAGAAAGGATGAAAGGCTAAGTCAACCTCGAGCCTGGTGAGATTCGAACTTACAGTAATTGCAGACAGCTGGTTTAAGTCACTATGCTTTTAGTCTGCTGAGCTAAACCAGGCTCCTTGGCTTGGGACCAGGTGATCTGAGGGACCATCTCTTGCCAGTCACATTTACCCGACCCATTTGAGCGGGGAGGCAGGGAATGCTGCGGGTCCCATCCCCGAGGGAGATACTCCTGGTGGGACTCAGAAGAAGGGGCTTCTCAGTGGTGGCTCCCTCTCTCTGGAACATCATTCCCTCCCAGAGATTAGAACGGCCCTCACCCTAATTCTCTTCCGGAAGGCGCTGAGGACCTGGTTCTGCCAGCGGGCCTGGGAAACCCAGAGCGGGATGGAGCCCATTAAACAGCTCGTGTGATTGGTTGTCGCTGTCCCTGGGGCGGGAGGTGAGGGGTCAGGAGTGATTTTATTACATTAATTTATTTGATTTTTTTATGAGTCGTACTGTTTTTTAAATGTGGTTTTTTATATTCTGTAAGCCGCCTTGAGTCCCCATGGGCGAATAGGCCGCAATATAAATCAATCAATCGATCGATCAATCAAATAAATAATAAATAAATACATTTCAATTGTGTTGTTTGTGAAGGAGAAGGAACTTGTGTTTGTAAATCATAAATGTTTTTATCATCGAGGGCTAACAGAGTCAGAGTCGTTACTCCCGGTTGTATCCCTCGGATGTCGGGAGGTTGTAACTACAGGTAGTCCTCGACTTAACGACCATAATTGAGCCCAACGTTCACGTTGCTAAGCGAGACATTTGCTAAGTGGATTTTGCCCCGTTTTATGACTTTCCTTGGCCCAGTTGTTAAGTGAATCACTGCAGGTATTAAATTAGTAACGCGGCTGTTGAATGAATCTGGCTTCCCCGTTGACTTCGACTCAGAAGGTCACAAAAGGGGATCACATGACCCCGGGACAATGCGACCGTCATAAGTACAAGTCAGTTGGCGACTGTCTGAATTTTGATCACATGATCGCCACAGTCGTAAGTGTGAAAAACGGTCATAAGTCACTTTTTTCAGTGCCGTTGTAACTTGGGACGGTCACTAAACGGACTGTTGTAAGTTGATGACTACCTGTAGAGATATAGATATATCTTGATTCTGGTGCATAAATATTTCTTGATGTTTATCTCTAAATATATGCTAAACTACCATCAAGTGAATGCTGTACGCTGCCTGCCATTTCTCTTAGGAACTGGTATAGTTTTATTTTATTTTTTTTTAAATTAAAAAGTTTTTTATTAATAATTCAAAATTAAAAACATTAGACATAGATATGACATCACTGGTCCCAAGCATCTTCCAACACTTTAAACTAATACATAATATGCTAATGATAATATGATAATACATTTCTTAAACCTTATACATTATTTAAACATAATATAATAATATTTCTTTTCAATTGCTCAATTCCAATCATAATTGCAAAAAACAAACAACAACATGCAAGGATTTCTTTTAGAATAATTTCTACCAAACAGACTAAACGGTACCTTCGTTGTTCAGCTAAATTGCTGTGAACTTTGCTGCGTCCTACCTGCATTTCTCCTTTATGTTCTAAATATAAAACATTAGCGCGCTATTTCAATTTTGCCATTCTCAAGTCAAGTCTTACATATTTTTCTAAATAGTGTCTTAAATATGTTATTGTGGATTAATCTGTGGATTGCGAACAAAGGTGGGTTTCATATAATTTAAGCGGTTTGCCAAGCACCAAAAATGTGAGTGCGTGCATGCCTTCTGCGCATGCGTGATGCTCACGCACGCAGCTTGCACGCATGCGTGCGGCTTAGAAAACGTGGCTAAATAGAACGGCATAGCTCCCGGGTGGGCCCGCAGATCACTACTACCAATTCGTCCGAACCGGCTGAATTCCACCTCTGGTTCCAAAGTAGGATTTAGCATGAAATTTGAAACTCGTGTAAAAAGAGATCTATTGCAACAATGGGTTCCGAAAAGAAATTTGAAATTAATGTAATAAGGGCAGGGGAAAAAAACCACCTCAAAACTTCGGAATCCATTTCAGAGCTCAGCTACAAAACAAATTAAGAGTACCACAGCACGTAACAGCAACAATGACGAATTCCATTACAGTTGTGAGATTATAAAATATGTGTGTGTATATGTATATATATATATATATATTTACAAAATCTGTTTTATTTTCTGTTTTAAGCTTTCTGAACGTTTGAAAGTGGTGGACGTCATAGGTACCAAAATATATAAAGATGGGGAACAAATAATAGCTCAGGTAATTACTTAATTGTTCTATATTTTTTTAAATTTTTTATTATTTATTATAGTGTTTATTATTCTGTTGCTCTCTAGTTATTTAAAAGCACGATGACTTGTTACTATAAAGGATTGTCTGAGACAAAACCAGTGGGATTGAAAAAAAATACATCGCTGAAAAGTTTGCATGATTTTAGGTAGTCCTTGTATCACGACCTCTTTTACAGCATCTGCTCAAAATTATGACAGAGCTGAATGAAGGGGACTTACGACCAGTCCTTGAAGTATCAGCTGTTGCAGCGTCCCAGTGGCCGTGTGATTGTGATCTGGGAGCTTGGCAAGCAGCTCACAATTACAGTGGTTAGTCTGGGGGAAAGAATGGCAGAACCGAGGAGGCGGAGTCAAAAGAGGGATTAGCCTAGAATCCCTACGTAGTCACAAGCGAACTAAGTCCAACCTCCCTTGAATTCCATGGCCCCTTATCTAACTCAAAGCAGATGCCGACTGTTCGTTGAGAAGGTTCCTCTGCGTAGGCTGTTTAGCAATAAATCAGTTTAATTGAATCTTCACGCGTGGACTTGGTCTTTCATGCCTGACAGTCTCTTAGTCACGTGATTGCCATGTCCAATGTTGCCACAAGGACGAGATACTGTCGTCGATGCAGTGGACATGAATTTGGGCAAACACCAGGAGACAGTGGAGGACATGGAGACCTGCCATGGTCCATGTGCTTGCAAAGAGTTGGACATGACTTAGTGACTGAAAAACAACAATAATGTTTTTATTTTGATGAGCTGTAGTGTCCTAGTTGAGATGGTATACCATTTTCCCACCTGGAAAAGAAAGTGATTAAAAGCTTTTCATCTCTTTTTCATGTCCCCTCCCTCCCTTCTCAAAAAGAGATAATGATGATGGCTCTCTAACACCTGGATTTCTGGAAGATGGCTTATTCTAACTCTCCTGAGTTAAGAGATATTAAAGGATGGTTGAGGCACAACATAGTTTAACTCCCCTGTAGAGCAACTGTTCGACCTTAACTTAAACCTCTAAATCAAAACAATCTTTGCCTCCATTTGTTGAGAAATGTATAGTTTATATTAGACGTTCTGTTTATATGTTGCACTAGAGAGCAAACAGAGTACAGTCACCATGTGCTTTACTGCTGAACTGTTTATCTGTAACAGGAAACTTTACTTGGAACAAAAGAGCATATAGTATATACCAGTGATGGCTAACCTTTTTGCCGTCACGTGCCAAAAGCAGGGGTAGCGCAGGAGGGTCGCGCACATGCGTGCCCACACCCATAATTCAATGCCTGACCTGCTTTTGACACGCGATGGCACGGTGGGCCTAGTAGGCCTGTTTTTTGCTCTCTCCAGGCTCCGGAGGCTTTGTAGGAGCCTGTGGAGGGCAAAAATGGCCTCCCCCCACCCCCCAGCCCCCAGAGGCCCTTCAGAGGCCCAAAACAGCCCATTTCCCGACTTCCGGTGGGACCGGAAGGCCTGTTTTTCATCCTCCCCAGGCTCCAGAGGCTTTCTAGGTTGCTGGGGAGGGCGAAAATGGCCTTCCCCACTCTCCCTGGAGGCCCTCTGGAGGCCGAAAACAGCCCATTTCCCAACTTCTGGTGGGCCCGGAAGGCCCAAAAATCAGCTGGCCGACACTCGCGTGCACGCCTCAGCTGAGCTCACATGCCCACAAATATGGCTCCGCATGCCACCTGTGGCACGTGTGCCATAGGTTCACCATCACAGGTATATACCATAGATCCAAACTTGTAAACACTGCCATCTACCGGCTGAATATTACTGTAGTTGTCGCATAGAAATACATTCCAACATTGAATTCCAACGGTTTATTAGAGATCAAGTGTATTGCAGTAGTGCAAAGCCAGAACTGAAAATCACACACCAAAATCCCTAAGTTCAACTTTTCCCTCCCTTTACTGTCTCTCACTGCCCCTCCCGGTGCAACCAATCCAGTTACGGCACGATGTTTTCATAATAGTCCGTCCAAGTATAATTTGGTATGTGGCCCTTTCCTTCTTCCCGCTGGGTGACCTTGAGGCAGCCTCTCGAGGTGATAACAGTACTTACTTTCGTTTCCCCAAGCATTCCCCCCTTTCTTTCCTCTCCCCACAGTTCATGGCAGTCTGTTACCGCTTAGCAGCGAAGCACCAAAGTATAAGATGGCAGCTGATAGCAACTTTTTTAATCTTTCCCCTGAACCGGCTAGACCCGTGATGGCGAACCTATGGCACACATGCCACAGGTGGCACGCGGAGCCATATCGGTGGGCATGTGAGCTCAGCTGAGGCATGCATGCGCGTGCCGGCTAGCTGATTTTCGGGCCTTCTGGGCCCACCAGAAGTCGGCAAACGGACCATTTCCGGCCTCCGGAGGGCCTTTGGGGGGGTGGGGAAGGCCGTTTTTGCCCTCTCAAGGCTCCTAGAAAGGCTCTGGAGCCTGGGGAGGGTGAAAAACGGACCCACCATTCCATCACGTGGCAAAAGCAGAGGTCGTGTGTGTGTGGGGGGTTGCGTGTGCATGCACGGCAGGGCAGGGCGCATAGAATTACGGGTGTGGGCACGTGTGCGCGCAACCCACCCTGCACTCCCCCCATTTTTGGCACGCGATGGCAAAAAGGTTAGCCATCACTGGGCTAGACAATGCAAACTGTATTTCTCTTAGCACAAATTTTAAGAATACAGGCTGTCCAGCAATTCATTTAGTGACCATTCAAAGTTACAGCAGCACTGAAAAAAGTGGCTGACGACCATTTTCCCCACAACTTTGGCAGCATTAAAATTCAGATGCTTGGAAACTGGTTCATACTTACGACGGTTGCTGTGTCCCAGGGACATGTGATCAGCTTTTACAATTTTTTGGCAAGCAAAATCAATGGGGAATCCAGACTCAATTAACAACCATCTTGCTAACTTAACAAATGCAATGATTCACTTAACCACGGTGGCAAGAAAAGCCATAAAACGGGGCAAACTCACATAGCAAACGTTTCACTCGGCAGCATATAATTTTGGGCTCGGTTGTGGTCGTAATTCGAGGACTCCCTGTAATTAGCAAACGACTAATTTGTAGAGAAGGTACAGCTACTTTTTAATTCAGTGCCTGCTAAATTTCTTCAAGCGCCGACAATAATATTACTATTATTTTATTTGTACCATTTCTGAGATTGACTGATCGATCGATGAATTTATTTGGGGATTTTTCAAAAAAAGTTTCTGCTTAAAAAAAACAAGAACTGTGGAATTACTAAACAACTGTCTTTATTTTATTTTTTTGTTGTTGTTATTCTAAATTATCTATAGGGAGACACGGCTGACAGTTTCTTTATTGTCGAATCCGGAGAAGTGAAAATTACGATGAAAAGAAAGGTACCGTCTCTTTCAAACCATACAAAGGTTTTTGATTGATTAAGTTAAATTGAATAAAATAATGTAAAAGGGAAAGGTTCCCCTCGCACATGCGTGCTAGTCGTTCCCGACTCTAGGGGGCGGTGCTCATCTCCGTTTCAAAGCCGAAGAGCCAGCGCTGTCCAAAGACGTCTCCGTGGTCATGTAGCAGGCATGACTCAACGCCAAAGGTGCACAGAACGCTGTTACCTTCCCACCAAAGGTGGTCCCTATTTTTCTATTTGCATTTTTTACCTGCTTTCGAACTGCTAGGTTGGCAGAAGCTGGGACAAGTAATGGGAGCTCACCCCGTTACGCGACGCTAGGGACTCGAACCGCTGAACTGCCGACCTTTCGATCGACAAGCTGAGCGTCTTAGCCACTGAGCCACTGCATCCCTTTTTAAAATAATGTATTAACACTGAATTTATTAATAAAATGAATTTTAGCTTGGCTTTAGTGGGATAAATGTTTGGATGGTTTTTTTTTCCCCCCTTCTCAGGGCAAACAAGACATAGATGGAAACGAAGCGGTGGAAATCGCCCGCTATACCAGAGGGCAGTATTTTGGCGAATTGGCGCTTGTAACGAACAAACCTCGAGCTGCCTCGGCTTTCGCGCTTGGCACAGTCAAGTGCTTAGGTAAGTCAGAGGGCCTTGCATTTTGGAACATAAATTTGTTTCTGTTTTTGTTTTTAATTAAAAAAAATCAACATAACAAAAAAATTTTAAAACGTTTAGATAGAAACAAACAAAGAACAAAACAAACAAGACATTGAATATCAGAATAGACCTAGAAGGGATCTTGGAGGTCTTCTAGTCCAGCCCCTGCTCAAGCAGGAGATTCTATACCATTTCAGACAAGTGACTGTCCAGTCTTGGCTTAAAAACCTCCAGGGATGGAGCACTTACAATGTCTGGTGGCAAGTTGTTCCACTGGTTAATTGCCCTCACTGTTAGGAAGTTTCTCCTTAATTCCAGGTTGCTTCTCTCCTTGATTAGTTTCCATGCATTGTTTCTTATCCTGCCCTCTGATGCTTTGGAAAATAAGTTGACCCCCCTCTTCTTTGTGGCAGCCCCTCAAATACCGGAAGACTGCTATCATGTCCCCCCTAGTCCTTTCTTTTCTCTAGACTAGCCAAACCCAAATCCTCCAACTGTTCTTCATATGTTTTAGTCTCCATTTACAATTTCATAGAGGAAATTTGTTCATAGAAATAATTTACTTTCCTGCTCTCCCCATGGTGTATCCAGAAGCGGGATTCAGCCGGTTCGGGCAAACCGGTTTTTAAAATTTGCCCAGTTCGACGAACCGGCTAATCCCACCACTGTCTGGCCTCGCCACCACTCTTTTTTGGGCCGTTTTCATGCCATTTTGAGGGCCTTTTATGGCCGTTTTTGGGCCTGAAAATGGCTGAAAAATGGCTCAGAAACGGCCTGAAAATGGCTGAAAAACATCCTGAAAACGTGGCCCAGAAAGCGGCCGAAAAACAGGCAGTGGGGGGGTGGGCAGTCAGTGGTGGGATTAGCCTGAACTGGTCAGAATTACTGAATCCCACTTCTGCCTTTGAGGCGAGGAGCCCGGGAGGTGGGGCTAGGTGTAATGAGTGACGTTGAATTGGCCACGCTCGCCCAGTCACATGACCACCCGGCCACGCCTGCCCAGCCACAGAACCAGCAGTTAAATTATTGAAATCCCACCGCTGGCTGTATCTGCATGTAATTTCTCTCTCTTTTCAATATTTTAGTTATGGATGTACAAGCTTTTGAAAGGCTATTGGGACCGTGCATGGAAATTATGAAAAGGAACATCGCAAACTATGAGGAGCAATTGGTGGCTCTGTTTGGAACAAACATGGATATTTCTGAGCCCAGCGCATGAAGAACGGGAGCTACGCAACCTGTGTATGACAAATAGCACAGTATGAACACAAAGTCTTATCTTCCTATAGATGCTAAGCATTGTTCTTGATTTTACAGGGGCTTCGGTTCCTTTGCGCCCCCCTGTCTCAATTATTATTTTTAATTTGCCTTTTTTCTTTTTTGTACAAAGTCATTCAGATGTATCGGTACGCGGAGTAGGCAGATTATTCGATGGGCCCAGTGGGGAAATGTAAAATTTGTTACTACCGGTTCTGTGGGCGTGACTTGGTGGGGGAGGGGTAATAGGACTGAGTGGGCGTGGCCAACTTTCTTTTTTCTTTTTTAACTTTTAAAACCATTTTTTTCTACAACCTCTTGGGCTGAAGAGGTTGTAAAAAAAGTGCTTTTAAATGCCTCTGATGATCCCAGCTGACTTGCCTGATCGGCAGAGGCTTTCTTTTTTTCTTTAAAGCCCCCGATGATCCCAGCTGAGCCGCGCGATCATCGGAGGCTTTTTAAAAAACTTTTAAAAGCATTTTTTTCAGCCAAAGAGGTTCTAAAAAAAAAATGCTTTTAAAAATAATTTAAAAAAGGCTCTGATTGCGCGGCTCAGTTGGGCAATTGTGGGGGGGGGGGGTGCAGGGATTTTTGCTACCGGTTCTCCGAACCGCCCACCTTCATCGCTACCGGATCGGGCGATCCGGTCCGAACCGGGAGCATTTCACCCCTGGATGGGCCCTTCTTTAAAAGCATTTGGGTCCACCAGCATTTCAGCTTTCCAAGAACATCAGGTTCAAAAACCTTCGATGGCAGAATGCACGATCTTCTACAGGTAGTCCCGACTTACAACCCTTCATTTAGTGACCGTTTCAGAGTTACAACGGCACTGAAAAAAGTGACCCAGGACCATTTTTCACACTTAGAACCATTGCCGGCCTCCCATGGTCAGATAATTTACATTCGGATGCTTGACAACTGACTCACATTTATGACGGTTGCAGTGTCCTGGGGTCATGTGATCCCTTGGTGTGACCTTCTGACAAGCAAAGCCAACTTATTTAACAACCGTGTTACTAAATATTTAACAACTGCAGTGATTCGCCTAACAAATGTGGCAAGAAAAGCTGTAAAACCGGACAAAACTCACTTAACAAAATTCTCACTTAACAACATACATTTCGGGGCTCAATTGTGGCCGTAAGTTGAGGACTACCTGTGTGATGTTATAGATTTGGAAGGATTTTTCACTTGTAAAAAAATTTTAACGGCTTTTGTAAATCACTTATAAGTCTTTCAATTTTACGTGTCTGTGGAGATTCTTGGTCATCCAGGTCTTGGTTGTCCCAAATGTGCTGTTTCAAAAGTCAACTGGACTTTCTGGTTTTTTCCTTGAAGACGTTTCGCTTCTCCCCCAAGAAGCTTCTTCAGTTCGTTACGAACCGAAGAAACTTCTTGGAGGAGAAACGAAACAGCTTCAAGGAAAGATAAAACTCCAGTTGCCTTTTGAAAAAACACATTTGGGATATTTCATTTAAGAAGTCCCAAGATGTCCAGTATTGCAATCCAAACATATGTGCAAACCAGTGGTGAAATTCAAACTTTTTTTACTACCGGTTCTGTGGGTGTGGCTTGGGGGGGGCGTGGTGTGGCTTGGGGGCGTGGCAGGGAAAGGATACTGCAAAAACTCCATTCGCACCCCACTCCAGGGGAAGGATATTGCAAAATCTCTATTGCCACCCC
>WNWU01000049.1:6390119-6405842 GCA_012654045.1 Ptyas mucosa | reverse complement strand
GAGAGAGAGAGAGAGAGAGAGAGAGAGAGAGAGAGAGAGAGAGAGAGCTAGATATATAGCTAGCTAGATAAATATAAATAGATGAAAGAAAAAAGAGAAATGAGATGATTCATAGATGAATGGATGGATAGATAGTGATTCAGTTCACGGTTTATTAACAGAAATTGGTTTAGGTTAAGTTTTATTGTGATTTTGTTCTGATTTTTTGGGGATAGCTCTGATCATTTTATTGAAGAACGAACAAGTATTGAAGACTCCAGCATATCGTTGGATGAGGGAGAACGTTTTTACTTTCTTTTTCATCCTGTTAACATCCTTGCTTCTGTCTCATTATTTCTTTCTGAACCCCGGAGGGTTGAAAAGGCCTTGAAAGTTTTGTTTTGCCATTTTCTAGATCCCACCCCTCACCCACATTGTTATATATCCTTTTCAGATGGAATCTGAGCTATGGGACATGTCTTGTCACTGTAGAGAAATAAACATTACAGACATAAACCAGATAAAATCTTCTCAGTCCTATTTTATTTAAGCCATCCCACACAAGGTTTAGAGGATGTTTTGTTTTGTTTTAATGGTCAGACACAATTCATACGTGAATAATGTATCATTTCTGTGCCAATGAGCAATAGGTTTTGATGTGTTTTTGTTTAGATGGGTTTAAATAACGTCCAAACTTCCTTTGAGCATTCCTTTCGAACTTCCTTCTAAGTCTTTTAAAGAGTCTAGTATAGGCTCTTTAAAGTTCATTGCTCTAAAAATAAATGAAGCTGCATTAGGCATAATGTGCCCTTTATCTTCTCCATTATGTTTTGACTTGAATAGCTCAAGTGACTTTGCACTTCGCCGTGTTCTCCTTGCAAAGAAATCAAGTTTCTCCCGATTGCTAACTCAGTATCTTAAAAAGGTTGCCGGTTTACTCAGCGGACTCTTAACAATGAATTACGTTTTTAGAAAATACAACTATTTCGGGATGCAGAGCCGGTTTGATTTCAGATGCTTCTGCTGTACAACATGTTGGAGGAAAGCACCTTTCTTGAAAAAATACATAAATCCAGCTTTCAAGATTAGAAATGAATCAGAACGATAAGCCCGGAGGGGCAGATTCTCAGTCGTCCGCAAAAACGCTTCAAGGAGAAGTGAATGGATTTTATTTTGCAACGCACGTCCCTCTCAGATGCGAGTTGTACTTCTATACTCCTTTAGTTCTTGTTTTAAGAATCACATTTATTATATTAAGGAGGTTCTTTAGAGCTTTGCTGGCTGAGGAATCCTGGGAGTTGACGTCTTAAAAGTTGCCAAGATTGGAGACCCCTACTTTAGAGCAAAACAAATTTTAATCTTAAATTACTCAGGACAGGCCTTCCTGCAAAGGAAGAAACCAAAAACACTTTGCAGATAATCATAATTATTTGGGTTTGCTTTTCCTTCTGTATTTTTTTTTAAAGATTTTTTGCTGACCTTTGCAAAATGAACTGATGAAAATCAAATAACAAAACACACAAAACAAGCCTCTAAATTACAAAATGCTGTAAGAACAAACGCTATAAAAATCCACCTGCTCATCAAACCTGGTGGTCAGCTGCAAGAATCACACCTGTGCTTTGTGGTTCTGCTTTATTTATTTATTGGTTCGATTTATATGCCGCCCTTCTCTGGAGACTCAGGGCGGCTTACAATGCGTTAAGCAATAGCTTTCATACTTTTGTATATACCTGCTTCGTAGGGCTTTCGCCCCCCCCCGCAAACGGTATTCTATTTTATACAAAGTCAGCTTATTGCCCCCACAATCCGGGTCCTCATTTTACCTACCTCGGAAGGATGGAAGGCTGAGTCAACCTTGAGCCTGGTGAGATTTGAACTCGCAGTAATTGCAGGCAGCTGGCAGCTAAGTGCTACTTAACAGCGCTTTAGTCCGCTGCTCCACCAAGGCTCATCATTAAACCATCTTTCCAATCAGCCGCCATGTTTCCAGTGTCTTTCTCCCCACTTGGAACTGAACCCAAATGGATATTTTCTTCCATCAGGGGCAAAACCCCACTTTCCTCACTTAGAATAGAATTCTTTTATTGGCCAAGTGTGATTGGACACACAAGGAATTTGTCTTTGGTATATATGCTCTTCAGTGTACATAAGGACAACAAAATACATTCATCAATAATAAAAAGATAACACTTAGTGATAGTCAAGGTTACTAATAAGCTATCAAATCGAACTAGGAAACAAAAACAATATAAATTGAAAGATACAAGCAACATGGTTATAGTAATAAGTGGAAAGAGATAGATACTAGTAAGGAAGAGAAGAATAATAATAATAGTAATTCAGTCTTAGTAAATTATTTGACAGCGTTGAGGGAATTATTTGTTTAGTAGAGTGATGGCATTCGGGGAAAAAACCGTTCTTGTCTTTAGTTATTCTGGTGTGCAGTGCCCTATAACGTAGTTTTGAGGGTAGAAGTTGAAACAATTTATGTCCAGGATGCGAGGGGTCTGTCGATATTTTCACAGCCCTCTTTTTTGAATGGTGCAGTATACAGGTCCTCAATGGAAGGCAGGTTTCACCTTATTTCTCATTTCTCCTTATTGCTGTGTGTTCCTCCACAAGCCATGGAAGCTTTGGACTTCCTTGTGGTCATAAGTCGAGGACTACCCACATAGGATTCTAACATGAGGATGCCCAGTTTCTAATTGAACTTGAATTTATCCCTGGAGGGAATTTTTTCCAAAATGCCCTACAAAGGCTCATTGAAATTCTGCAATTTTCCAAAGGTCCATGTTTTCCCATGTTAATTCCAAAAATTAAGAAATGTCCCTCGGTTTGCAAAAGAAAACGTCCATTCCCCACTTTTGCTGGAGGGCCACAACCAGCTGGAGACAGAAATACACGTGTCCCTAAGATTCTTGTTTACTAATGGCCGAGAGCTTTCTGGGAATTGTTGTTCCTCAACTCAGTATCGGGCGCGCCTAGAAGACCAGAGAAAACAACAACGCCCATAACCCTCTTCGGCTCAGCGAGGGCGGGCCAAAGCTGCATTTGTTCACGCCTCCCGTTCAGCTTGAGTGGCTTCCCCGCGGGCCAATCGAGCGCGCGGAAGGCATCAAAACAAGTCTTGTTTTTCCCTTCAGCTGGGCCCTGACGGGCAACGCCGTCGTCCAATGAGCGGAGAGAACTCCCGCGATGGGCGTCCCCGCCAGCCATTCAGAGCCCGAGCCCTATGGAAAAGGGGCGGCGATTTCGAGCGAGAACGAACGGGGAGGGAGGAGGGGGAAGGAAAGGGAGGTAAAAAAAAAAAAAGCTGTAGGGAGTCCTGTAATGGCGACGGGTTTGGTAAGTAGCTCAGAAGTTTTGAAGTGTTTTTGAGACGGGGGGGAAGTTGAGGGTAAGTGGGAAACGGGCGACTTCCGTCTTTTTTTTTTCTGGCGGGCTGCCGCTGAGGGGGAGACGCTGCCGAGGAAGGAAGGGGACTCCCGTGTCGTTCTTCAGCTTGTTTAGAAAATGAAAGGGGGGGGGGGAATGAAAAGGCTCCGGGATTCCTGGCGCGACTTGAGGGGAATTTGAGGCGTTTGGCTCTTCAAAACTGAGCACAACGCGATGACATTTTACCTCACGGCTCACAGTTATGAGGCGTATTTACTTCGAGGTTCCCTCTTTCTCCCCCCACCCCAATTTCTCGGACCCTTTGGGCCCCTCAGGAGCCTTTTGGCCGAGGGGGGCCCCTCCCTCTCAGGGAAGGGACCCCTCCGAGCTCGGGGACGAGCGCCCCTCCCCCACTGCCTTCTCTCCGCTGTTGTTACGCACTTCTGAATGAATGGGGCCTTTCGGCGCATGCGCCTTTCCCCCCCCCTCCCCGGGAGGAAAAAAGTTTATAAACAAGGGCCTCTGCCAGGCCTGGGGCACGTGACTGGAAAGAAGGAGCGGAGGGTGGGGGCAGCGAGAGCGGCTCCGCCCCCTCGGCTCAGAAAGGGACCAATCAGCGCCGCGAGGCTCCTCCGCCCGCGGCGCGTGACCTCCCCTCAAAACGGTCCTCCCTTCCGTGGAGCGCGCGCGAGCTCGGGTGCGCGTCTGCGTGCGGGGCGGGGTCTTTTTTCCTCGCCCCGCCCCTTCTGAGCTCTCTGAATGCGGAAGTGTTGTGGTCTGCTGCGGTGGGAGCCTGACAGCTGCTTTTCAGCAATGGGGCGACGGGGCCTGCCCTGACCCCCCCTTTTTTTTTCTTTCTCTGGGGTATTTCTTTACCTCTCTTATTTCTGAATCTGTAGCAAGTGATGGATTAAGTGTTGCTTTTCAAGACGTACATTATGTCACCAAGGGGCTGCCCCCAAAGAAGAGAGGGTCAGCCTATTCTCCAAAGCACCTGAAGGCAGGACAAGAAGCAATGGATGGGAAGTAATCAAGGAGAGATACAATCTTGATCTAAGGAGAAATTTCCTGGCAGTTAAATATACTGACTGGATGATTGAGTCTTCATTGACATTGACGTCAATCAGTGGAACAATCAGTCGGTGGAAAGAGTTGCCTCCAGAAGCTGTGGAACCCCATCACTGGGGTTTTTTTCAGAAGAAATTGGACAACCATTTGTCTGAAAGGATGTAGGGTTTCTGCTTGAGTGGGAAGTTGGACTAAGAGACCTCCAAGGTCCCTTCTGACACTGTTCTGTCACCAGAATCCTGAGGAATTGCTGTTTTAAGATTATTTCTTTCCAGTCTTTGATTTATTATCTCCTCACTTGCAATCAATGGCCCGTTGGGCTAAAGTTAACACCAAGATTAACACTTAGACCAACAATCTAGAAGTAAACAATACCCCAATCAAGGAATTTGGTGAGCCTTGGTGGAGCAGCGGACTAAAGCGCTGTTAAAGTAGCACTTAGCTGCCAGCTGCCTGCAATTACTGCCAGTTCAAATCTCACCAGGATCAAGGTTGACTCAGCCTTCCATCCTTCCGAGGTAGGTGAAATGAGGACCCGGATTGTGGGAGCAATAAGCTGACTTTGTATAAAAAAGAACACCGCTTGGGGGGGCCAAAAGCCCTACTAAGCAGGTATATATAAAAGCATGAAGGCTATTGCTTAACGCATTGTAAGTCGCCCTGAGTTTCCGGAGAAGGGCGGCATATAAATCGAACCAATGAATAAATAATAAACTACCAACACAGACGAACAAGCAAACAGTAGACAACAGTTTAATCAAGGAACCACCAATACCACACCTACCAACTCTGATAGGTCGAGCCACTAGTATATAAAAATAACATCAAACCTCACTCCCTTGTAACACTGATGACATTACCTAGTTGGGTAATGAAATGTGTACAAGAAACCATACTCGGGGCACACCAGGGACCTCCCCTTTATCAGTTGCCTCAATCATTCAAGGGAGTCTAGGTGACACACAGTATACTAAAACAAGTAAAAAGCATTCTATCAGGGAAGGAAATGTCAAGAACCAAGCATAACGTTGCCGCGCCCCGGAGCCTGGGCTAGAACAGGGGTCCCCAACCCCTGGTCCATGAACTGGCACCTGTCGGTGGCATGTCAGCAATCAAATAATGCAAACAAGCAGAGCCCCATCCATGGGATGTAGGCAGCATGCAAAGCCATGTCCCCTCTGGTCTGTGGAAAAACCTTTCTCTATGGAATCAGTCCCTGGTTCCCAAAAGGTTGGAGGGCACTGGCCTAGAGAAAGATTTTTTTTAAAAAGAAGACTATTCCCATATTGCTCTCTAGAAGGTTACTGTATGTTGATATTTCTATAAAGTCTATGAAGATCCAGTGTGGTGTACAATACTGGTTAACGTGTTGACCTACAAACCAGGAGACTCAGAGTTCTAATCCTGCCTTTGGCATGAAAAACTGGCTGGGTGACTTTGGGCCAGCTATCCTCTGCCAAATTCACTTCGTAAGGTTGTTGTTATGGGTAAAATAGGAAGAGGAAGGAGTGTTTGGTATGTTTGCTGCCTTAAGTTGTATATGGGGAAAAAAGGATAAAAATCTTAACAAAAACAGTCATCAGAAGTTGAGAATGACTCAGCGAAGAATGGCCTACCATGAGAATGATGTTGGGATGCAATCACATGTTGATAAATCATTCTCCCTTTCCCAAAAGCCAGAAAGCCAGACACAAAAACAAAGATCTTACAAGAATACAAAGTTAAAATGCACTGGACTGGTAAAATAGCATAATTAGTTCAAGGAATACCAGTGGCCATTTAGCGACAAGAATGCCACACAATTAGCAGAAAAATAAAATCAAAGTAGATATAAAGACAGAATTTGAGGTTGTGAATCTCTTTGTGTATTTTTTTTTAAAAAATGCACAATTAAATGTTTGTAGGTCAAACTTTAGAAAAGCTGTTTGTTTATTTGTAAATAGATGTGCCAAGGATCCTAAGTATAAAACCATCAACATTAATACAAAGAGTTCATTTTTCATTTGAATCTTATTTGGAAAAGAAGCATACCTAATCTGGAGCTAGTGATCTGTGTTTTCACCTTGGATTGTCAGTGTGGTTGCCTCCCTCGGATGAGATGATCTATTCAGATTTGTTTGTTCTATTAAATAAATTTGGGGATAGGCACATGTGATGACATAATTTGTTTTTAGATACAGCAGCGTGTGTCACATATGTTGCTTTTCTAGCGTGCTTTGCTAAGTACTTAAGGAGCTTGGAACGTTGGGCATATGGCAGACTCTGATAGGCCATTTCTAAGGCAGATAAGCAAACAGTTCATGACAGCTTAGGATACGGTAGTACTTTGGTTTACGGGTCTTATGTGATGTTATTAAAGAATATGGTCATTTTTACTTGGAATTAAAAGTTCACCATAGCACTTTGCAGCTGCTTAAAAATCACCTGGGACTTGCTTATGTAACAGTCACACATTTGGCTTCCAAACAGTGGGAAACTGAGCATTTTCTATATAGCAGGTTTAGCTGAGTGTCATCTCTGTGAAAATATTGTGTTTATTTGATACTGTCACATCTTCCTACCCGTGCTGTTTCTGGTTATTGTCTTTATTACGGAGTGCATTGAACGTTTCAGGATTTCCAAACTAAAATAAACTGTTAAACTGAACTATTAAAAAAAGCAAAATACGAAGTATAGGCAAAATAATTAAATTAAGAATGTTTGAGCTGGCATACGTTCTAGAGGTAGTGCAAAGAAAATGTTTTAAGTCTCTTTCCCATCATTTTTACACATGTTTGAACTAATGTACAGTGTTCTGTAATAAATTAAGTATCTTGTGAGGAGAAGACAAGCATCTGTGTTCTGTCACTTCCCTGATTGTGGAATATATATATATCTGTGTGATGGTCAGGACTTTATAACAATCTTATAGCTAGAATAATTAACCATTACTTATTTATTATTAATCTTGCATGAGGCCATCAACTCCCAATTAAAACACTGCATGAATCAGTTTTTATTTTTTTGCTCTCACTGGTTGCCCATAACTTTTCTAGAAAAATAAAAAGACTTAAAAGTGACCTACCACAAAACATTGCTGTGTGTTTATGTTTAAATTGCCAGCTGTGGCCTTTCCCAGATTTTTTTTTTCATCCAAGATTTCTCTTTATGCTTCGCCTTGCTTCCCCCCCCCTCCCCCTTAGAGTTCTTAAAACGGCCAATACTTCAGGGTGAAACGTTGCTGAATACTTTAGCTAACTCTGTGAATAATTCTTGTTCCAGTCAGATAATTTGAAGCGCCCTACAATGGTTTGGGAAATAAAGACAAACCAGATGCCTAGTACGGTGCAGAAAGTCCTGTTGGTGATGGACAAGAGAACTTCAGGAATGAACGAGGCACTGGACTTACTGAAGTGTAACGAGAATATTCCGTCTTCTCCTGGATATGCGTCTTCTGACGAACATATGGAACTCGGTAAGTATCCGTTCAAGATTCTTGTATTTTAAAGGACAGTTCCTTTAAAAAATCAATGCAGGTAGTCCTTGACTTACAACTACATTTGAGCCCAAAATTTCTGTTGTTAAGGGAGACATTTTGTAGTTTTGCCCCCTTTTACAACCTTTCTCCCTAGTGATTCTTATCAAATTGCTGCATTTGATAAGTTAGTAACCCGGTTGTTAAATGAATCTGGTTTTCCCCATGGGCTTTGCTTCTTAGAAGGTTGCAAAAGGGGATCATATGACCTTGGGACACAGCAACGAACCAGTTGCCAAACATCTGAATTTTGATCACATGATCGTGGGGATTCTGCAAAGACCACAACTGAACTACCAATAATCTTTTCCGCTATCCTCACCACTCTGCCCAGCCTTCCTGTCCAAATGCCTCCAAACCACACAGTAAGACAGAGAAAACAGAGAATATAGAAGAACGGAAATCATGTGGAAGGAGAGAAAGGCAATGTGAAGGATAAATATGTGAGAAAGAGCAGGTAGAAAATGCAGCAGAGAGGTTGACAGAAGTTTGGGAAATATGGAGCGTGACCGACCCCATCCCATCTTCACTGGGCCGCTCATCACCTGGAGTCCCTGGAGGCCTCCCATTTTTTATTCCTAGTCCAGGCGGTGCGACATGGTAGCTTAAAAGAGATAAAAATACGTTGAGTTTAAGATGATGGCTAGTGTATTGTTTATAATCAAGATAATTGTCCTGGCTGAAGCTTGGTGGAAAAGAACCAGGGATTATAAAAACAAACAGAATCACCTCCCGGAAACGAGCAGCATCAAACCAGTTTTTCAATCCTGTCAAGAAATCTGGATGCAGAGGTTCATGAAGCTCAAGGGGTTGAGATCCATAATTTCACAGTTTCTGAAATTGACTTTCATAAATTAAAAGTTAAAAATTACCTTTTAGTACATATTCTAAGTAAAGAGGTCTCCAAACCGGGCAACTTTTAAGAATTGTGGACTTCAACTCCCAGGATGGCTGGCTGAGGAATTCTAGGAGTCTTAACGTTGCCAAGTTTGGAGATCCTTGTTTCTAAGTGATATTTTTTTGCGCTATGGGATTCAGTGCCAAATTTCAGTTTGGGATTCTTCAAAGTCTCTTCAAATTGTCTTAAGGGAAGACTGCACAAATATTTCAGTTTCAGAGATCTCATTTCATAGTCCTCTTTAAGAAAACAACAGGCACACTCAGAATAAAGGCCGCATCTAACTGAATTAACCATGCTTGAGGAATTACTTTAGTTTATTTTTGTGATCTCATCCAAACATGGTATCGTAACTTTTTTTACTCAGAATATGTGGCAGTGGCTAATTGAAAATCAAGCATCATTTCATCCCAACATTCCTAAAGCGGACAAAATTCTTACATTCTGGTAACGTGACTATGTTAAAACAAACTGTGTCGGATAGGTTTGCTGCTATATTGCCCAGACCAAAAATATCTATTCTTTCAGCTAAATTATAGGTCACTGCAACCTTTCATTCCAAACTC
This sequence comes from Ptyas mucosa, assembly GCA_012654045.1. Taxonomy (NCBI): domain Eukaryota; kingdom Metazoa; phylum Chordata; class Lepidosauria; order Squamata; family Colubridae; genus Ptyas; species Ptyas mucosa. The sequence goes on along the minus strand of WNWU01000049.1, from coordinate 6,396,439 downwards.
ATTATTCACAATTAAAATATTTCAGGCAGTTAAAATATGCACATTGGAGCTTGGCTATTGTCACATTTTGTGGTTATTTTCCATATCTTCTGTATTTTCTGTTTTTTCATCTGCTTTTTTAAAATGCTGGAGGACATGACTTGATAATATCGCACAATAAAAATTCTAATTAGATTGTTCAAACTGGATTATCAAAACTCCAGAGATTACGAAGCCAAAACACTCAATTAATTTAAAACTCTTAAAGGAACTTTCATATCAAAGTACCTCCTTGACTCAGGGAGACAACTCCTCCAAACAAAGAGAGATTAACTGTTTTGTGAAACTGAGATAGTATACAAATTTTATTTCTAGTTCTTCATTGTTTAATATTGCAAATTCAAATGAGCTGCTTACTTGAGACTTTGGAGTAGTTTTCCTGAAGAGATGAAACTAAGTTTAAAAGTTCTTTCAATGATCAAATCCAAGATCACGATGAAATATGATATTTTAGCTGCATACTTCTGCTAACTGAATAAGAAATATTTAGTCCCGGTTGTTATATTTTTCAGAAGCGTTTGTAGGATCTTTCCTCCTTCCAAGTTTTTCTTTTTTCCAAGTATGTTGCTCTGGATTATTCTATTTTGGAATATATGCTCAGTTCAGATAGTTTTGAATTTATAGCCCTTCTTTTATACTGGCATTATATAAGAAGAAACAGAGTTTGGGTTTCTTGACAGGATACCATAATCTTTTTTTGAAATTGGGGAACATGTCAGCATAGTAATTCAAAAGATCTAACCCTAGAAAATATATAAATATATTTAATATTTATTAATATGTTTATTAATAGCAAAGGGTCTTATTTTTGTGTTGGGCTAGTTTGATTAAGTGGCACAGTGATTAAAAGTGCAGAATTGCAGACAAACTCTGCCCACAGCCAGAAGTTTGATCCTGATGGGGCTCAAGGTTGACTCAGCCTTCTATCCTCCTGAGGTTGGTAAAATGAGGACCCAGATTGTTGGGGGCAATGTGCTGACTCTGTAAACTGCTTAGAGAGGGGCTGTAAAGCACTGTGAAGCGGTATAACAGAATTGGAAAGGACCTTGGAGGTCTTCTAGTCCAACCCACTGTTCAAACAATACTCTATACCCGTGATGGCGAACCTATGGCATGCCTGCCACAGATGGCACACGGAGCCATATTAATGGGCACGCCAGCTGATTTTCAGGCCTTCTGGGCCCACTAGAAGTAGGGAAACAGGGCAGGGAGGCCCGTTTTTCTTTCTTACCTGACTCCAGATCCTCTCTATTTATCTGGGAAGGGCGAAAACAGCCTTCCCCGCTCCCTTGGAGGCCCTACGGAGGCTGAAAGGGCCCATTTCCCGACTCCCGGTGGGACAGGAAGTGACTTTTTTGCTGTCCCCAGCCTCCAGAGACTCCTAGAGAGGCTCCTAGAGATTCCTAGAGAGGCTCCTAGAGATTCCTAGAGAGGCTCCTAGAGACTCCTAGAGAGGCTCTGGAGGCTGGGGACAGCAAAAAATGTCACTTCCTGTCCCACCGGGAGTTGGGAAATGGGCCGTTTCAGGCCTTTGGAGGGCCTCCGAGAGAGTGAGAAAGGCTGTTTTCGCCCTTCCCAGATAAAGAGAGAGGATCTGGAACCAGATAAGAAAGAAAAACAGGCCTACCAGGCCATCCTGTGCCAGGAGCGGGGGTGGGGGTGGGGTGTTTCGCACGCATGCACGTGGGCACGTGCACGCATGACCCTCCCCCGCCCCCCCCTTTCCTGGCACGCGATGGCAAAAAGGTTAGCCATCACTGCCCTATGCCATTTGAGACAAAGGGTTGTCCAGTCTCTTCTTGAAAACCTCCAGTGTTGGAGCACTCACTGGAGGCAAGTCGCTCCACTGATTAATTGTTCGAACTATCAGGTATATAAGCCTAAATGCTCTTGCTATGCGTAGGAATAAATTTGACCCATTACCTTTTTCATTGGCAGATGATCTTCCTGAATTGCAGGCGGTTCACAGCGATTCTACCCCACCCGCCCTCTTCCAGCTAAGTGCTCATGTCTCACATCAGGAATACGCAAGGCCTTCTTGGAACCAACACACCTCAGGCAGCAGTCCAGAAAGCGCTTATCCGTGCGAGAATGGCGTGAATTGGTTGACGGAGCTGGCAAATATAGCCACTAGCCCGCAAAGCCCTCTCATGCAGTGCTCGTTTTATAACACGTATGGGATATTATTATTATTGTTATTTTCTCTACAAATTACAGACTTGCTTTAAGGTTCCTGTTTTGTATTAAAAAGGTGGAGAGAGTGTGTTTGTGTGTGTGTGTGTGTGTGTATATATTTATTTATTTATTTATTTATTTATTTATTAGTGGCCAAAATTGTGGAAAAGTGTATTATTGAGGTTTGATGGCTAATAGCACCACTTTTTTTTTGGAGTTTCAAGATAATCCTATTCCACTGCTGGAATGGCCTGGGAATAGCCCAGACCTTCACCCAATTGAAAATCTATGGAGCCGACTAAAGAAACTGGTTACTCAGAAGCGACCCAGCAATAAAACCCAGTTAATAGAAGCCGTCATTCAATCTTGGTTTCACATGATAACAGCTGCAGAAGTAAAAGACTTGGTTGACTCCATGGAAAGACATTGCAAGGCTGTAATTCATGCTAAAGGTTACCCAACTAAGGATTAACTGACATGGGGATAATTTTTGTATAAATTAAATACCATAGAAAAGTGATCATTTTTGTATATCTCGTTTTTTCTATGTGTTTCACTTTTCTTCTTTATACTGTAACTGCTATTCTAATAGCAAATCCTTCATAAAAGTTACTGCATGACATTCTTGATTAAATTATCTTTCCATTGATATATAATTTTATGGTACTACTCAAAAAAAAAGTGGTGTTATTAGCTAGTTTTAGAAAATACACTTTTCCCAAAAGGTTCCCACAATTTTGGCCACTACTGTATATATATGTGCATATATTATGTGAAGGCGATGGTCATCCATCGCCATTGTTACGTAGATACAGGTAGTCCTTGACATACAACAGTTCATTTATTGACCATTTGAAGATACAACAGCACTGAAAATAGTGACTTATGACCGTTTTACATACTTAGATAAACTCTATTAAAATAAAAAACTTAGAAACAGTACAGGTAGTCCTTGACTTACAACAGTTCCTTTGATGGCCGTTTGAAGTTACAAGGGCCCTGAGAATAGGGGCTTAACAACTATTTGTCGCACTTATAACCGTTGCAGCTTCCCCAGGGTCACGTGATCAGAATTCAGACACCTGGCAATTGACTCATATTTACGACGGTTGCAGTATGCCAGGATCACGTGATCCCCTTTTTTTGCGACCTCCTGACAAGCAATGTCATTGGGGAAAGCCGGATTCACTTTAACAACCGTGTGACTGATTTAACAACCGCAGTGATTCACTTAACATTCATTTGGACAAGGAAGGTCGTAAAGTGGGGCAAAATTCGCTTTATCTGGCTTAGCAACAGAAATGTTGGGCTCAGTTGGGGTTGTAAGTTGAGGACTACCTGTATATAATTCTGGAGCTGCCCCGTTTACACTATAAGCACAAAGATAGGGGTACTTTCCCCACATCTAACTTTGCAGAGCTGTTAACTCTACCCTGAACTAAAGAGGGCTACTGAGAATGTGTAGGACCCTTCCTCTCTCTGCATTAGTGTGTGATGGGTAAGAAAGTGAGTCAAGTCAGTAGATATTAGAAATTTCCCTTTTTCTGCTGTCACTCAAAGGACACTAGGATGTAAGTGCTAGTAGCCTGACCAGTGGATCAATAGCTTTCATTTTTAAAACTGCTGAAAATATCTTATTTAGTGCAACGAAACAACTAAATCAGCCGCGAAAGCATTTAAAAGAAGGAAATTGTACCACGAGTTATCAAATTATAACTTGACCTACATCTTAAAACGGGATCAGAATATGAAAACTTCAGATTGCCGTGCTGATTCGAGAGAAGATTAAATCCCAAAGATCCACCCACAGCCACACAAATAAGTATGCGTGCGTTAAAATCCGTCCAGAAATCTTAAATCAAACTGGTCCCAAAACACACACACACACAAAAGGAGCAAAACAGATCTCTAATCAGTTCTTCTGTTCTTGGCTCAACTAAAAATACTTTCTTGCTCAGAGGGATCTGTTAATTATTTTCTTGGAACTTAGAAGCGAGGTGTGGCCGGCTCTTCATAAAAGAAGCCCTAATTCTCTTCTGTAAATAGCAATGTTGATTAGAATACTTGGTCTTGAGATAATGGGATGTTCCAGGAGAAGAAGAATATATCTCCAGCTCGGAGTTGAACTATGGAGTCCTTGGTGTTTTTTAAGCTCGGTTGTTTTCTTGGAGATGCTTTGTTGGCAGGCCAGGTCGGTTACATCTTCAGCGCCGTTGCTCCAGGATCCAATCTGGGTTGGTCACCGGGACCAGAGATTTACTCTTATGAGCTTTCAGACTCATGCTGGAGCCCATCCTCAGGAAACTTCTCTCTAATAGACACATTAACAGAGTTGGAAGGGACCTTGTAGGTCGTTTAGTCCAAGCAGGAGACCCTATACCCGTGATGGCGAACCTATGGCACGTGTGCCGGAAGTGGGACGCAGAGCCGTCTTTCCGGGCACGCGAGCTGTCGCCCAACTCACCTGTGGCTGCGCATGCGTGCTCGCCCCATCTGGTGTTTGGGCCTCCGGTGCACATGCGCTCAATTCAGGTGACCCAGCTGGTGTTCAGAGCTCTCCTGCGCATGTGCGGGTGTTTGTGTGAAAACCGCTTGCATGCACGGATGGTGCGATTACGTGCGCCGCGCACGGGGGAAGCCGCGCAAAAGCTGCACGTGCGCAGATGGTGTGGTTGTGCGTGCCGCGCACGGCGGGGCACATACAAACGCCGTGTGCGTTCACAGATGCGTGGTTGCATGCACAGCACACGGGGGAGGAGCCATGTGACAGTGCGCGCGAAGCGCGTACCTGTTCCGCACTCAGTGAGTAAAAGTTTCGCCACCACTGCCCTACACCATTTCTGACAGATGACAGTCCAGTCTCTTCTTGAAAGTCTCCAGTGATGAAGCTCTCACAACTTCCGAAGGCAACTTCTGTTCCATGGGTTGATTGTTCTCACTGTCAGGAAATTCCTCCTTATTTCTAGATTGAATCTCTCCTTGGTCAGTTTCCATCCATTATTCCTTCTCTGGCCTTCAGGTGGTTTGGAAAACAGCTTGAGACCCTCTCCTCTCTGGCAGCCCCTCAAATATTGGAAGACTGCTATCCTGTCTCCCCTGGTCCTTCTCTGCACTAGACCAGCCATGCCCAGTTCCTGCAACCGTTCATCGTATGTTTTAGCCTCCAATCATCCCCTCATCATCCTGGTTGCTCTTCTCTGCACTTTTTCTAGAGTCTCAGCATCTTTTTGATAGTGTGGTGACCAAAACCGGATGCAGTACTCTAGGTGTGGTCCTACTAAGGCTTTATAGAGTGGTATTAGTACTTCATGTGATCTTGAGTATTAGTACCTCACTCACTCTGGTCGAGAGGAGCTCCCTGAGGATGGGCTCTAGCATGAGTCCAGAAGACAAAACCACTGGTCCCAGTGTCCGACCCAGGTTGGATCCTGCAACATTATCCTGGGACACGTACATTCGCCTTCATTCACTGTGGCCGGAGATGTTGGGTTAATGAAATGCCTGCAAAGCAAACAACCAAGCTTCGGAGACTTCCAAGGATTCCATAATGGAATGCTTAATTAGGATAGAAGAAATTTTCACGAATTAATTAAATAATTAACCATTTGCTCTACTAGGCTCTTTTCCGGCTTTGTCTTTTTGTAACCGAATGGGGAAGAAAGAGCAGTAATGATTTAAAATTTGAGTGTGTCTTTATTGATAAAAATAACGCTTTATAGAAACGTTCTCTTGCTCAAAATAAGCCTGAAATGGGATGGGGGTGGGGGAATGGATATTGGAAATTGCACTAGTATTGTTTGAAGATGATTTATCATTTAGATCTTTTATGTACACTGAGAGCTTATGCACCGAAGACAAATTCTTTGTGTATCCAATCACATTTGGCCAATAAAGAATTCTGTTCTGTTCTGTTCTGTTCTGTTCTGTTCTGTTCTGTTCTGTTCTGTTCTATTCTATTCTATTCCATTCCATTCCATTCCATTCCATTCCATTCCATTCCACCCCACCCCACCCCACCCCACCCCACTCCATTATTTCTACTCTATTCTATTCTTTCCATATTCTATTCTATTCTATTCTATTCTATTCTATTCTATTCTATTCTA
>WNWU01000049.1:6377259-6390109 GCA_012654045.1 Ptyas mucosa | reverse complement strand
TATTCTATTCTATTCTATTCTATTCTATTCTATTCTATTCTATTCTAATTCTTATTCTTATTCTTATTCCATTCCATTATTTCTACTCTACTCTACTCTACTCTTGCGTTCAAGGAATAACTATAGGAGCTTTCCCATTGTGACAGAATTGCTAACCTAGTATTCTTTGTATATCTTCTTCCTTTCTTTGATCAACATCCGTTCACACGTTCTTTTACAATCCTTCCTTAGGTCATCTCCGGTTCACTTACTAGCTACAAGCAAAAGTTTACATTCCTATGCACGCCCACCACCAGAATCTTCTCCGAATGAGACAGTTTTCCCGAAGCATCACATTGAGGAAATGCCGATCAGACACGAAAGGGTAAATTCTGTTACGTTGAAGTTGCCAAACATCAGAAACATTAAAAAAAAAAAACCTCTTATGCAGCATGACTTTATATGTTATTCTTTTATGTGTGTATTTATTTAGCAGCTGGAGCATTAGATCTTGTGTTGCAATGGACAATTCAGACAAATTAGAAATGTTGCAACTTAGCAAAAGTCCCCTTTGAAGTTTGGATTAGGGTCAAATATAGTGAAAGAAAAGGAGAGATTCCCAAAAGTGCTTTTTCCAAAGGCAAGTGGACTTTAGTTTTTCCTTGGAAGACGTTTAACCTCAGTCAGAACTGAAGAAGCTTCTTGGAGTAGAAGCGGAACGTCTTCAAGGAAAAACCAAAAGTCCAGCTGCCTTTGGAAAAAGCACCTTTGGGACCACCTGGATAACTGAGAATCTCCCTAGACGAAAAGCAGAGATGTTACAGGGGACAAAACAGCAAAACGGATGGAAGGAAGATTGTCTCATTCATTTCCAGACCTTCCATCAACACACAGCTTTGCCATTTGATCCTAGGCCAAGCAAAACATACTGGGACTTACTGGAACGCATGAGCTGTCATTAGAAGGGTCCCTTGCTTTGTCATGTCAGATTAATTGTAGGCTTTTAGGACCGCTGCCTGAAATTAATTGTGATAAGAGGTCACAAAAATATATTTTTATTGATTGGATTTATATCAATAAATTGCTTGTTCATTGGAGTGAAATATAGCCTCAAAGGATTAGATTTTAAAGAGAAAAAAGCAACTATTATTATTATTATTATTATTATTATTATTATTATTAAATTTATTTGCCACCTATCTCTCCATGGAGCTACTCTGGGTGGCTCACAACCATAAGCTCAAAATGAAGAAATAAAAAGGACATTTAAACAAAACAGAAGTAAAGTAATAGACCAACAAAACACACAAGGAAAAAGAAAACAAAGGATATACATTGATATTAGTAATTCTTAAGTTACGTGCTTATGCAAGGAATGTACAAGGGTTTTATAGCAGGGGTCTCCAACCTTGGCAACTTTCAGACTTGTGGACTTCATTTCCCAGAATTCTTTGCTGGCTGAGGAATTCTGGGAGTTGAAGTCCACAAGTCTGAAAGTTGCCAAGGTTGGAGACCCCTGCTTTAAAGCATAATTATAAGCCGCCCTGAGTCTTCGGAGAAAGGCGGCATATAAATTGAATTAATTAAATTAAATTCATTAGAAGATACAAAATTTAGGAATACGCTGGAAAGGCTTGGGAATTGTTAAATAAAAAAAAAATTAACTCCAGAAAGTTTTCTGTTTCAGGGAGTCACATGAACCCACCGTTTTGTGTGAACAGACCCAGCAATCTATACGTGCAAACTGTGGTTTTATTTTTTTCAACAGACAAACAGTGAATCAGAGTCTGGCATTTTCTGTATGTCATCATTGTCAGACGATGATGATCTGGGATGGTGCCACTCTTGGCCTCCAACTGTTTGGCACTGTTTCCTTAAAGGTAAAAATAACACTCCCCATTACGTGACTGGGTTTAATACTCAGGTTCATCTTTTACGGTTGCATTGAATTCTTTTTGTTTTTTGTTTTTTTCCCCTCCCCTAAAAAAAAAAAAATTAGGAACCCGTTTATGCTTTCACAAAGGACGCAATCAAGAATGGATCGATGTTGAAGATTTTGCTGGATCGGCCGGCTGCAGAAACGAAGCTGATGATTCGGTGGGTGCCTCTAAAGTAAGCTCTTGAGTATTTCTCTTACCGCCATTGAAAGGAGAGGAAAATGAATCAGAATAGAGCTGGAAGGGGCTTTGGAGGTCTTCTATTAGACAAATGTCTGTCCAGCCTCTTCTTTAAAAAATCCTCCAATGATGGAGCACCCACAACTTCTGGAGGCAAGTTGTTCCACTGGTTAGGAAGTTTCTCCTTAATTCCAAGTTGCTTCTCTCCTTGACTAGTTTCCATCCGTTAGTTCTTGTCCTGCCCTCTGGTGCTTTGGAAAATAAGTTGACCCCCTCCTCTCTGTGGCAGCCCCTCAAATACTGGAATGCTGCTATCATGTCCCCCCTAGTCCTTCTTTTCTCTAGACTAGCCAAACCCAATTCCTGCAACCGGGAAGCATTATTCAAAGGGAAAATATGTATGCAAATCCACTAAATAGCCGTGAAGTAATTCCCATAACAGAGAAATGACAGCATCCGAGAATTGTGAGATGAGAGGAAGAGGGCTGCTTGCTTACTCACTCCAGAGTGTTGCAATTTCCCCAGGACCAACAGATGGGCAGTAAATCACGTGTCTGTACTTTACTACTCCCCCCTACAAATTCTTGTTTCCCTAAACTGCTGATTCATGTGTAGCCAACAAGGTTTGTCGGAACTCCTGCCCCTTGTGGTGGATGTCCTGATCCCATTAAAACCATAACGATCGAGACCTTTAATTCTGTAGAAACAAGGAAGCGGCTGGGATATTAGGGAGAGCGCGATGGGGGCTGGATTCCTTAGGGCTCCCTGATAACGGTTGTGTTCCTGCAGGGCTACGGCGCTGATGGATTGAAACTGATATCGCACGAAGAGAGCGTTTCCTTTGGCGAGTCAGTGCTTAAATTGACTTTTGATCCCGGCACAGCAGCTCAGGATTTACTCACTGCCGAGTGCAGACTAGATCACCCCTTCTATGTTAAAAATAAAGGTAAAGGGGGGAAAAATGTTCTTTTTGTCATACACGATTTAAAAAAAATAAAAAAAAATACGGGGAGTCCTTGACTTAACACCACCACTGAGCCCAAAATTTCTGTTGCTAAGATGAAACATTTGTGAAGTGACTTATGCCCCCATTGGATGACTTTTCTTGCCACGGTTGTTAAGTGAATCGCTGCAGCTCTTAAGTTAGTAACAGGGGTGAAATCCAGCAGGTTCCGACAGGTTCTGGGGAACCGGTAGCGGAAATTTTGAGTAATTTGGAGAATCGGCAAATACCACCTCTAGCTGACCCCAGAGTGGGGTGGGAATGGAGATTTTGCAGTATCCTTCCCCCAGGAGTGGGGAGGGAATGGGGATTTTGCAGTATCCTTCCCCTGCCATACCCACCAAGCCACACCTACAGAACCGGTAGCAAAAAAAGTTGGATTTCACCACTGGTTAGTAACCTGGTTGTTAAGTGAATCCGGCTTCTCCATGGACTTTGCTCGTGAGAAGGTCGCAAAAGGGGATCATATGACCCTGGGACACTTTGACCGTCATAAATGTGAGTCAGTGTCTGAATTTTGATCATAGGGGGGATGCTGTACCGGTCATAAGTGTGCAAAATGGTCCTAAGTCACTTTTTTGCATGCTGTTGTACCTTCAAACGGTCACTAAATGAGCTGTTGTAAGTTAAGCACTACTTGTATAGTATCCTCAATAGCTCAATAACTTAATAACTCAAAAGCAGGATTGACACAAATTGCAAAATACCCCGAAAGCATCTAAAATCTTAACTTCTGTTCCAAAAAACCCCGGCATCCCAGTGAAGATATCGCAACTGGTGAATAACCTATGCGTGGTATTGCTTGCCAACTTTTTGAGATAGTAGTCCTCACCTTACGACCACAGTTGAGACCAAAATTTCCATTGCTAAGCAAGGCAGTTGTTAAGCGAGTGCATTTTATGACCTTCCTTGCCACCGCCGTTAACGAACCACCGCTGTTGTTAAGTGAATCCTTCGGTCATTAAACGAATCTGGTTTCCCCCATTGACTTTGCTTGTCGGAAGCCGGCTGGGAAGGTTATAAAAGGGGATCACGTGACCCTGGGGACAGTGCAACCGTCATGAGTACATGCCAGTTGCCAAGCAGCTGACTTTTGATCATGTGACTGAAGATACCGCAATGCAGGAGTGAAATCCAGCAGGTTCTGGGGAAATGGTAGCGGAAATTTTGAATAGTTTGGAGAACCAGCAAATACCACCTCTGGTTGGCCCCAGGAGTGGGGAGGGAATGGGGATTTTGCAATATCCTTCCCCCAGGAGTGGGGAGGGAATGGGGATTTTGCAGTATCCTTCCCCTGCCATGCCCACCAAGCCACGCCCCCAGAACCGGTAGGGAAAAATTTTAGATTTCACCCCTGCCACAATGATCGTAAGTGTAAAAGCCGGTCATAGTCACTTTTTTTCAGTGCCGTTGTAACTTCAAACGGTCACTAAATGAGTGATGGTTAACTCGAGAATTATCTGTATTCACAATCAAGAAATAAAAGCAGGAACGATTCTAAAAACTCTGTTTGTTGTGGCACAGAATTACTGAATTTGGAAAGTCGGTTAGAGTTTTCCTCTGAGCCATTTGACCCCTAGACCAAATCACGACACAGTTATTATTGAGTTTCTTTCTTCAGCTTTACAGTTTCTCCGAATAAGTTCGCCATTTCTAGCGGTCAAGCTACCCGATTAGACGTTGGAGACTGTGAGTTCAAGTCCCGCCTTAGTCGTGGAAACTGGTGGGCGACCTTGAGCCCAACCCCCACCTCACAAGGTGGTTGTTGTGGGGAAAATAGAAAGAGGAAGGTTGTATTGGCCACCTTGGCCGCCTTGAGTTACAGCATTTGTAAAAATAATAAAGATGGGATATAAATAAATAAATAATAAATAAATGTCATTGTTTTGCCCATATCCAAGGCCAGATCTACATTATTTCACAGTCTGTAGAGATTCTCAGTCATCCAGGTTATGCTTGTCCCAAAGGTGCTTTTTTTTAAGGAGGCAACTGGATTTTCTTGGTTTTTCTTTTGAAGACGTTTCCCTTCTCATCCAAGACGCTCCTTCAGCTCTGACAGGATAGTTGGGGGAATGGAAAGATTTATATTCCTTGCAGACAGCTGGAAAAATTGCAAACTACAGGAACTATTAGCACTACTCAGGTGACCCAGATAAACCTGCAAGTGGCCTCAACGACCCTCTAAAAAGGATGCAATTTTTCCAGCTGTCTGCAAGGAATATCAACCCTTCCATCCAGACAGAGCTGAAGAAGCTTCTTGGATGAGAAGCAAAACGTCTTCAAAAGAAAAAACAAGAAGTCCAGTTGCCTCCTGAAAAAGTATATCTTTGGGTATTTCACAGCTGCTTTCTTCATTTTTGGCTAAGCCCATCTCGTTTGAAACCTTTCTGGATCTGGATTGCGTCTTATCTAATCGTTTCTTCTTTTTCTGTTTTTCTTTTTTTTTTGTTCAGGTTGGTCTTCTTTTTATCCAAGTTTGACTGTGGTTCAGCATGGTATTCCATGCTGTGAAATGCACCTTGGTGATATCTGCCTACCTCGTGGACACCCTGAGGCGATAAACTTTGACGATTCTGGTGTTTTTGATACATTCAAAAGGTAATTCTCGAAGCAGAGGCTATATAATTCCGTCTTTTCTTTCAAATATGTGAAATTCTGGTTTAGGCATACGGGAGGTGTTTTTAAAGGTTGAGTAAGAGCAAACAAATTGGATCATAATTCCCACATCCCTAAAATTCAGCTATTTCAGTTAATGCATATGCTTTTTTAAAAGCTGACGTTTTAAAGGAATAACATTTTTAATACTATTCCTGGACATATAATTTATTTAATTCAAAAATCTAGCTTTACATATCTTCCACTAGAGGGTGGAAGGCTACCAGTTCTAGGCTGCGTAAACAGATTCTTTAAGTTGGAAGCCCATGTTTGAAGTAATTCCTGCAAACGTTATTTAGTTCTTTGGCTATAGTTCTGAAAGTAGAATAGGATTAATTTTAAGCTTATTTAATGAGACGTCAAAGCCATTCACATTTTTTTTTTATGATGCTAGGTAACAAAATGGGTTACGATGCTAGGTAACAAACTAGGTTAGCGTAACAAAAGAGGGCTAATCTTTCACTTAAAAGGCTAGCATGAGTAGTAAATCAATATTGTTATGTATGGGGTTCTTGATGCTCTCTGAGCTTGGTGGTTTTCTTCCAGACGTTTCGTTACCCAGCTGGGTAACATCATCAGGGTTATAAGGGAGTGGTCTGTCAGTTTATATACAATCAGTCTGCTAGGAATACTCCCACCACTGACAGGGCAAGCTACTAGAGACCAAACCCCACTCCCATCCAGCACTGATGATATTACCTAGTCGGGTCATGAAATGTCTGCAAGAAAATCACCAAGCCGAGAGAGCATCAAGGACCCCCACAGTCCTCTCCCCTTCCTCCTCCTCCTCCTCCTCCTCCTCCTCCTCCTCCTCTCTGTAAACCCTACTCCCTTCTATCACTGATGATGCTACCTAGTTGGGTCATGAAATGTCTACAAGAAAACAACCAAGCTCAGGGAGCACCAAGGACCCCACAGTCCTCCCCCTCCCCCTCCCCCTCTTTCTGCACTCTGCAAACCCTACTCCCATCCAGCACCGATGATGTTACCTAGTCGGGTCATGAAACGTCTGCAAGAAAACCACCAAGCCCAATGAGCCCCAAGGACTCCCGCAGTTCAACCCCGAGCTACAAATTATTCTCATCTATTGACACACTGTTAGGATACTATTCGAGGGCAAGCCCAGAATTCGTTTCTAAAGCGACCTTTCTTTCCAGTTACGATTTTACACCCATGGACTCCTCCGCGGTCTACGTGTTAAGCAGTATGGCTCGTCAGCGGCGGGCTTCTCTATCCTGCGGGGGCTCCGGGAGCCCAGACTTTGAAAGATCCGACGGTGGGCCTACCCAATCCACACAGACTGCCTCCATGTACAGCAAATCCGGCAAAAACCACCACTCAGGGACTGCAAGTACTGTTAGTGCCACTTCTCCCAACAAATGCAAAAGACCAATGAATGCCTTCATGCTTTTTGCCAAAAAATACCGAGTAGAATATACTCAGATGTACCCAGGAAAAGATAACAGGTAAAGAGCCTCCGAATTCTGATTTCTATACCATGTATGTTCACCCCTGGCCAGCTGGGTTTCATTGGATGAAATCAAATATTCGTTAACTTTGGGTTTCAATTAAAAACCATATTTTAGGCTGCAGAATACGTACTTTCAGTCTGCAATGCCATGAGCAGGAAAAGGAAAAACCTAGTGAGTGTAATGAAACCGTTTGCTTCCATTGACACCGGCTTACATGCTTAGCTTGGAATTTATCATTTAATGGCGCCGAACATTTTAGGGAGGGAGTTAGAATAGAAGCCAGTGGTAGATTTTAGATTAACTCTATTAAAATTTAAAAAAAAACCCTGAGAAATAGTACAGGTAGCCCTTGACTTACAACAGTTCGTTTAATGACCGAAGTTACAACAGCAGTGAAAAAAGTGACTTACGGTCGTTTTTCGCACTTACAGCAGCCCCAGGGTCATGTGATCAAAATTCAGATGCTTGGCGACTGACTCAGACTTGTGACGGTTGCAGTGTCCCAGGGAGGCAGGGAGTGTCAGGTAATCCTCTTTTGCGAACCTTCTGACAAGCAAAGTCAATGGGGGGAAAGGCAGATTCATTGAGTGACCGTGTTAATAATGTGAAAAGCCGCAGTGATTCACTTAACAACCGTGGCAAGAAAGGTCATCCAATGGGGTAAGTCGGTAACTCGGTTGTTAAGTGAATCTGGCTACCCCACTGACTTTGCTTGTCAGGAGGTTGGAAAAGGGGATCGTCATAAATATGAGTCAGTTACCCGAGTGTCTGAATTTTGATCCCATGACCCACAGGGAGGCTGCAATGGTCGTTAAGTGTGAAAAATGGTCATAAGTCACTTTTTTCAGTACCGTTGTAACTTCGAACCCACCGTTGTAAGTTGAGGACTACCTGTACATTCCAACTCAGCACTCATGTTGACAGGTGTACAGTGTTCCCGAAAAACATCTCTTCAGCTTGGTTAAGGCTTTTAAAAAATAATAATCCTAGAAATACCACCAAAAACGTCAGTCTGAAAATTAAAGAGTTTTGCAACTACTGCTTACGCTAAGGGTATTGTGGAGTAGTTTTAAAAAAAACGTGCCAAGGATAGAAATAAGTGCTGAAGTCTTTCCTGGATCTATTCTCCACACACACACACACACACACACACACACACACACACAAACACACACGCACACAAAAGGAAATAGGGAAATTAACATTCTCCTGCTGGCTTGACTTGACCCTTCTTCTCCGCAATCTGTCTCTCCTGCAGAGCCATAAGTGTGATACTCGGTGACAGGTGGAAGAAAATGAAAAACGAGGAAAGGCGGATGTACACGTTAGAAGCCAAGGCCTTGGCTGAAGAACAAAAACGTCTGAATCCCGATTGCTGGAAACGGAAACGAACAAATTCAGTACGTGGTTTTTCCACTTTTGCCATTCCCTAAATCTCTTGGTCCTTAAGAGTATAGATAGAACGGGGGTCCCCAACGTCCCCCGGTTTGTGGACCGGCATGCCAGCAACCTGTCCGCGCAAACAAAACGAAACCCCCTCCACGGGATGCAGGAACCACGTGCAACCACACCCCCTCCAGTCCACGGAAAAACCTCTCTCCACGGAACCGCTCCCTGGCTGGCACCCAAAAGGATGGGGGCCACTGTTGTAGAAGAAACTATTAATAAAAATCCAGCTGCATTTCCAATGAAATGTCCAGATCTAGAAGGAGACCCCTTTCTCTGTTCAAGGGGATCCAGTTTGCCTTAAGTTGGCTTTATGGTCCCAGAGAAAGAGTTAACACCATTAGGGTTATTCCAGGATACACAAGGAGTAGATAATGGACCTCTCCAGAATCTAATCTAATCCTTGCTCCACTTAATTTTTATCGTAGTTTCGAGAAGGCGGCAAGAAAGCCCGCAAGCCAGCATTTGGTCAAGGGACTAAGCGAGTTCAGACTTCTGACGAGGCAGTCGTTCGGCAGGATGAGAGTCAAGTTCACTTCCTTGGCTCCCCCCCCCCCCCACACACACATACACACACACTTAAATATATCAAAAAGGTAAAATTAGAGTCCCTGCGGATTTAAGAGCCTTGGATAGTACAGTGGTCTAAAGCACCCTGTTATTAACACCAGCTGCCTGCAATTATTGCAGGTTCGAATCTCACCAAGGCTCAAGGTCAACTCAGCCTTCCATCCTTTCTAAGGTAGGTAAATTGAGGACCCAGATTGTGGGGGCAATAAGCTGACTTTGTATGAATATACAAAAGTATGAAGGCTATTGCTTAGCGCACTGTAAAGCCGCCCTGAGTCTCCGGAGAAGGGCGGCATATCAATCAAATTAAAAAAAAAAAAAAAGCTGCCGCCACACTTAAATAGATAGTGGCTTTTTAATCCATTGAGGCCAACAGTCTATATTTCTCTTAAAGGTGACACTGAGAAAAAAAGGTTAGCTTTCTCCGTTGCTAAAAAAAAACAAACAGGGAAAGTAAACATAATTGGTCAGTCCGCTTGCAGCTGTCGCTTTAATTCGACCCATATCCAAGGAGACGCTTCTAAATACAGGAAGCCCTCAGCTTGCAACCACAATCGATGTTGCTAAGTGAGAAATTCGTGAAGTGAGTTTTGTCCCCTATTACGACTTTTCTTGCCACGTTGCTTAAGTGAATCCCTGCAGTTTGTTAAATCAGTAACACGGCTGTTAAGTGAATCTGGCCTCCCCCCCCTTGACTTTGCTTCGCAAAGGGTCCTGAGTGGCGCAGTGGACTAATTCACTGTTATTAAGATCAGCTGCCTGCAATTACTGCAAGTTCAAATCCCACCAGGCTCAAGGTTGACTCAGCCTTCCATCCTTTCTAAGGTAGGTGAAATGAGGACCCAGATTGTGGGGGCAATAAGCTGACTTTGTATAAATATACAAAAGTATGAAGGCTATTGCTTAACGCACTGTAAGCTGCTCTGAGTCTCCGGAGAAGGGCAGCATATAAACCAAATTTTAAAAAGGGGGGGGAATCACGTGACATCCCGCTCCCCCGGAACACTGCAACCATCATAACTGTGAGTCGTCAAGCGTCTGAATGTTAATCACGTGATCACAGGGGTGCCGCAGTGGTCATAAGTGTGGAAAACGGTCATAAGTTGCTTTTTTCCAGTGCTGCTGTAACTTCGAACGGTCACTAAATGAACTGATGTAAATCCAGGACTACTAATAATTGAAATTTCAGCTCTTACCTCCACTCGATTGAAAGTTTTGGCTTCCTTATAGAGAACAGTCTGAAATACTGCAGGTATCCAGTCCACCGGAGTGCAAGTTTTTTATTCTGTGTTTTATTGATTTTCTTTAATTTAATAAGCATATTTTTTTAAAAAAAATATGCTTATTAAATTCCAAATTTACCTCACCAAATTCCAATCTCTCAAAGCATATGAGTAATCTAGAGGATAACTACCGTATTTATCGGCGTATAACACGCACCTTCATTTTAAGAGGGAAATTTCAGGAAAAAACTACGCTCCGACGGCCGCGAGAATTAGACGTGAGGAAGGCGTGGGTTGCCGGTACTTGTTAATACTGTAAAAACATGGCTTCTTAACATTATATCGGCGTATAACACGCACACATCATTTGCCCCCTATTTTCAGGGGGGAAAAGTGCGTGTTATACGCCAATAAATACGGTAGTTTTTATGCGTTTGTACGTTTAACAATGCAACCCTGCCAGAATTGGCATGAATCATGCATGTTGTTTAAAATACATGTAGTCCTTGTTCGTTTAGCGATCATTCAAAGTTACAACGGCACTGAAAAAAAGTGACTTATGACCGTTTTTTCACACGTATGACCACTGCAGCTTCCCCTGTGGAGACATGATCAAAATTGGACATTTGGCCACTGTCTCACATTTATGACGGTCGCAGCATCCCCCGGGGGGGGGGTCATGTGACACCTGCCCCCCCCCTTTTGCAACTTTTCCAACGAGCAAAGTCAACGGGGAAGCCAGATC
This sequence comes from Ptyas mucosa, assembly GCA_012654045.1. Taxonomy (NCBI): domain Eukaryota; kingdom Metazoa; phylum Chordata; class Lepidosauria; order Squamata; family Colubridae; genus Ptyas; species Ptyas mucosa. The sequence goes on along the minus strand of WNWU01000049.1, from coordinate 6,378,899 downwards.
CACTGAACTAACTTTAATCGCCCTGCAGCGATTCACTGAACAACTGTGGCAAGAGAGGTGGTAAAACGGGGCCAAATCCATTGAACAGCTGTCTTGCTCAGTGACAGAGATGTTGGGCTCCCTCGCGGTCGTAAGTCGAGGACGACCTGCGATTTACTAAAGAACCAAACCTGCAGCGTGTTCTTTACGTCCACTTTATATTTTGGCTGTAAGAAAGTTGAACCCAGAACAAGTAATTTAATTCATGATTTCCACGAACAATTTTCCCCTGGTCTTTTAACGGGTGTTTTTTTCATTTTGTCTTCCTTCCCAGGGCTCTCAGTAGCATCCAGATGGAATTCTAATAAATCCACGGTGATGGGAAGACACGATCAAGGTTTCGTGATTTGTTGTGGCGGTGTGACTATAATACACTGGCATCATTGCAGTCACTAGGAATGAAGTTTTGCTTATTACGGTAGAGCATTAAGCAAGCTAAAAGTATCAACATTTAAAAAAAAAACAACAAAAACCAAATTGCCTTATATATTTTTTTTCCCCCTTCCAAACTACATTATATGTCTATCAGGTGTAATAGGCTTGAACATGGATATCCTGTGGTGCTAAGGAATAGTAGGAAGAAACGAGGAGCTTTGTATAAAAAGTTTTATTTTCTAAGGAAAAAAAAATGCACAAAAAAGGGGAAGTTTAAAACAAACGTGTAACAGCTGTTTATAGAACAATTCTTATTGCTGATTAATACGTATTGCACAAACTATGTAATTAAAACTACCAATTTTTTGCAAGCTGGAATTTTCTGACATATAATTATAATGGATTTCTAGTTTGCCCGGTGCCAACAAAAATATCAAGAATACGTGGCAAAAGCGAATAGTATAATGTACATTATATGTAGCAAAACGTTGTCTATACAGGAAGGTGTCGCCATTATAATTTATATTTTGGGTGTGATACACCTTCCCTCGTAAAATAGAAGGCTGGAGAGAAGCCGGAGCTGCATTGGAAAAGATTAAAACCCGCAAGCAGATTGCATTGTTCAAGAGGAATGGTGCTTTTGCAATACTTTTCATTTATTGTTAATTTTTTCCCCCCCATCCTGCATATTTTAAAAAGATTTTATTTTGCCATAAGACATCATTTATGGTGGGGACAAACCTTGCACTTATTTTCGGTGCAATATTTGCACTTTACTTCCCCCCCCCCCTTCCATCTATCTAAAAAATAGAGCAGATATATATATTCGATTAATGGCTACTTTTGCTGTGAACATTTACAACATAGCTTTTAATATTACTAAATAGTGTGTTTCTGTCAAGAAATCACAAGAAATTTCAGCACCTGATATGTACGTCTCTTACATGTTGCTCCTATGATTTTGCACACTGTACTCTTGTATTATTTCAAAATAAATTGTAAAAAAATTATTCTTGTATATTTTCTCATATTATATAAAATATATGAAGTATCAATACAGTCTTGTGAATTGATATTACCGATTGCTTAAATTGAAGGAATGCTTGAAAACAAGGACCGGTAGAAATATTTTAATTACATTTCCGATTAGAACATTGTACATACAACATTACACTCTCGTAATCTGAAATATTTCATAAGTCAACATAAGGTGTGTGTGTGTGTGT
>WNWU01000049.1:6331101-6344111 GCA_012654045.1 Ptyas mucosa | reverse complement strand
ACCAAGGCTCTTGAATTTCACTAACATTTATCTAGTGCCAATTTAACTGGAACTTAACATATGGTACCTATTCTTTTTGCCTGACAAATAGATTGTCCGGGAGAAAACGTATCTGTGTAGTGCCTAAGAGTTGACACCAATCTGATGGTACATAATCAAATCAAATCAAATCAAATCAAATCAGGATCGTTGTCACGATCATTGTAGGTAGCCCCATAATAGCAATAGAACTTAGAATAATATACTGCTTTACAGCTCTAAGATCACGCTGCGTGCGCATGTGCAATGTGCACCAAACGCACGCTTTGTGCGGAAAAAGGAGACATTTGAAGGTAAGTAGAACAGTGAGTGGGGGGGGACAGCTGTGCCGTGTGATTTAGATTCACTAGAAAGCAGGATTTTCTGCTTTCTAGCGAATATAAATCGCACGGCACAGCTGATTGTAGGAAATACCGCTTCGGACGAACCGGTAGCTTTTTTTTATTACCGGTACAGCCGGACCGGTGCGAACCAGTAGCATTTCACCCCTGCTCCCTAAGCTTCAATCTGCTTCCATTCAAACCGGCCAATTCTAATGACTGAACCTGAACGGCAGTAGCTTCACTGCCTTTGTTAAAACAGCAAACCCAATTTCTATTTATAAACATCACTTCTGCGCTACGGAAAAACGACCTAATTCGTTGCAAGGAATCCGAAGTCTGAAATATTCTGTTCTCTAATTACAGACGGAAGCGCTCGTACTCATAATCTTGTTTCTTCTGCATGAATAGGTCCTGCGTATCGTCATCTATTTGAAGAAGTTCGGATAAAGGCTCGGCACTGCCGTTCGCAATCACATTTCTCTGAATGCTTTCGCTGTATTGCTGAAGGCGCTTCCAAAAATCATTATACAGCCGCAGTAATTTAGGATATTCGCCTTCAAAAGCCTGTTTCAGAAACATGGAAGCTGAAAAGCAAAACAAAAAGAGACCGTACAGATGTTACTCAAAGCAAGCTTGTGCGATGGTTATAACTTTTTCGTGCTGCGGTAATTAAAATCGGCGGCGTACAGGCAGTCGTCGACGTACAACCCGTTCATTTAGTGACCGTTCGAAGTTACAATGGCACTGAAAAAAGTGACTCGTGGCCGTTTTTCACACTTATGACCATTGCCGCATCCCTATGGTCACCTGATCAACTTTTGTAACTCTTGGCAACGGGGCTCGTATTTATGACAGTTTCCCAGGGTCACGTCATGAAACTTCGGACACTTGGCAACTGGCATGTACTTATGACGGTTGCAGTGTCCCGGGGTCATGCAATCAAATTTTGTGAACTTTTGACAAGCAAAGTCAACGGGGGAAGCCAGATTCGCTTAATAACCCTGTTACTAACTTAGCAACTTCAGTGATTCACTTAACTACTGTGGCCCGGAAGGTCATAAAACGGGACAAATCTCACTTGTAACAACTGTCTCACTTAGCAACAGAAATTTTGAACTCAATTGTGGTCGTAAGAAAAGGACTATCTGTATAGAAATTCAATACAGCTAGTCCTCGACTTATGGGAAATCGCTTAGTGAGCATTTGAAGTTACAACGGACCTCCTCAGGGGTGCGTACGACCCAGATTCGAAGTCCTCACAGTTGTCCCCGCCCCATGATCACATGACCACACTTTGGGCATGTGAGGGACCATCTCTTGCCAGTCACGTCTACCCGACCCACTAGAGCGGGGAGGCATGGAATGTTGCGTGTCCCGTCCCCTAAGGTGATACATCTGAGAGGACCCAGAAGAAGGGCCTTCTCCATGGTGGCTCTGGAACATCATCTCCTCAGAGATTAGAATGGCCCCCATTCTAGCCCTCTTTTGGGAGGTCCTGAAGACCTGGTTCTGCCAGCGGGCCTGGGTAACCCAGAGTGGGATGGAGCCCATTAAATGGCTTGTGTAATGTGTTGTCGCCAGCGTGGGGTGTTATTATTTTACTAATTTATTATTTTATCATTTTTCTTTTTTATTCTTTTTATTTCTTTTATATGGTATTTATATCTGTGTAAGCCGCCTTGAGTCGCCATGTGCTAGCAGGCGGTAAAATAAAATAAAATAAATAAAATAAATAAATAAATAAATAAATACATAATAATAATAAATAAAATAATAAAATAAATAAAATAAAATAAACATATAAAAAATAAAATAAAATGAAATAATAAATAAAATAAAATAACAAATAAAATAAAATAAAATAAAATAATAAAATAAAATAACATAATAAAATAAAAATAAATCAAATCAAATCAAATCAAATATCAGGAACCATCTACATTTACAAACATTTGCGGTGCCCTACAATCACTTAACTGGGTTTGTACGAGTTTCGCCCAAACCCAGCATTGTCGGTTTTCGGCAAAACTGACCCAATGTGAATCATGGCTTCACCTGACTACTGCAGCGGTTGTTTTACAAGCACGGCAGCCTGAATGACGGCCACAAAAAAAAGGGCATAAAACCGGGGCGGCCACCTGGGCGAGTCGATTTACGACCTCCACATTCGTTTTACGGCCGTAATGGGCAGGCTCCAGTACGGTTGTAACTCAAGGACTCCTTGTACTTTTTAATAAAAAGCTGTTTCGACAACAACGGATGGAAGCCTTCGTTTGAGATATTGTGCTCTGGAGAAAATGCTGTACTTTTTACCTTCACAATGGCCATAACGGCAGAAATATCCAGACGAATTCCTGCTGTGACTTATTATTGGCTTTTATGTCCCTTTTCTAGTCTAATCAAATAGAACTGAATCGCAGGCTGGATGCCCCGATAACCCTACTTTTTCTCTGATCCACAATTTCGCTTTTGTATTTTCGGCGTCACATTACTTCTTACCTCAATAAGATCCCAGGCTTGAAAAAGTGAAAGATGATTTAATTGGTAGGGTTAACAATGGGAAGCTTAGACAAACAATACCTTGCCCTAGTTAGTCTTACTGCGGGATGAGGTAAGTTACGCAAGAGAGCTGTTTTTATCCCATTCAATTCAGAAATGCCCCAGAAAAAAATATTTATTTCGCCGACGAGTGATTTCTTTAGACGTTAGTTGCTTCTTCAAGAAGTAGATATTTTGAATGGAGGCGTCGAATTTGTTAAATTATTACAGGTTGTTATATATATATATATATATATATATATAATTTTGCAATATATATCTTTTCCTTCAATCGTCAAGGGCTTTCAACCGAATACTTTAAAAGTCGCAACGTTAACCCGTGGTAGACTTTAGAATAAGCAAAATATAAAAAACATAATGCATCTCACACACATTATATTCTTGAAACAGGGACAGGAAGTTGCGGACAATAAACCGGCTTTCAAAATATCAGACAGCCAAACGCAACGCAGACAGATTAATGCGTCTTCTTTTTTTTTTTTGTGGGGATCCTTGGTGCTCTCTGAGCTTGGTGGTTTTCTTGCAGATGTTTCACTGCCAGCACTGATGATGTTACCTAGTGGGGTCATGAAACATCTGCAAGCAAACCACCGTTTCCAAGACCATTTCCACCAACACGGACAGGGCAAGCCACTAAGAATATAAATTGAGAGCAAACCCAGTGGTAGGATTCAGCCGGTTTGGGTCGGTTCGGGCCGGTTCTGGCGAACCGGTAGTTAAATTGCTGGGTGGCCCCTCCCTTCCCCGCCCCTTCCAGGAGTCCCCATGTGCTCCATGTTGGCTCCCAGGCAGGAAGGCCTACTAGGCCCAAAAAGGGGCCCGGGAGGGTGCGGTGCCCCCACGCGGCCCGTTTTCGCTCCCAGGAGGCCGTAGGGAGGCCTACTAGGCCCAAAATGGGGCCCGGGCAGGGCAGCATGTCCCCCCCCATGGCCCGTTTTTTCTCCCAGGGGGTTGGAGGAGGCCGAGTGGTGCCTGTCCCATCCCCCGCCCATGCCCACCATGGCCGTGCCCACCCAGCCGATCATTAGGGCAGAGAACTGTTTGAATCTCATCATTGAGCAATATTTGAATCTCACCATTGAGCGAACCTCACTCCTTACAAGCACACCTCACTCCTTACTAGCACTGATGATGTTACCTAGGTTGGTAATGAAACGTCTGCAAGCAAACCACCAAACTCAGAGAGCACCAAGGATCCCACGGTTTAACCCTGAGCTACAAATATTCTCTTCTATCAACATTATTTTTTCTCTATATACATTTTTCTAATAACCGTCACATTTGGAGAATATTATTACTAATACGCTGCAGCGCAAAACTGGCAGTTCAATTTCCACTAGCAGTAAAAATACAAGTAGTCCCTGACTTACAACAAACGGCTCACTTAGTGACTGTTCGAAGTTGCAATGGAACTAAAACAAGGTAACTTATGGCCATTTTTCACACTTATCACCCCCCATTCAGCATTCCCGGGGTCACGTGATTAAAATTCAGATGCTTGGCAACTGGTTCCAATTTATGACGGTCGCAGTGTCCTGGGGTCACGTGATCCCCTTTTTGTGACTTTCTGATGAGCAAAGTCAACAGAGAGGCCAGATTCACTTAACAACCGTGCTACTATCTTAACAACTGCAGTGTTTCACTTAATGGCTGCGGAAAGAGAGGTCGTAAAAGGGAGAAAAACCCACTTGACAAATGTTTCACTTAACGACAGAAATTTTGGGTTCAACTACGGTTCTAAGTCAAGGACTAGCTAGACGTAGACAGAGATTCAAGAGAGAGTAATGAAACACTCGAAAAAGCTGGGAAGGCAGATGTGGCTTCTGGAATTCTTCCTTACTCTATACCAGATGTGGCTTTAGATATTTTCTTCGGTGTAACAAAGTACTGTGTATTTCTACTTCCCCCTTGGGTTGCATTTACGTGTGTTTTTGTACCTGTGTGTGCAATGAGCATCCAGGGTAGGCTGCAAACTCTGGATTGTATGAATAGAAATAACAGGAGCTTGGAATGGTGCAATCATCAGCTTTTTGATCCATTGCCCAACTGCCTCTCCTATAGAAATTACACAGATTTTTTAAAAATATTTTTCTCCGCAGCCTCAAGCCAGATGAGGCCTGTTTTAAAAACCCCTTTATTTTCCTAGCTTCTTCCTCCAGAACCCATTTTGTCCCATTCTGTTCGGTTTTCAGAAAGTTATCCTGTTGAAGGACCAATCAGAAGTGAGCTTCACATACTGTAACAACCGGTTCGCCCAACCCCGGAAATGCGAGCGTGTGCCATCCGCACATGCGGTGTCACAAAACACGGCAATTCGCTCATGTGCACCGTCCACACGTGTGCGATGTCAAAAACACAGTGATATAGGATGGGATAGTGCCCGGGCGGGCGGGAGCGCCACCCTCAGGTCGCCACTACCGATTCATCTGAACATGTACGAACCGGCTGAAGCCCACCTCTGGAAACAACAGAGAAACAGAATCCCTTTCTGTAAAAATCTTTCCAAAATTCCGTTTTTGTTAGAAAGAATAGAAAAACAGGCATAGAGGAAATTTATCGGGGTGTACTTCAGATTAAATTGCAGATGGAAACCGCATGCGTTCACGTGCTTCCTCTTTAAAACCTATGCTGAGGAAAAAAAACGATGTTATTAAACAAGAACCACGTGGAACTCTTTCAAATTCCATTACCGTTAAAGCTAATCTTCTGATCCTTTCCAACTTTGTAATGAAATACAGCGGCTGCTGAACCACAAAGTATTTTGTTCCGATTTAAAACAAGCGATAACTGAATCTGTGAAAAGCTGCTACGATGGTCCTTGACTAACAAGAGTTCGTTTTGTGACTGGGCTTAAAAAGGCACTGAAAAAAGCGAGTTATGAATGTTTTTCACACTTACGACCGCTGCAGCATCCCCCAAGTTCACGTGATCGAAATTCGGACGCTTGGCAACCGACTCGTTGTTATGACGGTTGCAGTGTCCAAAGGTCATGTGATCCCCGGTTGCGACCTTCTGACAAGCGAAGTCAATGGGGAAGCCAGACTCACTTAACAACCGTGCTACTAATTTAACAAGGGCAGTGATTCCCTGAACGTCTGTGGCCAGAAAGTTCGTAAAATGAGGCAAAACTCACTTAAAACACCTGTCTCGCTTAGCCATAGGAATTTTGGGCTCCTTTGTGGTCATAAGTCAAGGACTGTCTTCGTTTATATGGCAATAAAATACTCGGGATCTGCTTGAAAGGAGGGCTTGATTTGAACATAAAAGCACATACTTCTCTTTCCTTAGAAAGAGAATTAATATTTAATTCAAATCTTTAAGCAAAAACTTACCTCAGTGAGGCTGTACCTTTAAAGAGTGCACGGATCTTGCCTTGAATAAGTCAAATTCTTTTAAGGAGAGTCAGCCTATATTAGCATTAGGAATCTAAATGCACTCAGATTTCAACTTAGATTATGCTCAAAGTGTCCATGGAGATACTTAATCATCCAGGTCAGGCTTGTCCCAAAGGTGCTTTTTCCAAAAAGCAACGGAATTTTCTTGTTTTTTTTAGTTTGAAAATGTTTCCCTTCTGATCCAAGAGAGAAAACAACCACTTTCCTGCTTGCTGTTCAGGTAGTCCTTGACTTATGGCAGAGGTGGCATTCAGACGGTACAGACCAGTTCGCATGAACCGGTAGTGGAAATTGTAACTTGTTCACCGAACCGACAAATACCACCTCTGGCTGTTTGCTCTGTGTGTATGAGGCTGAGAAGGAGGAGACTTGGCCGAACTTTTCTGCCAGGTCTGTGGGTGTGGCTTGGTGGGGATCATGTGACTGAGTGGGGGTGGCCAACTCAATGTCACTCACAGCGAGGTGCTGCCCCACCAAGCCACACACACCAAGCCACACCCACGGAACCGGTAGTAAAACAATTTGAATCCCACCACTGACTTACGGCCACAATTGAACCCAAAGGTTTCGTTGCTAAGTGAAACGTTTGTTAAGTGAACTTTGCTCCATTTTACGACCTTTTTTGCCATGGTTGCTAAGTGAATCACTGCAGTTGTTCAATTAGAAACACACGGTTGTTAAGTGAATCTGGTTTTCCCGCAAAAGATGATCATATGATTCCCAGGGATGCTGCAACCGTCATAAATGTGAGTCAGTTCCCAAGGGTCTCAATTTTGATCATGTGACCGTGGGGAATGCTACAACGGTTGTAAGTATGAAAAATGGTCCTAAGTCACTTTTTTCACTGCTATTGTAAAACTTCGAACGGTCACTAAGTGAGCTGTTGTAAGTCAAGGACTACCTGTATTATTCAGGTCAAAATAGGTGCAACAGAAGATGATGGTGGGAAGATTTACAAAGTTGTAGAAAAATGTCATTATCGTACATATCGAGTTCAAGTACTTACTCTCAGAGGCTTTCTGAAATTCTGAAGCCAGAGTTCGAGTCACTGCTGTCCAGAAGGTGTACAAAATGTCGGACTGGCCATCCTAAAATGAAAGAAGACAAGATTTGTCACAATCAAGATGTGCTCCAAATTTAGAAACATAAAAAAAAAAAAACCCCGACGGCCAAAAAACCCACAAACCTAGTGGTCCATCAAGCCTTCCCTTTCAGCTCATTTGTTTTTTAATTAATTAATTAATTTTAATTATTATTTTATAGTGTATTAATTTTTATTTTTAATTTACAACTTGGAAAGTTCTCTTCTCTCTTTATGTGTGCTTCTTAATGTAAAGTAAAATTAAATTGAAAAAAATTGGGGGGGGGGGGAAGACATACATTGAATTTGGCAGCTACTAAGTTTGTCAGACGAGCAGGCACAAAAACAGCCAGGGAAGTACCGTAGTTTTCGGAGTATAAGATGCACCTTTCCCACCCCAAAAAAGAGGGTTAAAATCTGGGTGCGTCTTATACTCCAAATATAACCCCGCCTAGCCCCGCAAACGGAGATTTCAGAGGCTGAAAGAAACCTCTGAAAGAAGCTTCAGAAAAAAAGCCTCAGAAACGAAGTTTCAGAAAAAAAGCCTCTGAAAGGCTTTTATCTAAAATAATATGGCAAGCAGCAAAAGAAGAATCAGTCAACTATGCTAACAAATCTGGAGAATGACACAATAACCAACAGATCGGAAGAGGTTAATCTGCATACCAATATCAAAGAAAGGAGACTGAATAGAGTACAGATAGTCCTTCAGAAAAAAAGCCTCTGAAAGAAGCTTCAGAAAAAAAGCTTCTGACAGAAGCTTCAGAAAAAAAGCCTCCAAATAGAACTTCAGAAAAAAAAAGGCTTTTTTTCTGAAGCTCTGTTTTGGAGGCTTTCAGAGGCAGAAAAAACAGTTTTTTTCTGAAACGGAGTTTCACAAGTTTCAGAAGCAGAAAAAAAAGCAAGGCACAGAGCTCACAACCAACGAACCTGTGGCTAAAATTCAGCTCTGGAAACAGCTGATTGGGGGTATTCCGGGAGGCCGATCCACCCACCAATCAGCTTTTTTCTTATTTTCCTCTCCAAAAACTAAAGTGCGTCTTATACTCCGAAAAATACGGTAATTGAAGCCTGGGAAACGGGCCTCTCCTCACTCAACAGGAGTGCTGATTTACCCCCAGTTTATCAAGAAGAAGCAAGGGCTTGGTAGCACAAGGAAACGACAGCCAACCACTTAATAGCTATTTTTTTTTAAAATTTGATTTATATGCCGCCCTTCTCCGGAGACTCAGGGCGGCTTACAATGCGCTAAGCAATATTCTGACCTAGGCTTCACAAGTGGGGGCACCCACCATGTGGAACAAGCTCCCCCCGGAGATACGGACAATCCCGGATCTTCGTGCTTTCCGCCGTGCCCTCAAGACGTTTCTATTCCAGCAGGCTGGCCTGGACTAACCTCTTCTAAAACTGCTCTTAAATTCTTAAATCTTAATCTCATAAATTTAGAGTTTTAATTTTAGGTTTAAGACCAAATTATTTAATTGTGTTTTAATCAATTCTTTAAAATATTTGTATTATATGTATTTTATCATTTGTCTGTACACCGCCCTGAGTCCCCCGGGAGTAGAGCAGTATATAAATATAAAAATAAATAAATAAATAAATAAATAAATAAATAAATAAATAAATACAAAAGCACGAAGCAGACTCCTTGTCTCCTGACAAAATCCCTCTTTATTAAGCTAATGTGAGTTCCTCTCATTCACATCCAGCAAAGTCCCGGCAAACGGTCTTTCCAGGGTCAATTTACAACCACAGACCTTATCAGACTTGGAGAGCTGCCAGGCCGATATCTTCCAAACGCAATGCTGGACAAGGAAAGACTTGGCAAGGAGTCTCTGAGAGTCACAAACAGATCTTCACACTAATGAAATGAACTAATTGTTTCCTGCAAACGCCACTCCCCTTTCGCTCCTCTTTATTCCCTATGGGAGGGGCCATTTACCGTCCACTTGTGCCTTTACTCCGGAGTCGGCCCTTGTTCCTTAGCTCTTCCCTTCTCCTGGCAGCTCTGCGCATGTGCACATCGGGAACAGGCTCTAACTGTTCTTCAGCCCCACTTATCTCCGACTCTGAAGGTAGCTGACAACTGTCAGACGGCCTTGGCCCGCACTCTGCCTCAGACGCAGAGCACTCATCAGAGCCTTCCCCAGACTCCAGGACTAGCCTATGTTCCTCCCAAACCTCCTCACTGTCTTAATCTACCGCCAGCTCCACTGGCCGCTGGCGGACCACAACAATAGCTGGCCATCAACACCCCAATAAGCCACACACAACCAGGCACGATAAAACTATCACAAACTGAATAGGCCAAAGTACATTTTCTGCTAGAGAATAGTTCCCCGAAGATGGGCTCCAGCACGAATCCGAAAGCTCAGAAGACAAATTTTTTGGTCCTGATGACCGACCCAAATTGGATTTTGCAGGGTTGTTGGTTTGTTTTTGTTTTTGTTTTTAGTCAAGAGGGTTTTAGGATTGCAACGGCAAGGGTGATTCCATCACTGCTTATTTTGACCTTTCCGTCCTACGTCGATTTTACTTTCACGACATTATATTTGAGAGGGAGGGAAAAAAAATGTTGCTCCTGCAGGGAATTTAAAAAGATCACCCAATTCTGTCACTAAACAAAACCTACCCTCCCTAAACCTGAATGGATGGATGATACAGAAAGAGATTTTTGGAAGGAAGCATGACCTATTTAAAGCATTGCGGCCAACATACTTCCACCCCCCTCCCCAAAAGTTTTATATTTTCCCTTCTCTAAGCGTCACGGCAAATCTATCCCGCTTTCCTTCAGCCAGCACTAAAAGTAGATTTCTCCTGGCTTCGAAGAACAAAAGATATCAGAGATGGAAAGCTGAAAGTCAAAAGGATATTGTTCTGAAAACCAGTGTGTGTGTGTGTGTGTGTGTGTGTGTGTGTGTGTGTGTGTATCTCTGCTGCACAACTTCTTCCTACGGCTCTTTTTAAAGTGTACATCCTAAAACCAAGTCAAACCTAGATGCAAGATATTGAAGGGTTGTTACAGGTGATCCTCGACTTACAACAGTTCATTTAGTGACCGTTTGAAGCAGTGGTGAAATCTAAACTGGTTTACTACTGGTTTGCTGGCTGCGCATGCGCAGTGCCAAAAGGAGGCATGCGGTAAGTAGAACAGCGCGCGAGTGGGGGGTGATCAGCTGTGGCGCACAACCGAGAGCACCCCGGTTTGAAGTCACAATGGCACTGACGGATTGACCATTTTTCACACTCACAAACAGAGATGGTATTCAGTCGGTTCGCACCGGTTCAAGTGAACTGTTTGCAATGATCATGAGTGGGCCTGCCCCCCCGCTCACACACTCCGGCTCGAAGTTGTGCTATTTAGCCATGTTTTCGAGGCCAGCTGCACATGCGGAAGCGTGCGTGCGTGGCGAACCAGTGGTAAAGTAAGTGAAATGCACTCATGCTTACGACTGTTGTGGCATCCCCACAGTCATGTGATCAAAATTGAGACGCTCGACAACTGCCGTGTATTCGTGACGGTTGTGGCGTCTCGGGTCATGCGATCATTTTTTGCGCGATCAAAATTCAGTCGCTTGGCAACAGACTCGTATTTACGACGGTTGCAGTGGCCCGGAGTCACATGATCCCCCTTTTGTGACCTCCTGACAAACAAAGTCACTCACTCACCGTGTTACTAACTTTACAACTGAAGTGGTTCACTTAACAAATGTGGCAAGAAAAATCGTAAATCATCATCATCTTTTAATGACCCCATAATCCCTTGCGGGGTGGAGTCTGGGCAACTGAAGGGAGCTGAGTGTTTACTGGCCGGATGCCCTTCCTGTTGCCAATGTGGAGTTTTGTTCAGTAGATATATTCTCATTGTGCCCAGAGAGAGAAATATCTGACTCTACCTAAAATCGAACTCACAGCCTCCTGACTGTAAGGCGAGAGCTCCACCTCTAGGCCACTGCACCACACAAGAATGAGCATAAAATGGGGCAGAAATCAGTGGTGAAATTCAATTTTTTTTTTACTACCAGTTCTGTGGGCATGGCTTGATGGGTGTGGCATGGTTTGGTGGGCATGGCTTGGTGGGCATGGCAGTGGAAGGATACTGCAAAATCTCCATTCCCACCTCACTCCAGGTGAAGGATACTGCAAAATCCACATTCCCTCCCCACTCCTGAGGGAGGATATTGCAAAATCCCCATTTCCTCCCCATTCCTGGGGGAAGGATATTGCAAAATCCCCATTCCCACTCCACTCCAGGGGAATGATACTGCAAAATCCCCATTCCCACTCCACTCCAGGGGAATGATACTGCAAAATCTCCATTCCCACCTCATTCCAGGTGAAGGATACTGCAAAATCCCCTTCCCACCCCACTCTAGGGGAAGGATATTACAAAATCTCCATTCCCACCCCACTCTGGGGCCAGCCAGAGGTGGTATTTGCCAGTTCTCTGAACTACTCAAAATTTTCACTAAGGGTTCTCCAAACTGCTCAAAAATTCCGCTACCGGTTCTTCAGAACCTGTCAGAACCTGCTGGATTTCACCCCGGCAGAATTCATTTAACAACTGTCTTTCTTAGCAACGGGAACTTTGGGCTCAATTGTGGTCGTACGTCAAGGACTACCTACCTGTAATTCATAAAACCAGGAGAAAAATGGACGCAAATGAAGATACTAACTTTAATGGAGAAGAAGAGAAGAAAAAAATCCTAAGACTGCATAGTAAGGCTTTTTCCGAAATCTAGCAACACTCAAATTGTATTATAAGATGATAAGCTTATGTGGTAGAAGTTGCTGACAGGATGAATCATAGACTTCATCTGATTATCTTCCTAGCTCAATGACAATAATTTCAATCATTTTTCCATTCTTAAAAAGCAGGGTAGTAAAACAAAACCGTTTGCTCTGGTGTAGTACACCCAATAAAACATCCCCGGAACAGAATTTTATTTTGATAGCTTTTAGAGAGACATACGTGTGCGTGCACACATATGTATCAGTGGTGGGATGCTCCCGGTTCGGATCGGTTCTATAGAACCGGTAGTAAAACTGGAGGGAGGCTCCGCCCACCGACCCCGAGGTCATTAGAACGCTTCTGCGCATGTGCAGAAGAGCACGCGTGCGCGCGAACAAAGCGAGCACGCGTGCGCAGCCCCGTTGCGAACCGGTAATAAAGGTGAGTAGAACCCACCCCTCGTGGGAATGGAGATTTTAGAGTATCCTTCCCCTGCCACGCCCACCTAGTCACGCCCACCAAGCCATGCCACGCCCACCAAACCACACCCACAGAACCGGTAGGAAAAAAAAATTGAAACCCACCAATGGTATGTATATGTAACACGACATTGTAACTTGCACACTGCCTACACAAGTAGCCAGGGATAAGTAAGCTTATAAGGGAAGGAAGGAAGAAAGGGAGGGAGGGAGGGAGGGAGAGAGGGAGGAAGGAAGGAAGGAGGAAGGAAGAAGGGAGGGAGGAAGGAAGAAGGAAGGGAGGGAGGGAGGGAGGGAGGGAGGGAGAGAGGGAGGAAGGAAGGAAGGAGGAAGGAAGAAGGGAGGAAGGAAGGAAGGAAGGAAGGAAGGAAGGAAGGAAGGAAGGAAGGAAGGAAGGAA
>WNWU01000049.1:6307851-6322383 GCA_012654045.1 Ptyas mucosa | reverse complement strand
TAGAATAGAATAGAATAGAATAGAATAGAATCAGAATCAGAATCAGAATCAGAATCAGATCCAGAGTAGAGTAGAATAGAGTAGAGTAGAGTAGAATCGAATCAAATCAAATCAAATCAAATCAAATCAAATCAAATCAAATCAAATCAAATCGAAAATGTGGAGTGGAATGGAATGGAATGGAATGGAATGGAATGGAATAGAATAGAATAGAATAGAATAGAATAGAATAGAATAGAATAGAATCAGAATCAGAATCAGATCCAGAGTAGAGTAGAATAGAGTAGAGTAGAGTAGAGTAGAGTAGAATCAAATAGAAAATATGGAATGGAATGGAATGGGATGGGATGGGATGGGATGGGATGGGATGGGATGGGATAGAATAGAATAGAATAGAATAGAATAGAATAGAATAGAATAGAATAGAATAGAATAGAATAGATTAGAATAGAATCAGAATCGAGGCAAGTCGAATCAAATCAAATCAAATCAAATCAAATCAAAAATATGGAATGGGATGGAATATATGGAACAGAACAGAATAGAAAATACAGAATGGAATGGAATGGAACGGAACAAAAACAGAAGAGAATATAGAAACAGAAGAGAAATAGAAACAGTAATAGAAAAGAAATAGAAATAGAAATAGAAACAGAAAAGAAATAGAAACAGAACAGAAACAGAAGAGAAATAGAAACAGAACAGAATAGTTTTTTTATTGGCCAAGTGTGATTGGACACACAAGGAATTTATCTCTGGTGCATAAGCTCTCAGTGTGAAAGAAGTTACAACAGCACTGAAAAAAGGAACCGTTCTCACAGTTAACGACCGTTGCAGCATCCCCGTGGTCGCATGAGATCAAAATCCAGATGCTTGGCAACTGACATGTATTCATGACAATTGCCCTGGTCCTGGGTGACGTGATCTCCAGTTGTAACCTTCCCAGAAGCAAAGTCAATTTGGGCGTGGGGGGTGGGGAGAAACCAGATTCATTTAATGACCGCCCCATTCACTTAACGGCTGCGGCGATTCACTGAACCACCCATTGCAAGAAATGGGGCCAGACTCACTTAAGCAACTTCCTTGCTTTAACGGAAATTTTGGGCTCAGTTTTGGGCGTAAGTCGAGAACTCTCTGTATTTAGGTGGAGAGCAGAGCCAGAAATCCTACCTTTGCCAATTCATCAATGAAACACACGTGGGTAACCGGATCTCTTTTCTTCGACAAGACCTTCTGGAGATGTTGCACCTGGAAAACAACAGAGACACCATCTGAACTCCAAGTTCTTGAGATATTTTACGGAGGCCGCAAACCAAGGAAAGGATGTTTGAGCGACCAAAATACCTGTCCACAAGCCGCACAGATCTGATCCATCAATTTCTCCATCTTGGTCCAGAGAGCTGCTCGGAAAGCTGCGGTATTTCCTGGGGTGGGCATAGCTGCTCGGCCGGGACCACCTAAATGTGTGGAGATTTAAAAAAAATAAAATAAAAATTAATCCATCTCAAAAACCCATCTCTGAAAAGCTTACGCACGTTTTGAACGTCTTAAATTGCTGTGCAGATCAAAAGCAAGACGTTAACAGAATAACAGATGATTTGGTCCTGCTTCTTGGGGTAAAATCCAGCAGGTTCTGACAGGTTCTGGAGAACCGGTAGCGGAAATTTTGAGCAGTTCGGAGAACCGGCAAATGCCACCTCTGGCTGGCCCCCGAGTGGGGTGGGAATGGAGATTTTGCAGTATCCTTCCCCCAGGAGTGGGGAGGGAATGGGGATTTTGCAGTATCCTTCCCTTGCCACGCCCACCAAGCCACACCACACCCACAAAACCCGTAGTAAAAAAATTGGATTTCACCACTGGCCTGCTTGCAATTATAACAGAATGACAGAGTTGGAAGGGACCTTTGGAGGTCTTCTAGTCCAACCCCCTGCTTAGGCAGGAAACCCTACACCACTTCAGACATATGGTTATCCAACCTCTTCTTAAAAACTTCCAGTGTTGGAGCATTCACAACTTCTGGAGGCAAGTTGTCCCACTGATTAATTGTTCTAACTGTCAGCCAGCTACGATGTTCACTATAGGTAGTCTTCAATTTACAACTATTCGTTTAATCACCGTTCAAAGTTACAAGGGCGCTGAAAAAAAAGCAACGGGGACCATTTTCCGCACTGTTGTAGCATCCCCGTGATCAAAATTCAGAGGCTTGGCAACCACATAGTTACAAGAGCAGCAGCGTCCCATATTTATGATGGCGGCAGCATCCCGACTGTGGCAAGACAGGGCGTAACGTGGGGTGAAATGCGCTTAACAACTGCCTCGCTTAGCAACAGAAGTTCTGGACTCCATTGCGGTCGCAAGTCAAGGACTACCTATATATGATGGGGTGCAAGAGATCCTTACACCAGCATTCAATAGCCACCCCTGCCCTCTCCATCTCTAACATTCAGACGTATTGGTCTAAGACCGTATTGGCGAACCTATCGGTGGGCACGCGAGCTCATCTCCGGTGTGTATGCGCACACCGGCCAGCTGATTTTCGGGCCCTTTGGGCCTACCTGAAGTGGGGAAATAGGCTGTTTCCTGCCTCCGGAGGACCTCGGGGTGGTGGTGAGGAAGGCCTGTTTTTCTCTCTCCTCAGCCTCCAGAGCCTTTCTAGGAGTCTGGGGAGGGCAAAAATGGCCTTCTCCACCCACCGGAGGCCCTCTAGAGGCCAGAAATGGCCTGTTTGCTAACCCTCCCCAGGCTCCTAGAGAGGCTCTGGAGGCTGGGGACAGCTAAAAATGGGCCTTCCTGTCCCATCGGAAGTTGGCAAATGGGCTGTTTCTGGGCCTCTGGAGGACCTCCAGGGAGTGGAGAAGGCCGTTTTCACCCTCCCCAGGCTCCTACAAAGGCTCTGGAGGCTGAGGAGAGAGACATACGGGCCTAATGTGCCATCGTATGCCAGGAGCGGGGGGAGGAGGGGGGGTCATGCGCGCATGTGTGAGGGTGGGGCGCATAGAATTATGGGTGGGGGCACGCGCCCACGCGACCCCCTCCCCCCACTCCTGGCACGCGATGGCAAAAAGGTTAGCCATCACTGGTCTAAGATAAGTTAGGTCCCCACTTGTAAAGTTAAGGGACACCGATTTCACTACGCAGTAATAAATTCTGCTTAAAATTATAAGAACGAGCACACCTTTACCTGTATTAATAATTCAGCGTGAAATTGCATTTAACGGCTTTTAGTAATAAAAACGCCAAAGCTCCACAGTGTGTAATTTCTCTTTTTCTTCGTCAATATTTTATGTCAGATTAAAGGCTAAGATTACAAGCCGTTTCGGTATAATGTATTCTCCATCATGCAGGATATCCTATTAGCTAAAATTAGAGGTCCCAATCAAAATCCCAGCAAAACGAACTGCATTTCAACCTTTTTTTTTTATTACTATCCTTGTTAAGGTGACTTGAAATCTGGAAAGAATGAAGGAATGGTGCTGAAATATGAAGCACAGGTGGTCCTCCACTTACGACAGTTCATTCAGTGACCGTTCGAAATTATTTCGACAGTGAAAGAAGTGACTTCTGACTGTTTTTCAGACTTACGACCACTGCTGCATCCCTCCATGGTCATGTGATCAAAATTCAGATCCTTGCCAATGGTCTCATTTGGAGAATATTTGGTCTATTTGGAGAATAGGCCAACCTGTACTCCAAAGCATCCGAGGCCAAGACAAGAAACAACGGATGGAAACGAATCAAGGAGGGAAGCAACCTAGAACTAAGGAGAAACTTCCGAACAGTAAGGACAATTAGCCAGTGGAATGGCTTGCCACCAGAAGTTGTGGCTGCTCCATCACTGGAGGCTTTTAAGAAAAGATAGGACAGTCATTTGTCTGAAATGGTATAGGGCCGTATATGGTGAACCTGTGGCACGCAAAGCCCTCTCTGCGGGCACACAAGCCATCGCCCCAGCCCAGCTCCACAGCGCACACCAGTGGTGAGTTGCTCCTGGTTCACACCGGTTCGCAAGAACCGGTAGTAAAAATTTGTAATAGTTCGGAGAACCGGTAATAACATTGGCTGGCCATGCCCCCGAACCGGTCCCCGGCGCGGTTGCTGCTCGCTTTCCCCGCCTACCTCATCAGAGGCTTTTTTAAAAAAAACTTTTAAAAGCATTTTTTCTACAACCTCTTCGGCTGAAAAAATGCTTTTAAAAGTTAAAAAAAAAAAAGAAGCCTCTGATGATCGCGCGGCTCAGCTGGGATCGTCAGAGGCTTTTCAAAGCATTTTTTTCTGCAACCTCTTCTACAACGAAGAGGTTGTAGAAAAAAAAATGCCTTTAAAAGCCTCTGGCGATCCCAGCTGAGTTTGCCTGATCGTCAGAGGCTTTTGATGATTTTTCAGGATGCTCATAATATAAGCCTTACCCCTCAAAATAAGCCCCAGTTAGGATTGTCAGCTGGATGGATGCATTTAGTACCATATTTCCTCCAAAAATAAGACCTAACCAGAAAATAAGCCCTAATGCGTCTTATGGAGCAAAAATTAATATAAGACCCGGTCTTATTTTCGGGGAAACACGGTACCTGTTTAATACCCCATTTATGAGGAATATATCAAATTACAAAGTATTGTTTTGTCCAATATAGCAAAATAACAACAACGCATGGTACCTCTAGCTGCTTGAGAAGGTTGAGTCAAAACTTTAAAATCCAAAGCGCAGCTCACGTTCTCCTCCAAGGCTGTGCAATATCCCTCCACAACATTCGCGATTGTAACTTTTAATGTTCCGAGATTGTAGAAAACTTGAAGAGCGGTTCCTTCTTGAGTAGGATTCTAGAACAGAGAGGGGGGGAAAAAAACAAGAATCGAGAAATAAATGAATCGACTTTTAGCAAGAGATATTTACATCCAGCGTCGACGGTGCTGCAATTTTTCCGAGCTCACGCAAAGTTTGGTTTCCTGCTCTGATTAATCAGTTTTGTTTTATATTGTGTGTAACCGCCTCATGAGGGGATGGGGTGGCTCAGTGGCTAAGATGCTGAGCTTGTCGATCGAAAGGTCGGCAGTTCAGCGGTTCAATCCTGAGTGCTGCGTAATGGGGTGAGCTCCCGTGACTTTGTCCCAGGTTCTGCCAACCTAGCAGTTCGAAAGCAGGTAAAAAATGCAAGTAGAAAAATAGGGACCACCTTTGGTGGGGAAGGGAACAGCGTGTGCCTTTGGCGTTGAGTCATGCCGGCCACATGACCACGGAGACGTCTTCGGACAGCGCTGGCTCTTCGGCTTTGAAACGGAGATGAGCACCACCCCCTAGAGTCAGGAACGACTAGCACATATGTGCGAGGGGAACCTTTACCTTTACCTTTACCTTAACCACCTCATTAGGATGGTTTCCGGTTTAATGACTAACCCATCTGCTTTCTAGTTAAGTTGCATTAATATATTGCATGGAAATATACATATATGTTATCAAACCTAAAATACAGAGGCATGTTATTTGAAATGCACCTTATAGTCCCTATAATGTAAAGTAGCAAAGGCTGCAAAAACAGGTATAGAATCAAGATTGCGCGAAGTGTTCGTTCCACTTTATAATGTCTTGGTAGGACCAAACTTGGAATATTCCATTCAGTCTTGGTTACTACGATATAAAAAAGAAGTTGGGACTCTAGAAAGAGTCCAGAGAAGAGCAACAAAGAGGATTAGGGGACTGGAGGCTAAAATATACAAAGAACAGTTGCAGGAATTGGGTATGTTGAGTTTAATGAAAAGAAGGACTAAGGGTGATGTGCTAGCAGTCTTGCAATATTTGAGAGGCTGCCACAAAGAAGCGGGAGTCAAGCTATTCTCCAAAGCACCTGAAGGCAGGACGAGAAGCAATGGATGGAAACTAATCAAGGAGAGAAGCAACCTAGAACTAAGGAGAAATTTCCTGGCAGTGAGAACAGTTAACCAGTGGAACAACCTGACTCCAGACATTGTCAGTGCTCCATCACTGGGGACTTTAAAGAAGAGACTGAACAGTTGTTTGTCTGGGATGGCATAAGGTCTCCTGTCTCAGCAGGGGGTTGGACTAGAAGACCTCCAAGGTCCCTTCCAACTTTGTTATTCTGTATACAAAGTACATTCAGTTCGACATTGCTTCATTTAAATCACTTGGACAGCTTGACTGTGACTTACGTCCCTTCAATTTAGCTGGGTACAGACTGGAAAATCTGACAAAGAATAAATCCAGAGATCCCCGTCTGTCATCAATCCAAACTCTATTTGTCTTGATACTACACAATTTTCCAACGCAATAATTTTTGAGCAATCTTCTTTTAGAGCGAATAAATTGCTCTTTAACTTAGCATTCTTTGTTCATTCAAAATGTGCAGAAATAAGATGCTTCTTTGAAGATTTAAGTGTCAGTGAAAATTCCACCATATTCGACTACTATAATCTTCCGTTTTGCTGTGAACTTGGTATTTAGGCTTATCTAATCTTTTATAAGAGGGACGCTGTGGCTCAGTGGCTAAGACGCTGAGCTTGTCGATCGAAAGGTCAGCAGTTCAGCGGTTCGAATCCCCAGTGCCGCGTAACGGGGTGAGCTCCCGTGACTTGTCCCAGCTTCCACCAACCTAGCAGTTCGAAAGCAGGTAAAAAATGCAAGTGGAAAAATAGGGACCACCTTTGGTGGGAAGGGAACAGCGTTCCGTGCGCCTTTGGCGTTGAGTCATGCCGGCCACATGACCACGGAGACGTCTTTGGACAGCGCTGGCTCTTCGGCTTTGAAACGGAGATGAGCACCGGCCCCTAGAGTCGGGAACGACTAGCATGTATGTGCGAGGGGAACTTTTACCTTTAATCTTTTATATTAGTTTTGTAAGCAATTGCTCCTGTCTAAAATACTTGATATCCTTTTTTTTTTTTGCACCAGTTTATTTTCAGTCCACGTTTAGTATTCTCAGGCTGTAGTATGTAAGTAAGACCCGTGGGCAGATGCTACATAAGTCACATTGCGTTGCAAGCTCTCTGTATGGTAAGCCTTCACTTTATGAAACTACAGGAAGAAGGATGTGTCTGTACATTGGAACATATGTAATTTGGTTTACATAAATGCCCAATTTGTCTAATCACACGGATCCTTTGCTTCAATCTACAACATCATTTGTATAATATGGATATGCTATAAAGACCCAGACGTTCTGGCCAGCTAGGAAGAGAAAGGGAAAGAAAAAAAAAATTTAAGCTGCTTTTTTCTATTTCTAATTTGAATGTCAACTATCTGAAAAAAGAGAGAGAGAGAGATCAGAATCCTGGATTACAGATTAGATGAACAGCTTCTGGGATCCTTACATGAAAATGACGTATTTCACGGTGGTCAGAAGCCAAATATTACGTATAATACAGCCCTTTATCTGAACAAAAGAGTTACAAATGAGAACTGGGTATTTGGATTTGATTAGGAGGCAATGATAAAGGTGATACCGAAATATCATTTGCATTTTTTCTGGCCTTTACCCTGTTTTGCAAAACGCAGTCTTTTTATTGTTCTGAATTTTGTATTCAGATGCCACCTCCTCCTCCTCTTCCTCCGCTCTGGAAAACCCCACCGCCTTCTAGCAATGATGATGTTACCTAGTGGGGCAATGAAATGTAATATTCCACAGTCTCCTCCTTCTTCCACTCCTCCTTCCTTCTGCTCCTCCTCCCCTCCCTCTGCTCTTCCTCCCTTTTCTCCTCCCTCCCCTTTCTTCTGCCCCTCTTCTCCTCTCATCCCCTCCCCCCCTCCTCCTCCTCCTCTCCTCCTCCTGCTCCACCCCTCCCCCTCCTCTCCTCCTCTTTATCCTGCTCCTCCCCCTCTCCTCCTCCTTCTCTCCCTCCTGCTCCTCCCCCCATTCCTTCTCCCTCCCCTCCTCCTCTTCTTCCTCCTGCTCCTCCTCCCCCTCCCTCCCTCCTCTTCTTCCTCCTGCTCCTCCCCTCCTGCTCCTCCTCCTCCCTCCCCTTATCCTCCCTCCCCTCCTCCTTCTCTTGCTCCTGATCCTCCTCCCTGCTCCTTCTCCCTCCCCTCCTCCTCCCCCTCTTGCTCCTCCCCTGCTCCTCCTCCTCCCTCCCCTCCAGTAGGCAGGACTAAATTACTGTCTCTGTTAGAAACAGATCTCTCTGGATCCAATGCTAGTCATTTGACCTTATATTGTTTAGGGGATGGTTCCTCACACATTACTTTTCAGGTTTCTAAAAAAATTTTAAGAGCTATAACTATTAGAGGAGAATGCTGTAATTCATCTCAGCCAAGGCTTCTGGTAGCCAACTGTTTATGATGTTACTTTCCCCATGTTCTTTTGCAATTCTATTTGTATTTTGGTCTGTGACCGCAAATAAAAGTTATTATTAAAACTCCCTCCCCTCTCCCCCTCCTGCTCCTCTCCTCCTCCTCCCTCTCCTCCTCCTCCTCTTGCTCCTGCTCCTCCCCCTCCTCCTCCCCCTCCCCTCTCCTCCTCCTCCATCCCCTCTTTCTCTTCCTCCTGCTCCCAAATCCCACTCCTGGCTGGCCTCGCCCACCCCGCCGCTCTCCTCCCAAGAGTCCCTACGTGGCCTGTTTTGGACGCAGGTAAGTGAAGGGCACGCACGGAGGCTCGGGGAGGGGAAAAATGGGCCTACCACAAGTTCAGGAAGTTTTCGTCCTCCTGGAGACTCGAGAAAAGCCTCAGGAGCCTGGGGAGGGCAAAAATGTCCCCCCCCCGGTGATGCAAAGGCCAACTAGGCCACGCCCACCCAGCAACCGGCCAGAGAACCCCTTGCTAAAATTTTTGAAGCCCACCCGACTACCTGTCGGAAAAAAGTCTTCAAAACGCTTGCTCTATTCCGTTAAAACAGTCAAAGTATTAAAGCAGGGCAATTGCTCCCACTGCCCAACTCTTGCTTGGGGGCGGGGGGGGAACCCCCACAGACTAGTTTCTCATTTGCATTAATCATCAGAACAATCATGCCGTAATAATTTAATGTAGGATCCGAAAAGCGCAATCCTAGGTTTGGGGCATAAATTTCAGAGAACGCCCTCCCACTCCGATTCTGCGATTATTCAGAACGTAATGAACGAGACGGAGAACCTATAGAAATTAAAGTGATTACGTGTAGGAGAAGGGGGGAAATAATCGGATTATCAACCCCAGGGAAGCCAAATTTCTGTCATGTTTCTTCCAGGTTCGCCAGGCCGCAATTTGGATTGTGCTGCGGTAGATATTCTTGATTAATGTTGTGTATGTATTCGTAGCTGGGCTAAATTTCATTAGCTTAGAACCTGCTAAGAATCAAGCCGTCAACAACAACGCGCAAAAACAGACCTGCGAAGACCAGGGGGGGAAAATTATTTCGCGCAACGTGTAGCTTATCAAAAAGGGAACAGCTGTTAAAAAACCGTTGGTCTTCTCGGCAACATGAGAAATACCCAGAATGGCTGCGAAGTGGAAACACAAGCAAAAATACCAAATTTCGTTGTATATATGAGGTAAAAGTAAAGGTAAAGGTTCCCGTCGCACGTATGTGCCAGTCGTTCCCGACTCTAGGGGGCGGTGCTCATCTCCGTTTCAAAGCCGAAGAGCCAGCGCTGTCCGAAGACGTCTCCGTGGTCATGTGGCTGGCACGACTCAACGCCAAAGATGCACGGAACGCTGTTCCCTTCCCGCCAAAAGTGGTCCCTATTTTTCAACTTGCATTTTTGACGTGCTTTCGAACTGCTAGGTTGGCAGAAGCTGGGACAAGTCACGGGAGCTTACCCCCGTTAGGCGGCACTAGGGATTTGAACCGCTGAACTGCCAACCTTTCGATCGACAAGCTTAGTGTCTTAGCCACTCAGCCACCACGTCCGTATATGATATATGATGTACAATGACAATAAAGGCTATATCAGTGATGGCTAACCTTTTCCGGACCGAGTGCCCACAGCGCATGCCCAAGCTATCAAAATGCACACGCGCGCCCCATGCATGCCCACGTCCACCACGTGCCCCCCTTCGCATGTGTGCCCTGCCCTGCATGTGCCCTGCCCCTGCACATGTGTGCATGCCTCTTGCCCGCACCCTGCCCCCCTGCATGCATGGCAAAAGACCAGCTGGCTGGTGGGAGGGGCACACCCATGCGCAGCGGAGCTGAATGGGGCGATGGCTCGCATGCCCACAGAGAGAGCGCTGAGTGTCACCTGTGGCACACCTGCCGTAGGTTCGCCATCACAGGGTTATACTATACTACTGTACTACTACTATATACTATTATACTACTTCGCCATCACAGGGCTATACTATATTATACAATGGATGGCTAGTTCAATAACTTGCCCAAACGATAGAAATGAAGAGCAGATCAAGTCAAAATAAGGAAAGGCCTAAATAAAGAAAAAAAATAATTTAGATTCTGGGGGGGGGAATGAGTATTAGGTAGTCCTTGATTTACGAGAGTTTATTTAGTGACCTTCAAAGTTACGACATCACTGGAAAAAAGTGACCAACAACCGTTTTTCACACTCACATAGCAGCATTCCCACAGACACGTGATCAAAACTGTAATGCTTGGCAGCTGACTCATATTTATGACGGTCGCAGTGTCCTGGGGTCACACGATCCCTTTTTGAGTCCTTCTGCCAAGCAAAGTCAAGGGGGAAGCCAGACTCGCTTAACAACCGGGTTACTAACTTAACAACAACGTAGTGAGAAAGATTGTAAAAATGGCTGCAAAACTTACTTAACAAATGTCTCACTTAACAACCGGAATTTTGGGCTCAATTCTGGTCGTAAGTCAAGGACTACCTGCATTGATCAGAGACACAAAACTACAAAGGAGGGGTAGTTCAATTACAGGCATAAATGATATAAATTAAGAACAGATCAAGTCAAAATAGATAAATAATGGCCTAAATAAAGGGCGGGAAAGCAAATTAAATTAGATTCTGGGGGAATAGGTATGCTGATAAACTGCTGAGTCAAATTGAGTCAAATTGTCCAGCATGTTATTCTATTATTGTCGAGTTCTTTTGCATCCTTTATTTTATTGTTCTATTATTTTACTTCTGTCCTGTTTACACTCTTTTTCTTTCTTCTTTTTTATTATTGCAAACTACCTAAGGTAGCCCCAGAGAGAGATAGGCTGCAAATAAATTTAATAAATAGATAATGATCAATGCTGATCATTAGTAGTACTACATAACATCAAGAAGCCCTGACATGAAATGACAGGTAGCTTCGAATGACAGGAAGTCCTCGACTTAACGACCGCAATCAAGCCCAAAATGTATGTAGGTTAAGCGAGACATTTGTTAAGGGAACTTTTGCCCCATTTTGCGACCTTTCTTGCCGCAGTGATTAAGTGAGTCACTGCGGTTGATAAGTTAGTAACCCGGTTGTTAAGTGAATCTGGCTTCCCCGTTGACTTCGCTTGTCAGAAGGTCGCAAAGAGGGATCACGGGACCCCGGGACGCTGCAACCGTCATAAGTACATGCCAGTTGCGAAGTGTTCGAAGTTTGATCCTGGTGAAACGGCAACGGCTGTAAGCCATTTTTCCCCCCGGTGCTGTTGTAACTCTGAACAGTCACTAAATCAACTGTCGTAAGTCGAGGACTGCCTGCATTTAAAAGTGTCATACAAGAAGGAACGCCGACAAAGGAGGTAAGAGAGGCAGAGTAGATGCAGGGGTGGGCTGCTGGGGGTTCGGGAGAACCTCTAGCTAAGATTCTGTGCAGTTCAGAGACCCCCCAAATCTCACTCCTGGCTGGCCCTATCCAACCCTTCCCTGGAGTCCCCATGCAGTCCGTTTTGGATGCAGGTAAGTGCAGGACGCGCGTAGAAGCTTGGAGAGGGTGAAAAAGGCCTACTGGAAGTCCGGGAAGCACCTCCGGAGCCTGGGGAGGGTACGCACAGTTACTCATGCGCTGGTCACCTCACGGATTGACTACTGCAATGCACTCTACCTGGGGCTGCCCTTGAGGACCACTCGGAAGCTCCAGCTGGTGCAAAATGCAGCCGCGTGGGTTGTGATGGGAGAATCCCGATACTCCCATGTTACACCCCTCCGGCGCGGTTTGCATTGTTTACCGGTTGCCTTCCGGGTGAGATTCAAGGTGCTGGTGATGACCTATAAAGCCCTACATGGCTTAGGACCAGGATATTTGGCGGACCACTTACAGCCAGCAACGATATCCCATCGCCCGGTTCGTGCCCACAGAGAGGGCCTGCTCACGGTGCCGTCGGCTAGACAGTGCCAGCTGGCGGCCCCCAGGGGTAGAGCCTTCTCGGTGGGTGCGCCCACCCTCTGGAATCAACTCCCCTTGGAGCTCCGACCTTCGCACCTTCCGCCGTGAATTAAAAACTTGGCTTGTCAAATCCCTCGACCTGGACTGAGGATGGGGGTTTTAAGGCTTAAATTTTAAAATTTTTTAGATTTTAGATTTTATTTTTGTGGCTTGTGTTTTATTATTGTGAGTCCATTGTGAGATAGGGCGGCATATAAGCCGAATAAAGTAAATAAATAAATAAATACGCCCAATTCCCGCCGTGGTGCAGGAGGCTGATTAGGCCACGCCTACCATGGCCACGCCCACCCAGCAACCAAGCAGAGAACCCCTGGCTAAAATTTTTGAAGCTCACCCCTGAATCAGACGCTTGTTGTATTTATAAGGCTCTG
This sequence comes from Ptyas mucosa, assembly GCA_012654045.1. NCBI lineage: Eukaryota > Metazoa > Chordata > Lepidosauria > Squamata > Colubridae > Ptyas > Ptyas mucosa. The sequence goes on along the minus strand of WNWU01000049.1, from coordinate 6,309,749 downwards.
AATGGAAAGTTTATGATATAAATGACTCAGAATGGACAGACCTATTCACGTATCTTCTCGGATACAAACACAGCTATTAATTATATTTCTCCTCAAGATTGGGGTGAGGCGTGTTAATCAACATTTCATTCCATTGATTATGCAGCTGCATGTTTAAAATTTTTATTTGGTGCAATGCTAGGATGATTACACAAACGTGTCTTCATGAATAAACCAAAGACAAGAAGTTTATGCCTCGGTCTATAAATAGATATTACTGGCGTTTTGAAAAGAATGGCGCCTGTAATTTTTATTTCTAAAATCTACACGTCAGTGCTCTCCAAAGTAAACATCTTCTAGCTGGTTACTCCATCAGCAATTTTTTTTTTCTTTTAAGGGAAGCTTATTAACTTTGAGAGGAACCGTAAGATTAGAAAAAAAATAAAAATAAAAACAAAAACAGACATGTCAACGTTACGCAACGAAACTTCTCAAAGAAACTGCAGCACTGAATAAAAGGAGAGACAGACTGTAGTTCGGTTGAGAGAAATAATTAGTTCTTTAGGTTTGTTTTAATTATAAGATGAATGTTACCGTAATCGAACTATGAAGCCAGTTTGATCCAGTGGTTAAGGTGAGAAATTGGGAGATGGTGAGTTCTAGTTCTGTCTTAGCCATGAAAGCCAGCTGGGTGTCTTTGGATTAATCACTAGGTGATCGTGAGTTCTAGTCCCCCCCTTAGCCATGAAAGCCAGCTGGGTGTCTTTGGACCAATCACTAGGCGATCGTGAGTTCTAGTCCCCCCCCCCAGAGATGAAAGCTGGCTGGGTTACTTTGGACCAATGACTAGGAGACCGTGAGTTCTAGTCCCACTTTAGTCATGAAAGCCATCTGGGTGACTTTAGGCCAATCACCAGGAGATTGTGAGTTCTAGTCCCACCTCTGCCATGAAAGTCAGCTGGGTGACTTTGGGCCAATCACCAGGAGATTGTGAGTTCTAGTCCCACTTCTGCCATGAAAGCCATCTGGGTGACTTTAGGCCAATCACCAGGAGATTGTGAGTTCTAGTCCCACCTCTGCCATGAAAGCCGGCTGGGTGACTTTGGGCCAATCACCAGGAGATTGTGAGTTCTAGTCCTGCCTTAGTCATGAAAACCAGCTGGGTGATTTTGGGCCGATCCTTCTCTCTCAGCTCAACCCACCTCACAGAGTTGTTGTTGAGGGAAAAATGGGATGAGGAAGGTGGTGTTGGATATGTTCGTTGCCTTATTTGTAAAAATAAGGAAGGCAGGATACAAATAAATAAATAAAATATATACAGATTTAACTAGGTTTAAGGGAGGATAAACTTGAAACAGTGGCATCTTGATATTTGTGAACCTGCCTGGGAAAGTTTGGATCAAAAATTGCGGATGGCCGAATATCCACTCACTAAATCCTCCGTTCTAATTTTATATTTCTGAGTCACGGACACCTACTCCCTTCAGACACCTAAAACCATGCCTCTTCGCTTTTTATCAAGAGTGACATAAATGCTTGGATGGAGTTGGATGGAGAACCTCACTACACTTAAAATAATGTGTTGCCAACAGGATGAATGCTCATCGTGTAGTTAGATTACATGATTTATATAACATCTCAAGAAGGAGGAAGGACCTGGTTGGCTGTGGAAGTTAAGCAGGGTTTTAAGGCTAAACCAGAACCGTCCACGTTTAGCCACTTTTAGATTTGTGGACTTCAACTCCCGGAATCCCTCAACCATCATGTAGACTTGTGGCTTCAACTCTCAGAATTCCTCAACAAGCGTATGGACTTCAACTCCCAAAATTCCTCAGCCAGCATATGGACTTGTGGGCTTCAACTCCCAGAATGCCTCAGCCATCATGTAGACTTGTGGGCTTCAACTCCCAGAATGCCTC
>WNWU01000049.1:6282961-6302847 GCA_012654045.1 Ptyas mucosa | reverse complement strand
GTTTTTTGCTCTCCCCAGCCTCCAGAGCCTCTCTAGGAGTCTGGGGAGGGCAAAAACGGCCTTACCCACCCTCCCAGAGGCCCTCCGGAGGCCAGAAACGGCTCATTTACCAACTTCCAGTGGGACAGGAAGGCCCGTTTTTCATTCTCCCCAGCCTCCAGAGCCTTTCTAGGAGTCTGGGGAGGGCGAAAAAGGCCTTTCCTCACACCCCAGAGGCCCTCTGGAGGCCGAAAGTGGCCCGTCTGCCAACTTCCGGTCTCACCATAGTTCACCATCATGGCTATAAACCAATAAAAACTGAAAAAAGATTAGATACCTAGTTTGGGTAACAAACCGTCTGCAAGAAAACAACCAAGCTTAGTGCTGTGGCTCCGACCCCCGAGCGCCTCTTATCGGAGGAGGAAGGCTCCGAACATGAAGGAGAGGAGTCGGCCAGGCCTCCCTCTCCAGGACCCTCCTCTCTGGCAATTCCTCAGGTGTCTGCCGAAGGAGAAGAGATTGGCCCGGAGCCAGATGTCTCCGATCAGTCGGATAGCGACGACGGAGATAAGTTGTAGCTGGATCCACGCCAGCGTCAGCGAGACAAACGTATGCAGCGGAAGAGGAGGTGTGCCAGAGATTAAGCTGAGTCACTGGACCACACCCCACAGGCTATATAAGGGAGGGTGGTGGCCATTCTGACTCTGTGACGGACAAAGCTTAAACTTATGGCAAGTCACTTGCACCTCTGGAAAACAACGCCTAATCTGCTGCGGATTTCATTTACGAACCGGACTGTTTAAACTGTGTGTATTTCGTTTGTGTTATCTGGTGGAGGAACAACCCCTCCTTCTTCTTGGAGTAAAGTCTTGGCAGGCCGCTACGGGGTTGCTGCCAAGTTTCTGATAACTGACATTGGGTGTTTGAAAACTTATTTAACCCCCCGGCTGGCTGTTTGGGGTGCGTGTGTGAGACGGGGACAGAACACTTAAGAGAGCACCAAGGATCCCTCATTACATGAATCAAATTAAAACACAGGCATTTTAGAATAATTTCCTGAACATTTCTGACAAATACATATTTTGGATGGATTATTGTAATATTTTTTCTGTTTTCCTCTCTTTTTTAAAAAATAATATATTAAATTTGAACGTCCGACATTAAAATACAAACTAACATAAAAGGAAAAGAGAATGACAAAACACCTTAAAAGTGACAAAAATAGATATATGCACGTTTTCTTTGACGTCGCCAATTAAGAAAAATATTATGCCATGGATTATCGTAATATTTTTTTTCTTAATTAGCAGCATCCCTGAAAGTGTTTCTGTTGAAAACAAATGAAAACAAGAAACAAGAAAAAAGTCCAATGTTTATCAGAAAATGCAGCCAGAGGTGGGTTTCGCATATTTTTACCACTAGTTCGCTGCACATGCACCCGGCCTTCCATGCATGCGCTTTGCTCGCGCGCATGGCTTGCATGCATGCACACGCCTTAGAAAATGTGGCTAAATAGGACGGGGTAGGTGGGCAGGCCCATCCGTGGTCGCCACTACCGGTTCGCCTGAACCAGTTTGAACCAGCTAAATACCACCACTGTCTGCAGCCATACATGTGCAGATCTGTAGATTGGGGAAACAAAACAACCACTTCACCGCCTTTGTATTTCAAATGCAGACCGACCAGCCATCTTCAGTAGCTTGTCTCAGTGGTGAAATCCAATTTTTTTTACTACTGGTTCTGTGGGCGTGGCTTGATGGGCGTGGTGTGGTGTGGCTTGGTGGGCATGGCAGGGAAAGGATACTGCAAAATCTCCATTCCCACCCCACTCCAGAGGGAAGGATATTGCAAAATCTCCATTCCCTCCCCACTCCTGGGAGAAGAATATTGCAAAATCTCCATTCCTACCCCACTCTGGAGCCAGCCAGAAGTGGCATTTGCCGGTTCTCCGAACTGCTCAAAATTTCCGCTACCGGTTCTCCAGAACCTGTCAGAACCTGCTGGATCTCACCCCTGGCTTGTCTCGACGGTAGTCAACGTCAAAGAAACTACAGCCATGTTTCCTCTATCTACATGGTGCCATTTTGTTCACAAACTGCCCTTCCACAATATGGAATCAAATGGAGTCTGAATTTGAGACACCCCCTTGTTCCGATCTATATTTACTATGGTAACCAAAATGGGAGTCTGACAAACTAAAGGTCTTTCGAATCTCTCAGGGAGTCTTCACTGCAGGAGGCACCGGGGTTTTTGTAAAAACTCCACTGCGTTCGGTGGTCATGAGGGGAAAAAAATGTTCCATGCGAAATGCAGAGCTTGTACTTTGAGTAAATCCACCAAGAAAAAAAAAATAACCACTTCATTTTCGTTATAAAACATACTGCACTTTTCCAAGCATGAAGTTGAAACAGTTGTCAGATACATACTCAGCTTTTGCCCAAGACCTTATACAGGTAATCCTCGACTTACAACGCTTTGTTTAGTGACTGTTCAAAGTTACAACGGCACTGAAGAAAAAGTGACTTATGACCGTTGCTCACACTTACGACTGTTTCAGCATCCCCCTGGTCACGTGATTAAAATTCAGATACTTGGCAACTGACTCGTATTTATGACAGTTGCAGTGTCCGGAGGTCATCTGAACTGCTTTTATGACCGTCTGACCAGCAAAGTGAATGGGGAGCCAGATTCAGTTAATAGTCGGGTTGCTAACTTAACAGCTGTAATGATTCACTTAACAACTGGGGCTTGAAGGGTTGTAAAACGGGGCAAAACTCACTTAACAAATGTTTCACTTAACAACATAATTTTTGGGCTCAGTTGTGTCGTAAGTCAAGGACTGCCTGTATTCCTATCTGTAACTGCTTCTTTTTTTTTAGTGAAAAACCTTTATTAACACTTAAAATCCAAAAATACAAGTTAAAATACCTCTATGACAAAAATACATCCGTAATAATTACACAATTCAACGTCTTTCTGACAGTACTTAATTCTTAACTTTCTTCATCTATTCCACATATTCCTACTTAATCAACATATTAATCACATTTTATATCTTATTTTGTTCTATAAATTCCTTATTTTTAATTTCTATCCATTGATACCAATTATCCCAGGTTAAGTAATATTCCGAGTCTTCCTTATTGTTTAACTCTAAAGTAAGCTTGTCCATTTCTGCACATTCGAAAATTTTCCGGATTATTGCACAACCCTATCTGTAATTCCCTCTTATTAACTCTCTCACGCAATTCCCGTTAAAAAATAGTATCTCCCATTACTCTCACCTAGGGTTATAAGGGATCTGATAAAACTTATCATTACTATCAGCAGGAATGCTACTCACTATTGTGTTTCCCCAAAAATAAGACACAACCGGAAAATAAGCCCTAGCATGATTTTTCCAGGATGCTTGTCATATAAGGCCTACCCCGAAAATAAGCCCTAGTTAAGTTTGTCAGCGCATGTGACCCCCCTTGCTCCTGACACGCCATGGCATGGTAGGCCCGTTTTTTGCTCTTCCCAGCCTCCAGAGCCTTTCTAGGAGCCTGGGGAGGGCAAAAACAGCCTTCCTCACCCACTCAGAGGCCCTCCGGAGGCCAGAAATAGCCTCTTAAGTTTGTCAGCCAGATGGAGGCGTTTAGTACCACATTTCACCCAAAATAAGACCTCACTTAGGGAAAATAAGTCCTAATGTATCTTTCGGAGCAAATATTAATATAAGAACATTCTTATTTTTGTGGAAACACAGTATAATTCAAATATTAAATTGTAAGGAAACCCCACCTGGTCTTTTTCACGAGGCCTACAAGACATCTTCAAAAAGCATCAGCATAAAGTTAAGATAGTTGAAGGATCAGCTGATGAGGAAACGTGGGCAAAAGAAAACAGTATTTATTTATTTAGAAAGCAACTGTGAAGCTGTAGAATTTCACAAAATGATCCCGAAACTGCATCTCACTTATTTTGGCCATGTCATGCAGGGGAATTCACTGGAGAAAGCAATTAACGTTGGCAGGAGTTAGCAGTAAAAGGGAAAACAGACCATCAAAGAATACGCTGGCTGGACATCATCAAAGTTGGCACCAGACGGACCATAGAACAACTCGCAGAAGTAATACCAGACCAGAAGACGTGGAGATACCTGGCTCGTAGAATTGCTAAAAAGTCAGGAGACGACTGAATGGATAACCTCATAATCATCATCAGAAGTCCTTACTTCTATATTGGTTATCTTCAGTCGTGACACTGAACTCGGTCTGAAATTTTAAACGAAGAATTAACTACAGGATTTCCCCTGAAGTTGGCTTATACTTGAAACCAGGGGGGGGAAAAAAAAGAAATCTTTATAGGTTTTGGCGCAGCAGCTCAGACAGGGCCAGGCGCAAAGAATCAGGACCCTAGGTTAAGTTGCAGTTCAGAAGAGTTAGTGCTCAGGCCTGCCCACAAGAATCTAGTCAACTAAATTTTAATCCTAAATTTGTGCCGAGTAAGAGACAATGGAATTCAAGAGGGGATGAATTTGAATCATTTGTGGCAATGTAATGATTCTAGGCCAGGGGTGGGATTCAGCCGGTTCAGGCAAACCGGATGTTAATGTTAATCTGATTCGCTGAACCGATTGTTCCTGGCTGACCCCGCCCACCCTGCCCCTCCTCTCCCAGGAGTCTCCAAACGACCCATTTTGGATGCCAGGTAATTGCACGGCATGCGCGGAGGCTCTAGGAGGGTGAAAAACAGGCCTACCGGAAGTCCGGAAATGGGCCTGTTTCCAGCCTCTGAAGGGCCTCTTGGTGCCCGTAGGAGCCTGTGTTCGCCCTCATGGAGGCTCCAGGAAAGCCTCCGGAGCCTGGGGAGGGCAAAAAACAGGCATATCGGAAGTCCGGAAAAAGGGTCATTTCGGGCCTCCGGAGGATCTCCAGTGCCTGGAGGAGGCTGTTTTCACCCTCCTGGAGGCTCAAGGAAAGGCTCCGGAGCCTGGGGAGGGTAAAAACGCCCCTCCGCCATGGTGCAGGAGGCCAAGTAGGCCACACCCCCATGGCCACGTCCACCCAGCAACCGGGCAGCGAACAGGTTGCTGAAATTTTTCAATCCCACCCGTGCTCTAGGCTGATGACTTGTTTAACTCTGCCCCCAGTTCTGTCTTTTCCTACAAATAGAGAATGAGACCCAATTTACTAGGAGTTTTAGTGCTGGGTTTGGGATAATTACTTTGCCAAAAAATAAGACGATAGGTTGTAATGTTTCTCCCCATAAAATAATCAATCTAAGACTTTCATAAAGCAACTATGGGACTTTCTCCCTTGTGGGTCTCTTCGGAGCCTATCACAGTGTGGGCGAACCTTTTTGGGACTGAGTACCGAAACGGGAGCGCGCAGGCGCATGGGGGAACGCCGGAAACCAGAAGAGCAGTTGCCCAGCACGCATGCATGCGCTGGGAAGCTGAGCTTCCCATTTCCGGCGTGCGCATACATGCCGGTCACCTGGTCTTCCGGTTTCTGGCACGCATGTGCATGTGAAAACCAGCTGGACCAGAAGCTCAGCTTCCTGGCGCACGCATGCCTGCCAGGGAGCTGCTCTTACGGTTTCCGGTGCTCCCACATGCATGAAAACCAGCCGGCCGCAGCGCTTGTGAGCACTGGAATCCAGAAAAGCAGAAAAGCAACGGACAACGGCTGGCGTGCCCGGAGAGACGGCTTTGCGTGCCACTTCCGGCACGTGTGCCATAGGTTCGCCATCACGGGCCTATCCAGAAGGGATAGTGTCACTTGCAAACTTTGAAACTTGCTCTGGAGGTCTGCCGACTTTCATGCCTGTAATAAAACAGTAATGCTACTCAGCTCATAATTTATTATTGATCCCTCCTTCTCGGTGTCTCTGAAGGACTCATTTGTGAGCAAATTCAAAAAGATGGCCATGGAAACGGAATTCATATCTATTTACCCAATCGCCAAAGGTTTCAACCGACCAATGTCCACCCTGTTTCTAGGAAATGTTGTTTGATGTATTCTTACACCGCAGTAGCGCAAAATCTGTTAATTTGACGAGTCTGGAGGAGGAACGGAATTTCATTCTGTATAAAGTTTATAACTACTGATAGAAGAGAATATTTGTAGCTCAGGGTTGAAGTGTGGGGTCCTCGGCGGTCTCTGAGCTGGGTTGTTAACTTGCAGATGTTTCCTTGCCAAAATAAATACATTATCGATGCTAGGATGTCAGTCAGCACTGATGATGTCATCTAGTTTGGTAATGAAACGTCTGCAAGAAAACAACCCAGCTCAGAGAGCACCAAGGACCCCACAGTCCTCCTCCTCCTCTCCCATCCACAAACCCTCCTAGCACTGATGATATTACCTAGTTCGGTAATGAAATGTCTGCAGGAAAACCACCAAGCTCAGAGAGTATGAAGGACCCCAATATTTATAACTGTTTCTCAATCTAAGCTTTAAGATGTCTGGACTTCAACTTCATGCTGGCTGGGGAATTCTGGGAGTTGAAGTTCGGGCCTTTTAATGTTGATTAAACCTTGATTTATAAGCTCGTGTTGAAGGACTGGCCTTTTTGCATTCTTTTAAAACGGTTTTAGGATCCACTTCACAAGAGAAACCTATGAACACACTGAGACTTTTACAGCTTTCAGATAATATTTGTGCATTGCAGCTCAGACTTATATATATATATATGTATATATATGTATATATATATGTATATATATTTCCATCTCTGATTTTCTTTTCTCCTGCGATATTTACCTCTTTCCAATACAGTCTTGGGGGGGGGGGAAATGAAATTAAAGAAGAGCGATAAACACCCTCACTCATTTACCTCAGGCAATTTACTTTTTTCGGAAGTTTAACCAATTGCACAGCAAATAAAGATGTGTCGAGATCACCAAGGTCAATATTTGTCAAGCTTGACATTTTCCAACAGTACAATCACAGTCATTAAAACTCATGATAGTTTTCTCTCTTTTTATTTAGGCAAAAGAGCCCATGTTCTTCTAGGGAATATAAAAACTCATATATAATTTTTAAAAAAACAGCACTATTTTAATTAATTCTCAATAACAGGGATCTTATTTTATCACGACCAATGTTTCGGACCCATTTAACATTACGAAGTGAACACGTGGATGTTAACAATGGCTGTTGTGACTGATTAGACGTTTTTGTAATTGAAAATATTTTAATTACACACAACAGCTTAATGTAATTCAGGTCTTACTGGTAAAGATAAATATAAAAATACATTAGCTCTCCACCAATAGGAATCTTACAGATGTTACCTATTACAATATTTAATCGTTGAAATAAATTTTTATAAACTTTTGAAAACCATACAGAACTGGCGGCGGGAGGGGGGGAGTTAAGCAAGCCATCAGCCTAGAATTGTTACGTTGCCACAAATAGTCTAACTCCAACCTCTCTTGAATTCCATTGACTCTCATTTAATGCCAACTAGTATTGAATCGGAATTGACTAGATTCTTGTTAGATAGGCTACCTAGACCAATAAATCTTAACCGCAATTAATTATGGGCTCGATTCCTTGCACCCATAGGAATACAGCACTGTTTTTTATGCCTAAGGATATTTATCCTTGTAGTAGGGTTGTATTGCTACTCTTCTTATCTTTCCTATTACCATCTCCGATCGATATCTTATGATTGACCACTGTGCTCTTTATAACTTATGGTTTATGATTGTACCTTATGATTTGCAATTTACGATTTAGAGTCTGAGTGGCGCAGCAGACTAATGCTACTGTTAAAAGTAGTATTTAGCTTCCAGCTGCCTGCAATTACTGCGAGTTCAATTCTCACCAGGCTCAAGGTTGACTCAGCCTTCCATCCTTTTTAAGGTAGGTAAAATGAGGACCCGGTTTGTGGGGGCAATAATCTGACTTTGTATAAAATATACAAAAGTATGAAGGCTATTGCTTAATGCCTTGTAAGCCGCCCTGAGTCTCCGGAGAAGGGTGGCATATAAATTTTAAAAAAAAATTATCATCTTGTTATTTGTATGTACACTGAGAGCTTATATTTGTATGTACACTGTTTGTATGTCTGTATTCTGTATATTTGTATGTACACTGAAGCTTATGTACCGGAGGCAAATTCCTTGTGTGTTCCCATCTCACTTGGCCAATAAATAAATTCTATTCTAATTCTACAGGCAGTCCTTAACTTACAACAGTTCATTAGTGACCGTTCAAAGATACAAGGGCACTAAAAAAAGTGACTCGTGACCATTTTTTCACACTTACAGCCTTCATAGCAGCCCCATGGTCGTATGATTCATACTTATGACTGTTGCTGTGTCCCAAGGTCATGTGATCCCCTTTTTGCGACCTTCTGACAAGCAAAGTCTATGGCAGTGGTGGGTTCTACTTACCTTTACTATCGGTTCACAACGGGGCCGCACGCGCGCTTCTGCGCATATGCAGAAGCTTCCTGATGATGTCAGGGGCAGTGGGCGGAGCCTCCCGCCGGTTTTACTACCGGTTCTATAGAACCGGTCCGAACCGAGGGCAACCCACCACTGGTCCCTGGAGAAGCCAGATTCACTTAACAACCGCATTACTAACTTACCAACCGCAGTGATTCGCTTAACAACCGCGGCAAGAAAGGTCGTAAAATGGGGGCAAAAAACTCTTTTAACAAACGTCTCGCTTCGCCATATAAATGTTGGGCTCAGTTGTGTATTGCATTCTAATTCTGTCCTTAAAGTTCTTGAACAGTAATGGACTTTCTACATAAATAGTAAATTGTTTCGAAGTGCGTTTTTATGAATTGGTTTACAGTATGCAGATGTGATCCAAATTGCTATCTCCTTCTTTAGAGGTGGATCTCGCTCTGTCTCCCCCCCCCCCCCCCCCCAGAAATGCATAACTAGCTCGCCTTATAAATATGCCAGTTGCATGAGGAATGATAGACATCAACGGCAATACGCCTTATGTGATGTGCCGGGTTTTTTTTTTTTTTTTTTTAATTTTACATTTCGGGAATGCAAAACTTGGTAAGCCAGACCATCTGAAAATGTATTCCACTTTGGCTTCCAAGATTCAAACATTTTGCCATCTGTTCCTATGGAAACGGAAAAGATATTCTAGGATGTATCACTATCAGCTGATTATACTGCAGAGAAATTTCTGGCTTATTTTAAACCCTAACTTGCAAAGATAAGGATTGCGGAACGTGGTATCTGCCTACTTTTTAATGTCCGTATTACATTATCTTATTTTTACAGGACGGGAAACTTTGACATAAAACAGTCCTTCGGACTCAAACTAAGACAGTTTTGCAAAGGTCCCATAGAGTATATTTATTTATTTATTTATTTGATTTATATGCCGCCCTTCTCCAGAGACTCAGGGTGGCTCACAATGCATTAAGCAATAGCCTTCATACTTTTGTATATACCTGCTTAGTAGGGCTTTGGGCCCCCCCTAAGTGGTGTTCTTTTTTATACAAAGTCAGTTTATTGCCCTCACAATCCGGGTCCTCATTTTACCTACCTCGGAAGGATGGAAGGCTGAGTCAACCTTGAGCCTGGTGAGATTCGAACTCGCAAGTAATTGCAGGCAGCTGGCAGCTAAGTGCTACTTTAACAGCACTTTAGTCTGCTGCTCCACCAAGGCTCCTTCACAAAGCTGGCATCACAAAGGCCCGTGATGCCAGCCGTCACCCCAGCCCAGCTCCACTGCGGATTCGCGCACGCCTCCCGCTGGCCTCTGTCGCGCATGCGTGAGGCACATGGGGGGGAACGCACATGTGCATGTGTGGGGGGCGCATGTGTGAGGGGTCAGATTGGTGCAAGAGGCTTTCCAGGCCCAAAATGGGGCACGGGGGGACACGTGAGGCCCCCCCGGCCCATTTTGGGTCTGGAAAGCCTCCTGCACCAACCTGGAAGCCAAAATGGGGTACTGAGGGGGCTGGGGCATATGGTCAGGGGGCCACTCGCATTGCATTTTGGGGGTTCTGGCACAAGCACGCGCGCGCTTTGGGCACTCGGCACCAAAAAGGTTAACCATCACTGATCTAGGCAGTCCTTACGATCACAATTTATGTTGCTAAGTGAGACGTTCGTTAAATGATTTTGGCCCCATTTTTACAAACTTCCTTGCCACTTCTTGTTAAGTGAATCACTGCACTTGTTAAGTGAGTGACACTGGTTGTTAAGCGAATCGGGACTCCCCATCAACTTTTACTCGTCGGAAGGTCGCAACAGGGGGAAACCACAGGACTCTGCGACCGTCATAAACGTGAAACCGGTTTTCCAAGCGTCTGAATTCTGATCGCGTGACCAGACCCTGGGGAATGCTGCAAAGGTCGTAAGTGTGAAAAATGGTCATAAGTCAGTTTTGTTCAGTGCTGTTGTAACTTAGAATGGTCAGTTAAGTGAATTGTGCTACCTGTATTTGCACGAAGTCCTTAGATTAATTTTTTGCTGGCAGCTGTGAGGTTTATTTGTGAATAAATACGATGAGCATCAAACTAGAAGGATGTTTTTGCTAACAATTTGGCGGCATGGAGAATACTTAATACTGTGTTGTGTAGAATAGTGTGCGTACTTATTTAACAGGCATGTTCACAGATTCAGATATGTGCACGGCGCAGGTGTGTAAAACATCTGATAACTCTAATTTGGCTACCCAGGTCATTTACACAATTTTTCCCCGAAAGGAAATTTAAAAAACAAACAAAAACACGGCTCAAAACATCTCATGCGGTTTAAAGGAATCGGTTAGAGTCATTCAGTATTCATGCTTCTGCATTATGCATAGAGAAAGGACATAATCTCACCAGTTATTTTAAGGAAACAGAAGCCTGTCGACATTCAGCATCATTATAATAATAATAAAAAAAAGAGTAAACCTCAAAAGCAAATGTGTAGCTTATAAAAGATGCAGAACAAGCCACGTTTCATGACATTCAAATACAGAGAAGGAAACACGTGTGGTTGTTAGTTGAGAGTCACAGCAGTGGTGGGTTGCTACCAGTTTGCTGGCGAACTGGTAGCAGCGGCAGGAGGCTCCGCCCACCTGCCCGGACGTCATCAAAAACACTCTGCACATGCCCGTGCGCTTCCAATAGCGAAGAAAATTGAAACCCACTACTGAGTCACAGCATCTAACTACCTTTAGAAACAGAAATTATGTGATGTGCCAATAAAGGAGAATATTTTAGCTAAGGGTTGAAATGAGGTCTCTGAACTTGGTTGTGTGTGTGTGGTGGTGTTGTTTTTTTTGCAGACGTCTCATTACCCAGCTAGGTAACGCCACCAGTGCTAATAAAGAATGGGATTTGCTCTCCATTTATATTCTAAAAAGGCTTGCCCTGTCAGTGTTGATGGGAATCCAACCTCCCTTGAAGTCTGTTGGCTCTTATCTAACTCCAAGTTATCTGAGAAGATTCCTGTGGCAGAGGCACAATAAATCAATTTAATTAGACATTCGCTGTGGACTTGATCTTTTGCACCCGTGCAGTTACAAATCCTTGCAAGTCCGAAAGTAAAAATGTCCTGCTGTCTCTTTTTACCATCTGATAAGTTAGGATGGATCCTTTCTAAGTTTCTTTCCTTGCCCGTTATTCAGCTCAGGACTCCCAGTCTTTTATCTCAGGGGTCCCCAATCTCTGGGCCGCGCGGCCTACTACCAGGCCGTAGCCTATTCAGAATTGGGCCACGTGAGTGGGTGGCTGGACCGTGTGCGCGCAGCTCAACTTGCATGTGTGTACACGCCAGTCCGCTACTTATGTGAGGCAGGGGTGGGATTCTACCAGTTCGGACTGGTTCAGACGAACTGGTAGCTCTGACAATCAGCTGGGAGCAAACCGGTTTGCTCCAACGATCAGCTGGGACTGCTTTACTTACCTTTATCTTCGCAGCTGATTACCACGGCAGAGCGGATTGCCATGCCTCAGCTGTTTTAATTCCCTAGCACTAATGCGGAAGGTGATTTTTTTTTGTTGAACTGCGCATGCGCGTGCAAAGCACGCAATCACCGAACCGATTGTTAAGGGTCCCACCGATGCGAGGGCTGCGGGCACACATGCGTTCTGGCCCACTATTTGCACAGCCCAGTTCCCCCCTCCCTGTTTCCTTCTTCCCCCTTCCTGAAGCCTCCTGGGACTAAAAATGGGACACGGGGAGGGGCGCCGTACCCCACCCACCGTGCGTGTGCACACGCACGCGACTCCCCATCCCCACATGCCTCCCGGCAGAGACCCAAAAATCAGCCGGCCGGCGGGAGGCGTGTGGGCATGCACAGTGAAGCTGATCTGGGCATCGACTCGCGTGCTTGCAGAGATGGCTCCGCGTGCCACCTATAGCACACGTGCCATAGGTTCGCCATCACGGGTCTAGTCTAACAAAGAGAAGGACTAGGGATGACATGATAGCAGTGTTCCAATATTCTGGCAGGCCTGGGGCTGTTGCGATCTGGCGAGATCCGGCCATGAATGGCGTGAATGGGTTTTGATTGTTTTTAAATGTTTTAATGTTTAATGTTTTTATATATGGTTTTTAAACGCATTGTAAGCCGCCTTGAGTCTTCGGAGAAAGGCGGCATACAAGTTGAATGAATGAATGAAAGAATGAATAAATAAATAAATATTTGAGGGGCTGTCACAGAGAGGAAGGGGTCAACCTAGTCTCCAAAACACTTGAGGGCAGGACAGTAACAAGTTGAAGATCATGGAAGTGAGATCCAACTTAGAACTAAGGAGTAATTTCCTATCAGTGAGAATACTTAACCAGTGGTACGACTTGCGGGTGCTCCATCACTGGAGACCGGATAGCCATTTGTCCAGAATGGTAGAGGGTAGGGGTGTCAAACTCGATTTCATTGAGGGCTGCGATTTCATTGAGGGTTGTGTTTGACCTCGGAGGAGGGCAGTGGAGTGGGTGTGGCCAGGGTGGGCGTGGCCAGCTCACTCGTGTCAGGGGTGCCTGTGGTGGCCCGAGCGCTCTGCCAGAGAAAACGCTCCTCTCAGCACTTCAAAGTTATGCTCGCTCCAGCGCTGACATGAAAGAAAGAAAAAAATTAGAAGTAGCAGTTCGATTTTAGCAGCTTGGCTTTTCACCCAGTTCTTCTCCCCTGGCAGATAACGTCACCTAGGTGATGGAGGGAGGGGGGGGAAATTCCTGTGACTTGAAGTAGCCGAGATGAAAGACTGACTTGGAAGATGGCCAATGAGACACTGAGATTTGAGGAACGGAAAGGGAGGGGTTTGGGATCAGAGGGTCAATTTCGGCTGCAAATGAGTTCAGGACTAGATCGTTATTTTCAATAAATGAAAGATTTCATCAAAGACTTTGTGTTTGGAGATGCAATTTATTTGAGATAACATCGGAACCTGACAGCTCCATTTTCAACCGTGACGGCCTCCTGCAATCCTCTGCCAGCGAAGAGGCACCGTGGGCCAGTCCTTCGCTTTTTTCAGGGGCAGCCCCACGGACCAGATCTAAGCACCTCATGAGCCAGATCCGGCTTCCGGGCCTTGAGTTTGATGCCCCCCACCAGTATAGGGTTTCCTGGTTAGATTGGACTAGAAGACCTCTAAGGTCCCTTCCAATCTCCGATTCCGAAATTTCTGTATGCTCAGTAAATTAATAAAATTTAAACATTTCATAATTCCGCCTGCTCAGCAAACAAATAAATACTTAAATAATTCATATCAAGTGGGAAATTAATCATTATTTGGCCTGTCATTTCCCCTGTACTCTGCTTCCCTCTCGCAGTCCCAAAAGTGCATATTTCTCAGGGCCGTAGCGAGGAGCAGATTCATCTCCTCAAATGATGCCCTGCAAAAATTCATCAACGCATCCGAGAAGCAAACTCTTCATCCTGACGCTTTCATCTCCCTTTCATTCCAGATACAATTAAGCATTAACAAAGCTCTTCTTCCAATGAATCCTTTGGGTGATGGAAAGCAAATCACGGGTCACGCGTGGCGGGCAAGAAACGCTAATAATTCCTTGATTGTTTTCAGGGGGCAGGCTAATAGGGTAGCCAATTGTTCTAATGATCCGCGATTAATTTTGTGAGGGGCGGATTTTGCTCATCGGTTGCCCTCAACGGCTAAATAGAAAGTGAAAAAAACCTGTGGAACAAGGCCTCACACACACAGAGTACAAAAGAAAAGGACAGGGTTATTTACACATTCTGCGGTCAAAACGTTGTCTCACTATTGAGGAGGGATACATTCGGAGGCAGTATTCAGCCGGTTCGGATCAGTTCACCCGAACCGGTAATAGAAATCGTGGGTGGGCCTATTCTATGCTAATCTCTTTAGGTACGTTTTTGAGACCGGCCGCATGCGCATGCACGGAGCAAACGAGTAACAACATACTGAGAAACCCACCACTGGATACATTCATATTTAAAAAGTTGTTGAAAGTCTAGAAAGTGTGCAGAGAAGAGCAACGAAAATTATTAGGGGACTGAAGGATAAAACCTATAAAGAACAGTTGAAGGAATTGGGTTTGACTGGGGTGACATCAGTGGTGGGTTGCCCCCGGTTCACACCGGTTTTATAGAACCGGTAGTAAAACCGGCGGGAGATTCCGCCTACTGACCCTGACGCCATAAAACGAACCGGTAGTAAAGGTAAGTAGAATCCACTCCTGGGTGACATGAAAGCAGTTTTTCAACATTTGAGGGGCTGCCCCAAAGAAGAAGAGGGGGGTCAACCTATTTTCTAAAGCACCAAAAGGCAGGACAAGAAGCAACGGATGGAAAATAATCAAGGAGAGAAGCAACCTAGAATTAAGGAGAAATTTCCTGACAGTGAGAACAATTAACCAGTGGAACAACTTGCCTCCAGAAGTTATGAATTCTCCAACATTGGAAGTTTTCAAGAAGAGATTGGACAACCATTTGTCTGAAGTGGTGTAGGGTTTCCTGCTTAAGCAGGGGGTTGGACTAGAAGACCTCCAAGGTCCCTTCCCACTCTGTTATTCTGTTATTCAGGTCACAGAATAAACTAGTTATCTAGAAAAAAAAAATTAGGGCTGCATTCATGATGCTTTATATACTTCGCATGATTAAACTCACTATTTAACATCAGAAGAAAAGAAAAATACAAATGAATCAATTGATTGAAAACAGGGAATTGTTTATCACAGGCTCAATTAATAACAGAAGGGAAGCATAACGTTCTGCATTGTCAGATCTAATGTAAGTTTTTTTAAAAAAAATTGCAGGCCTGATTTAAAATAAAACGGCGCCTTTCATAGACAGTAATTAATCTCACCCTTTCTGCTTACTTCTTAAAGCACAGCTCTTATAGTCGCATCGTATCTAGATTTGTTTCACGCTCATAAATTATTTGAATCGGCCTTGAATTAGAGAAATTAAGGCAGTTAAGGAAAAACATCAATCTGTATTTGATTTGCAATGGATCAAAGCGGGCAACGGCTTCATTTAAAATGAAGGAGTTTCTTTTTTTAACATTTTACATACAGTTGAAGCATTCTGCCGTACAATAAAATCCCTTTAAAAAAGTAACTTTTCAACATTGGGGGGGGAAAAAAAATAAATAAATTCTGACCCCTTCATTTTAGCGTAATTACACCGGCTCTTTTTATCTGCTCTAGGAAAGAAATAAAAAGGCGTTTTTACCTGAGTCTCTATTCCTTGTTCAAGCAATCGTTTGGCCTGGTTTTCGACTTCGAGTCGAGCTCTTGCAATAAAAAGCAATTCATTTTCAATGACTTCAATTCCAGAAAGGTCTATTCCTTGAGAAAGGTAATCTATAAAAAGAACAGAATATTGATGATAATGACCCCAATTCCGAAAATAACAGCGAAACAAATTAAATTTTAAAGCTACTCTGTCGTGTGACAGTCTCGCGTACGCGTGAAATGAATGCACCAACGTTGGACGTTTTTAAAGACGAGATTTGCCTGACATGGTCTATAGGGCTTCCTGCCTGCGTACGGGGTCGGACTAGAAGACCTCTAGAGGTCCCTTCCGACTCTGTCGTTCTGTAAATTCTGTGATCGCTTGACGTGTGTCAGCAGCAACGTTGCCCAGTCTTACACAAAATACTTCAGCGGGCATTGAAAAGCTAGGATTTTACAAGTGCTTTATAAGAATAGGGTTTTTTAAAAAAAATAAAATAAAATAGAGAAAATGATGGATGGGATAGTAATAGCAAAAATATATTTCCCATCTAATATCCCTATCACCAGTGGCGGGTTTCACATATTCTTGCCACCTGTTGTTTGACCAAGGCCCAAGTAGTGATTACCAAGCACAATTCAGTCCTCAACAAACTTATTTTATTAAAACAGCTGAGAATTCATTCATTCTCAGCTTTAGTCCAAAACAAAATTCTTAACAACCAGTCCGTCGGCCTTACCACCAACTTTTAATGTCTTTGGCAAGCGGCCAAAGGCTTTTCTTGGCAAAAAACCCCCACAAAGTTCAAGAGACGCTGACAAGAACCACTGGAATCAACGTTGCTTTTCTACAAAGAACCCAACGGCTCATTGCTCCTCTTTTAAGTCTTATGGGAGGGGCCAATCATCTTCTGGCCTTACTTCTGAGTTGTCCTTTTTGCTTTAGCTGCTCTTGCCTTCTGGCAGCTCTTCGCATGCGTGCACTAGGAACAGACTCCTCCTGTTCCTCTGCCTCTCTGCTGTCAGCCTCTGGAGGCTCCGGAGTCCGCACATCGCTCCCAGATGGCCTTGGCCCCATCTCTGCCTTTGATGCAGAGCCCTTGTCCGGGCCTTCCTCTGACTCCAGGACTGGCCCATGTTCCTCCCCAGCCTCCTCACTGTCTGACTCCGTTGCCAAGTCCGCAGGCTGCTGGCGGACCACAACACCGGTTCACTGTACACACGCAACTTCAGCACCTGTGCCCTGCTTTCTGCATGCTTGCTGAGTGCGCATGTGCCTTACACAATGCACCCGGCCTTCCGCCCATGTGCATTGCTCATGTGTGTGCCTTCAGCGCATGCGCCCCAGCCTCGAAAATGTGGCCAAATAGGACGGCATTACATCCAGGCAGGTGGGCGAGCCCACCCACAGTCACTGCTATCGGTTCGCCCAAACCGGTCCGAACCGGCTGAATACCACCTCTGCCTATCACGTATCAAATCCTGACAATCCATTCACAATTAACTAGGGCAGTGATGGCTAACCTTTTTGTCGTCGCGTGCCAAAAATGGGGGGAGCATGGGGGGTCGCAGGTGCCTGTGCCCACATCCATAAATCAATGTGTCCCGCCCTCCCGTGCATGCGCACATGACCCCCCCAGACTTCCCCCTGCTTTTGGCACGTGATGGCAAGGTGGGCCCAGTAGGTCTGTTTCCCCCCCCTCCCCAGGCTCCAGAGGCTTTCTAGGAGCCTGGGGAGGGCAAAAACAGCCTTCCCCATCCCCCCAGAGGCCTTCCGGGGGCTGGAAACAGCCAGTTTCCCGACTTCTAGTGGGACCGGAAGGCCTGAAAATCAGTTGGCCGGTGTGCGCAAGCGCACTGGAGCTGCACTAGGGCAACACTCGCGTGCCTACCAATATGGGTCTGCGTGCCACCTATGGCACCCGTGCCATAAGTTCGCCATCACGGAACTAGGGCCATGATGGTGAACCTATGGCACGCGTGCACAAAGGGTGGGCACCCGTGGGGGGACATGGGCGGGGGGAGCACGGGGGGGTCATGCGCGCATGTGGTGGGGTGGGGGAGCACAGAGATCACTCATGCATGCTGTGGGGGGCATTGCATTATGGGTGTCAGCGCTCGCTTTCGGCACCTGAGGTAAAAAATGTTCGCCATCACTGAACTAGGGGATACACAAATAAAACAATTATCTTTTTGTAGCCACTTGCTGAATCTTTCTCCTTTTGAGCGTATTGGAGAATTAAGCAAGAGGCCATACCCCAACAGAAATATTTTTTGTATAAAAACGGCCAAGTTTCCCATTTCACAAACGCCTCACAGCCTTTTCAACCTTCTAGAAAAATTGCTGTTTTTAACTTTCTCTCTATTTTAAAGCCAGCTTCAAAACCAATTACGAAACGGTCTGTATGCCAAATATCCGTACACCAAGTAGTTTTCTAATCTGGCCACTCCAGTTTTCCTCAAACACTTCTGGAAAATGTTCTTTTCTACGTTGACAAGTTGCCAAAAATTATGGAAAATGTTAAGCAAAATCAGGAAGACTGGGCTATCAGTGACATACTAACAATTTCCTTGCTTGCATAAGTAAAAAAAAAAAAATTCAACTTGTCAAAATTTTAATACCAAATCTTCACCGTCCTTGCTCATTAATACTTCACCCCAAGGCACTTGAAAACCTAATCCTCATATGTTGGGTATTTTCAGAATACAAGATATAAGAGGTAACAAAATACAGGATCAGGGATTGTAATCTCGGGAAAACTGGATGAGAATCAGATTTAAAAGTTCTTTCATTGTGAAAGCCGTCACAATATCACCGTCAGCATATTTGAAACTGTGTTTATGATCAAAGACAGGTTCCATATAATGAAATTATTTTGGAGAGTTTCCTACGAACATAAGATAAAGAACATTTTAATTTATTAAAACGTTTGGGGAGGAAAACCCAGAAAGAATAACTAAGCTATCATTTGCAAGCTATGATTCCACCTTTCAAATCAAACCCAGCTATTTAATATTAGGAGGTACTAAACAGCGTAATAGATTAACAGAGTTGGAAGGGACCTGGCAAGTCATCGAGTCCAACCCCGTGCCCAAGCAGGAGACCCCTACATCTGCCTCTACCTAGGATTGAACCAGAGGTGGGTTCCAGCAGCTTCTGACCAGTTCTGGAGAACTGGTAGCGGAAATTTTGAGTAGTTCGGAGAACCGGTAGTAAAAATTCTGACTGGCCCCACCCTCATCTATTCTCTACCTCCCGAGTCCCAGCTGATTGGGAGGAAATGGGGATTTTGCAGTAACCTTCCCCTGGAGTGGGGTGGGAATGGAGATTTTATAGTATCCTTCCCCTGGAGTCAGTGCTGGGTTCCTCCCGGTTCCGCCGAGCCGGTAGCGGTGATGATATGACATCACCAAACCGGTTCTGCCCCCTCGCCCCCCGCTCACCCCACTCCACCTCCCACGTTATTCTTACCTTTTATTTGGCCCCACCCCCAATCTATTGCTGCCTCCTGAGTCCCAGCTGATGGGCTATAAGGAAAAAAACTGTTTAAACTCTTGCCATGGGGCTTCAAAGGGCCACCTTACAGCTGATCAGTGGTAAAAGGCAGTTTGGTAGCAGACCAGTGCCTGCAAAAATACATGAGTGGACCAGTGCCTGCAAAAACAAATGAGTAGACCGGTGCCTCCAAAAACAAATGAGTAGACCGGTGCCTCCAAAAACAAATGAGTACACCGGTGCCTCCAAAAACAAATGAGTAGACCAGGGCCTCCAAAAACAAATGAGTACCCCGGTGCCTCCAAAAACAAATGAGTAGACTGGTGCCTCCAAAAACAAATGGGGAGGCCAGTGCCTCCACAAACAAATGAGTAGACCGGGTCCTCCAAAAACAAATGAGTACACCAGTGCCTCCAAAAACAAATGGGGAGGCCGGTGCCTCCAAAAACAAATGAGTAGACCAGGGCCTCCAAAAACAAATGAGTACACCGGTGCCTCCAAAAACAAATGAGTAGACCGGGGCCTCCAAAAACAAATGAGTAGACTGGTGCCTCCAAAAACAAATGAGTAGACCGGTGCCTCAAAAAACAAATGAGTAGACCAGTGCCTCCAAAAACAAATGAGTAGACCGGGGCCTCCAAAAACAAATGAGTAGACTGGTGGCTCCAAAAACAAATGGGGAGGCCGGTGCCTCCAAAAACAAATGAGTAGACCAGGGCCTCCAAAAACAAATGAGTAGACTGGGGCCTCCAAAAACAAATGAGTAGACCAGGGCCTCCAAAAACAAAT
>WNWU01000049.1:6257444-6276790 GCA_012654045.1 Ptyas mucosa | reverse complement strand
GAATAGAATAGAATAGAATAGAATAGAATAGAATAGAATAGAATAGAATAGAATAGAATAGCAAGAGTTGGAAGGGACCTTGGAGGTCTTCTAGTCCAACCCCCTGCTTAGGCAGGAAACCCTACACCCCTTCAAACAAATGGTTATCCAACATCTTCTTAAAAACTTCCAGTGTTTTTAATGTTTACCTAACTACCTATCTGTCTCTCTCTCATCCATCCATCATCCATCCATCCATCTATCTATCTACCTGTCTCTCTCTCATCCATCCATCTATCTATCTATCTATCTCTCACCCTATCTGTCTCACTCTCTCTCATCCATCGATCCATCCAATCCATCCATCCTTCTATCATCTGTCTGTCTATCTATCTCTCACCCTATCTGTCTCGCTCTCCCATCCATCCATCCATCCATCCTTCTATCTCACCCTATCTGTCTCTCTCTCTCATCAATCCATCCATCCATCCTTCTATCATCTGTGTATGTATCTCTCTCTCTCTCCCTCCCTCCCTATCTCTCTCTCTCTCATCCATCCATCCATCTAGAGAGAGAGAGAGAGAGAGTTAAATAAGGAGACAGTATCCAACTTAGCATACATTTGCTCCATATTCCTGGAACCCCATATTGTTCCAGCAAATTACAATCAATTTAAAATAATCCCACAAGAACAATCTATTTTATACATGCGCCAAGGATATCCTGCTTTGATGCAACAGCAAAACTATGCTCCAAAACATAAGGAATACCTCACAAACTTTCCTCAAACATAGGAACAAGATGCTCGTTCTCATACCAAGTTTAATATTAAGCCAAATCAGCCATCAGCTCAAATCATACCCTGGAATATTAATAATGCACAATGGTTACATTTCCCAGTATGGGTAGAATATGGTTTTTTAAATCATTTTTAAGATGCATTTTTAAGTATTTATAACATTACCACTTTAAATACAACATCCTAAAAAGAAAAAGACTGGAAAAATGGGGGGAAAAAAACCCTTTATGAAATTCTGAACGCATCTTGAAAAAGGCAAATTACATTAAGGAACAATGTGCTAAGAGATTGGTTTCTAACATACTGCCAACAGAAATTCAATCCGAGCAGTGGCACAGCTGTTATTCCTGCAAGTGCACCGGTTCTGTTTTTACTGGTGCATTTTTGTCTGTTACGCCTGCTCTCCTTCTAAATTAGCATTCTTCAATTTTTCATGTTATTTTTTTGGATAGCCATGATTGTTGGCTCTGCCCTTAGCGGTACCGTCTTCGGTTGGCCATTTCTTCTCCAGAAAGAAGTCCGGTTTTCATTTTAAAGAATCCTGCTAAAAGCCCAGTCTAAAATCAAGCAGAGAAAGAAAAGAAACAGAAGACAAACAGAAGACTAAATGCACTTGCGACAATCATCTTATTCTTTACAGCTAGTCCTCGACCTACAACAGTTCATTTAGTGACCGTTCCAACGTTCCAACGGCAATAAAAAAAAAAGTGACTTATCACCCGTTTTTCACACTTATGCAAAATCCCCATGGTCAAAATTCAGACGCTTAGCAACTGACCCACATTTATGACGGCTGCAGTGTCCCAGGGTTATGTGATCCCCTTCTGCAACCTTCTGACAAGCAAAGTCAATGGGGAAAAGCCAGATTCACTTAACAACGGTGTTACTAACTTAACAATTGCAATGATTCGCTCAAGAACTGTAGCAAGAAACACCATAAAATAGGTGGAGGGGAACTCAAATGCAACATAAGTTCACTTAACAACATGAATTACGACATACAATTGTAGTTGTAATTCGAGGACTACTTGTATATTGTTGAATTAAGGGAAGGGCCGGGCAGGAAATCTTTTTAATACTAAAACGTTAAATGTTTTGATAACCTTTTTGCAAACTTCTGACAAGCAAAGTCAAGAGGGAAGCCAGATTTCACTTAACAACCTTGTTGCTAACTTAACAACCGCAGTGAATCACTTAACAACTGCCTTGCTCAACAACAGAAATGTGTGCCTCAATGGTGGTCGTAAGTCGAGGCCTACCTGTATTTCTCCCCAACAGATTTGAAATAAAATAACAGAATCTTCTTCCAAAGGTTGCAAACTTCAAGGACAAAACCCACCAGTAAAAATTGTCCATCTGTGTAGAAATCTACAATCATTAAGTGAATCTAATTATATGGTTGTCAGAATCGCACTATCTGCCAATTCCTCTTCTATGTCCATTTTTAGATCTGGCAGTTCTGCTGGCCCAAAGCTCTCGACAAAGGCTATTTGTGTTGCATCGGGAAATATTCCTCTGAACTTCTAGTTCTGCAAAAAACCAGAAAAGGGCTGTTGCTTTTCATTAGCCACTTTCTAAGAATAAAGGTAATTAAGAAAAAAAATAATACCTACGTAAGTACTTTATTTTTCAATTAGCGTCACTTAGGATATGTGCCACACGGATCTTACACACAATTTCTTTTTAAGGTAAAGTAAAGGTTCCCCTCGCACATATGTGCTAGTCGTTCCCGACTCTAGGGGGCGGTGCTCATCTCTGTTTCAAAGCTGTAGAGCCAGCGCTGTCCGAAGACGTCTCTGTGGTCATGTGGCTGGCATGACTCAATGCCAAAGGCGCAGGGAACGCTGTTCCCTTCCCACCAAAGGTGGTCCCTATTTTTCCACTTGCATTTTTTACCTGCTTTTGAACTGCTAGGTTGGCAGAAACTGGGACAAGTCACGGGAGCTCACCCCATTACGCGGCACTAGGGTTTCGAACCGCTGAACTACCGACCTTTCGATCAACAAGCACAGCGTCTTAGCCACTCAGCCACCGCGCCCCAATAATTTCTTTTTAGTTTCCCTTAAAACCTGGAGTTGCAATAAGGAAGGGACAGGTTATTTAATCTCTCAGTGGCTAAGACTTTAGAAACATTTACAAACATACCAATTTGGTAACTGTCTTATGTGATGCTGGGGGGGCGGAGGGATTTAAGAAGGCTGCCTCTAGTTGAACTTCTGATTCCTAAATGGAATTCCAACTTTAAATTTAAACAGAACTATGCGGGCAAAATGTAGTGGGTGCTCCATCGGCCAATGATGGGCTAGCCACAGGCTATCTAGAAGCAATGTCATTCCGTACATTGCAGGAATATTGGAAAAGCTCAGGGGGATCTTCAGCCAACACAACATACGTGCATACTTCAAACCCAACAATACACTAAGGGAGGAGCTTGTCCACCCCAAGGATAAAACATTCAGACACAAACCGAGCAAGGTGGTATATGCAATACAATGCAGCGAGCCATGTCCATTGGGGAAGCAAAACAGCCACTTCACAAACGCATGGCACAACATAGGAGAACAAACACATCAGGATTAGATTCAGCAGTCCATCTGCATTTAAAAGACAAAGACCACTCTTTTGAAGACAACAAAGTCCATAAAATGGGACAAAATTCACTTACCAACTGTCTCACTTAGCAACAGGAACTTGGGGCTCATTTGAAGTTGTCAGGCGAGGACTACCTCTACTAGATTTCTTACTTCACAAACCTACTGACCCAAAATTCATCAGGAAACATCAGAGTCTAAAGTTCGCCCAACTACCCTGTTTCCCCCAAAATAAGATGTCCCCTGATAATAAGCCCAGTCAGGCTTTTGAGCGCGCGGCAATAAAGCCAAGTGCTTATTTCAGGGTTCAAAAAAAATATAAGACAGGGTCTTATTTTTGGGGAAACACAGTAGTAAAGTATGATAGGGGGAAAAACGTCATATTCAACATTTTCTTTTCTTCGCCAGTTGGTAGATTTTGTTGAGGTAAATTATGATTTATCCTGATGGTAAAAATAAATGAGGGGAAAAAAGGCCCAAATCATGTTTACAATGGGCTCATATTGTCCTATGTAATTTTACTAATTGTTGCAAAAGCCAACCAGCTGTCAAGTAGCCCAAATATAAATATTTTCTCTTCGTGTATGAAACGGATATCACCTTGATTTATAAAAGCACTCAGTGCTGCTTTTTGACACTTAACGAAGAGTCAATTCAGTTGATATAGGCCAACGTAAAGGAACATAACACAGTTCTACAATACACCCAAAATAGCTCCTATAAGGAAATAAAATAGACATAAAAAAAACCGTAAA
This sequence comes from Ptyas mucosa, assembly GCA_012654045.1. NCBI lineage: Eukaryota > Metazoa > Chordata > Lepidosauria > Squamata > Colubridae > Ptyas > Ptyas mucosa. The sequence continues at coordinate 6,272,666 of WNWU01000049.1, read as the reverse complement.
GTGACCAAGTTCTAGGACATTATTTGAAGGGATTAAAGATGAAGACCGTCAAAAGTAAAAAAAATAAAAAACAGAAGGAATATACGGTTGGTTTATGATCAAGATTAAAATCAATATGTTGTTATCTCTTAATGGACTTTTGCTGACATTAAAACTGAAACAACAAGGCTTAAAAGATTCGTTTATACGTAAGAGATGGATATATGGAAAAAAGATCATTTGTTGTGTTTTGGTAAAGGAGATAAGTTACTACCATTGTTTATACTTCGCGTAATGAAGGAGGAAGTATTGGGGATATAGTCAAGCTCCCACCCAATCAGTTCACACCCCCACTGGCAGTTAAAAGGAAGAAACAGCTACGATCACACATTGCTCCTGGAAGCACGAAGCCAAAAACACCAGCCTGAAGATGACGAATGAGACTTCGTCGAAACGTCGCCAAGACACTTCCAATTTTACGTGGGAGAAAACCCGAATAACCAAAGACCTACATACAAACACCCGCGAAAACCTCAGAAAACAAATATTTATCTATTTATCTATTTATCTATTTATCTATTTATCTATTTATTGTTGGTTCAGGTAATCCTCGACTTACAACCACAATTGAGCCCAAAATTTATGTTGCTAAGCAGAACTTTGTTAAGTGCGTTTTGCCCCATTTAATGACCTTTCTTCTTGCCGTTAAGTGAAATATCGGCATTGTTAGTAACCCAGATGTTAAGTTCATTTTGCTTTATGGAAAAAGGTCATGTTTTTGGGACAGTTAATATTTAGCCAATTATTCACATTGTTTGTATCATGTCCAATCGTTTAGTGCCCGTTCGAAGTTACATCATCACTGAAAAAAGTGAGTTACGAATGTTTTTCACACTTACAACCGTTCCAGCATCCCTATGGTCATGTGATTTACATTTGGATGCTTGACAAGTGACTCACATTTATGACGATTGTGTTGTCTGGGGGGGGAGGTGTCATGCGATCCCCTTTTGCAACCTTTGAACAAGCAAAGTCAAGGAGGAACCCAGATTCACTCAACAACCGTTTTACTAACTTAACAAGTGCAGCAAGTCACTTAACAACGGCAACAAGAATGGCTGTAAAATGGGGGGGGAGGGGGAAACTCACTTAACAAATGTGTCCCTTAGCACGAGAAATTTGGGGCTAAATTGTGGTCGCAAGTTGAGCCCACCATTTATGTTGCTAAGTGAGAAATTTGTTAAGCGATTTTTGTCCCACTTTTCGACCGTTCTTGGTCACCTTTGCTAAGCAAACCACTTAAACCACTTAACCACTTTGTTAAATTAGTCACACGGTTGTTAAGTGAATCTGTTGACTTTTGCTTGTCAGAAAGTCGTAAAAGTGGATCGCGTGTGACCCCTGGGACGCTGCCACCGTCATAAATATGAACCAGTTGTCAAGCATCTGAATGTATATCACGTGACCGTGGGGATACTGCAACGGTCGTTAAGTGTGAAAAATGGTCATAAGTCACTTTTTTCAGTGTAACTTAGGTCGGTCTGCAAAATGTTTTAAGTCAAGATCTTAGCCTGACTAGGTGGCTCAGTGGCTAAGACTCCGAGCTTGTCGATCAGAAAGGTCGGCAGTTTGGCGGTTCGAATCCCTAACACAGGTCTCGTGCGTGAGTAGGGGGTTGGACTAGATGACCTCCAAGATCCCTTCCAACTCTGTTACTCTCTATCTGTATTTACATTCTTCTGAGCTCTCAGGGAGAAGGAATCACAAGGCCTCCTACCACTAGTGGGTTTTCCCCGGTTTGGACCGGTTCGCAAGAACCGGTAATAAAACCGTTGGGAGGCTCCGCCCACTGATCCAGATGTCACCAAAGTAATCTGCACATACGCAGAAGAGTGCGCACGCAAGCAAAGCAAGTGCAGGCACAATGCAAACTGGTAGTAAAGGTAAGTAGACCCCACCCCTGCCTACTACCCATTTATGGGGTGAGTAGACTTTTCTCAGAAAAAGATGATTGCATAAGTAACGAGGAGATGAGCCAGAAAAAGGCTGTGATAGCTAGTTGAATTGCACCCAGATTCCTACAAGTAACCAAAGCAACTCTTGCAAAAAAAAAAAAAAAATTCTGTTTATCTAGTAGTTCTGGCTTTAATTCAGAGAGGACACTTCCTGACATCTGTATCGGAATAACATGTCCACCTCCATCCAACCGCCCAGTTAAAAACCCGATCGGGTGTTTCTGCTTTTGCTTAATGGGCTCATTACAGTGCAAAACGACGGCGGCGGAGGGGGAAGGGAGGACACACAATTAACAAGGCATAATTTTAGATTAATGGGATTCTTCAAAAGGCAATTGCCCAAAATATTATTCATCGCCGAGATCTAAACGCCGCATCCTGATTCAGCCGAGACCTAAATGCACATCCCACCTTTTCTTGCTTTATTGATAATTAGCAACTCTGCAAATCGTTCAAGCGAGACGCTTCCCCGGCTGGATGAGCAGAACGGCAGTGGCACCCCCCCCCCTCAAAAAAAAACTCAGCTGGGGCCAGTGGTGGGATTCAAGTAATTTAACCACTGGTTCTCTGCCGTAATGATTTCTTCCAACAACCAGTTTGCCAAACTGCTCAGAAAGTTAACAACCGGTGCTCCCGAAGTGGTGCGAACCGGCTGAATCCCATCACTGGCTGGGGCCACAAAACAGCCACCCCAGTTCTTGAGCTGCCTTGAAGCAGCTCCGAAGAACGGATCCAGAAGGGCGCTTCGCGTTATTTGCTCGACGCATTGCATAGCGTTAAGACTTTTGCCTGGATGAATGAAGAAAATACAGGTAGTCCTTAGTTTACGACCGCAATGCCGCCCGACATTTCTGTTGCTAAGCGTCTGAAGTTTGATTGAGCGACCGTGGGGATGCTCCAATGGTCGTTAAGTGTGAAAAACGGTCATAAGTCGCTTTTCCCCCCCACTCCCGTCGTAACTTTGAACGGTAAACGAACTGTTGTAAATCGAGGATTATGTGTATTGCATTGATGATCATAATAATAATAATAGTAGTAGTAGTAATAATAATAATAATAAATAAATAAATAAACTGGGAACATCAGGTCGAGAAAGTTTTAGAGAATGAGAAACTCAAGATCTTGTGGGACCTCAGGATTCAGACTGACAGGCACTTGGTCCACAACACACCTAACATAACAATAGTTGAAAAGAAAACAGTCTGGTTCATTGACATTGCAATACCTGGTGATGCACGGATTGAAGATAAGCAGCAACGAAAAAATCACAAAGTACCGGGACTTGCAAATTGAAGTTGAGCGACTGTGGAAAAAGAAATCGTGTGTTGTCCCGATTGTAATTGGAGCCCTTGGAGCAATACCCAAAGGGCTACCCCGCTATTTAGAAATCCTAAATTTACCGGACTTGAACATTTTGACTCTACAAAAATCCACCTTACTCGGAACAGCTTACATCCTCCGACGATACCTTAACAGTTCCTAGGTCCTTGGTTAGGACTCGAGCTGCTGAGCTATTAACCAGCCTCAAAGGCTGTGAATCTCACCAAAGATTAACCATTATTATTATTATTATTATTATTATTATTATTATTATTATCATTATTATTATTATTAATAATAATAATAATAATAATTCTCTATAACTTTTTCCACTTTATCCAAAAAGTCATGGGAACATAAAGTGGAAAAAGTTATCGAAAATGAGAAGGTGAAGTTCTTGTGGGACTTTAGAATACAGACTGATTGTCACTTGGAACACAACACACCAGATATCACAGTTGTCGAAAATCGAAACGTACAATTTATTGACATCGCGGTACCAGAAGACGCCAGAGTCGAAGAAAAAGAACTGGAAAAAATCATGAAATATCGCGATCCGGCCATGGATGAAACATGTCACAGTGATACCCATTGTCATCGGGGCACTTGGTACCACGTCCAAGAATTTCACAAAACACTTCAAGAAATTGCAGCTTCCTGCAATAACACCAGCGGAACTGCAAAAAACTGCGCTACTCGGAACATCGTATATTTTAAGAAGATACTTGGTTGATACCTAGGACTCTGGCAGCAACCCGTATCAACCATTAGCACCAGTCAATGGTATTTGTGACGCATTTTTAAATGTCCAGTTGACTGAGTTTCATTTTTAATGAATAAAAGAGAATAATAATAACAACAACAATAATAACAATAATTTTATTGTTCCTTTTTCTCCAGCTTCGTGCTATTATATTGTGATTAATGGACATAATTCTCACTTTTTTCAATTCCTCGCAGTAGACTGTAGGAAGGAGTAGGAATTAACTCTTATAAAAAGAGGCATCATTTCTTTAGGTACAGACACAACATCCTCGACTTACGATCGCAATAGAGCCCAGAATTTCTGTCGCTATGTGAGACATTTTTAAATAAATAACTTTATTGTCATCGTACGTGTATACACAGTATACCCATACAACAAAATTCACTAAACACCCAAAGACCAGGTCCAACACACATAACAATCCCCAAACACACTCCCACCCACCACAAATTCCCCACCCCTAAACCACCCAAAAATCCACACAACAGACCAAGTAATACTGTCCAACAGCTCACTGATGGTGGCCCTTTAGTTCATTGTTGAGTGTAACTATAGTTCTGGGATAAAAACTATTCAGAAAACGTGTGGTCCAAGTTTTAATAAGGATAAATAAGGAGAATAATTGAATGGCCACAAAAAAAAAAAAAGAATAAAAATAAAAATATGGACAGAGGAGACTTTTAAAAAGAGAGAGAGAGAGAGAGAGAGAGAGAGAATGCAGGCATAAGAATATTATTCAATGGCTCCTGCCAAGCATTCAGACGAAATTCAAGTTATTTCCCAGTGCAACCTAAACTTTGTGGATCTCCTAGAAGATGGGTTATTTAAGATAAAAAAGAAACTTTCCTTGGTGTATCTGTGGAGTTTCTCCGTCATTCAGGTCATGGTTGTCTCAAAGGTGCTTTTTTTTTTCCACGAGGCAACTGGACTTTCTGTTTTTTCTTTGAAGACGTTTTGCTTCTCATCCAAGAAGCTTCTTCAACTCTGCCTGGATGGTGGGGAATGGAAGGATTGATACTCCTTGCTGGAGTATTTAGAATAGAATAACAGAGTTGGAAGGGACCTTGGAGGTCTTCTAGCCCAACCCCCTGCTCAGGCAAGAAACCCTACACCACTTCAGACAAATGGTTATCCAACATCATCTTAAAAACTTCCAGTGTTGGAGCGTTCACAACTTCTAGAGGCAAGTTGTTCCACTGGTTAATTTTTCTCAGTGTCAGGAAATTTCTCCTTAGTTCTAAGTTGCTTCTCTCCTTGATTAGTTTCCACCCATTTGCACCACTCAGGTGATCCTGAGGACACAGATAAACCTCCAAGTGCTTCAAAGACCCTCTAAAAGGAGACCAGCTGCCTGCAAGGAGTATCAATCCTTCCGTTCCCCACTTCAGAGTTGAAGAAGCTTCTGGGATGAGAAGCAAAACGTCTTCAAAAGAAAAACCAGAAGGTCCAGTTGCCTCTTGAAGAAAAAAAAAAAAACACTTTTGGGATTTCCTTAAGCGTAAATATCACATCAGCATTCCGTACCAGGTTTAATTTCGGCACCAAAGCTGGCCTCGGCCTGTTAAAACTCCGGGTCATCCCACCGCTTCGGTTTCCCATCCGAAACGTCTGCGCAACCGGGAACCTGACAGTAACCCAGGCTGGGATGCCAATACGGCTGTTTCAATATATTATGCATGAACGGTGGTGCATATTTCCACCTGTTCCCCCCCCGGTTGAGACGGAGTTTCTTCGTCGCCGGATCTCGTCCCAAAAACACGGCGCTTTAAACCCCATCTTTTCAGTAGACCCCAGAGGCATCTTACGCCAATTGGAGGTTTTTATTTTTTTTTAGGAAGCCCTTTAAAATGAGAATTCCCCCCTCCAAAATGGAGGAGAGATTTAAAAAAAAAACAAAAACAAAAACCACAATTCACTCCTCTATTTTTTAAGCCCGGCATCCCTGACCAATCGTGAGATAGTGAACGCAGAGCATCGCACCGCAGTGGTAAGGGAAAGAGCGAAGAAGGTGGTTTGTCGTTCGACACAAGCTGCCCGAACGGAGCTTTTCTCCCCCCCCCCCCCAAAAAACCTTAAGCAAAACCGCCCTTCCTTTCCCCCCCCCCCCCCCCCCCCCCCCCCCCCCTGTTGCTGAATCTCTCCCGAACCCCCCCCCCCCCCCAGAAGCTTTCCGGATGTTAAATGACTTTCATGATGCATTTGCAGATGCTTATTGATTCTCTCGGAGGAAGCAGAGAGAGACTGCAGCAGGCGGTGGTAACGCTCAGCGGCGTTACCAGCGGTGTGCACCACGAAGGAGACACTGAAACAATAGCCGAGGCCAGATTTTTTTAAGGGGGGTGGGGGGTGGGGAAAAGATGCTTTGGATTCCCTTCTCTTCGACTCGGCTGACAAGTGGAAAAGCCAAACGAAACCCCCGCCAACATGAATGCCGCCGACCTGGAACTGCTGAACCATCTTCGGGAATTCACTCAGACCTGGCTGGAGGTAAGGTGCAAACCCTTATTTACAAAATTCAGAGCTTCGGCAGCATCTAAGGGAAAAGGTTTGGGAATATTTTTTAAAGATAACTTTTATTGCCATTTGATTTTTATTTTTTTTTTTACTGTGTGAGGACACTGGCTCAGGTTAGAAATGAAATTCCGTTTGGCTGCTCTCGAGAGAAAGTGCATAGCTACCCAAAACACACACCTAACACGGATATACCCCAGCTATATACATACGTAGAAATATATACCTGCACCAGAAATATATACCTGCAACCTCTCCTCGACAACCCCCCCCCCTCCTTCCACACACATGTATGCATGCATTTCAAGTTCAGCTTAAAATTCTGCTTTGACTTCTCAGGCTTCTGTTTGATGGATGCCCGTAAGGTTGGCACGATCGTCAATTTTTCATGTTTCATTTGGAGAGGTAGAAAATATGCAAGGGTTTTTTTTGGGGGGGGCAAAATGCTCTCCGGAGAGCGTGCGGTTTGAGTTCTAAGCTGTTTGCGTGGTTTAAAAAAAAAGGGGGGGGCTTCCATCAAAATTATTGGACAGCCACTCGTCTATTCCAACCATCCATTGACAGCTGCTCCTTTGTGGGAAGATGGGTCGTACGGCAAATTTTTAATTGCTGGATAGGAAAAGTGAGGTTCGGTTTGTGGGGGCACTGTTCTTAAATGCTTCGTGACCGAAGACACGTTTGGGGGAAGAAAGAAAAAAAAAGACAAGTAAGTGGATAGACAGGTAGGGATTGAAAAGGTAGGTGGCAAAAAACAGGAGAGTTAAAATGTTGGGGAAAGCAACTGCATTTTTTTACATTGCATTTCATAGCAATCCCTTATTACAAATCCGTAAAGGAAAGCTGCCACTCTCTTGCTTTCAATGCCATCTTTAAACACATCCAATTTTAAAAGATCAAGCTGGAAGATCTGGGGGAGGGGGGGAGAGAGAGAACCGTATTTGGAAATGCTTTGATCTTCTTGCAAACTTCCCACTCCCCCCCACCTCCCACCCACCCGCCAAAAAAGAGGCACTGCGCATGGTCCACATGGTCTGGGAGTGACGGGAGATAATATTTGCCACGGATCGCTATCTTCGAATTAGAACTGAATCTCTTTTATTTTTATTTTTTTTCCCCCCACCCGCAAAGGTTTTCGTGATTCACTTGGGCTTGCTTAACGACGACGTGAACAATACGGCGACCTAGGAATCCGAATAAGCAGGGTTTTTTTTTTTTGCAAGATGCGCTTACACGACAGACTTCAAAAGAGGAAAGGAACGGAGAACTAACCAAGCTCCGATCTGCGCGACGGATAGTGCAACGGCGTAGCGAGAAGCACCCGTCCAAATGGAAGTGTTAACACAACGATTCCCTCGCCAAGGTCCAATTGTGAGCCCCTCCTACAAGTGGGATTACAATACAGCACCATGCAACCGGTGAACGAAGGACCAGCCAAGCCTTTAGATCGCAAAAAGGAAAACCAACAAACCAGAAGCAATTCCAAATTAATTTCATATCTTGGGAATGTCTACCTTGGATCCCTCGTTCACAAGGACTAAAAGGTTCCGGAAACTATGCGTAGGATAAACCGGCTGACGTGGTCCCTGGCTTTTCAGGCAAACGTATTAATATTTACGGCGTCGATTTCTTCTATAAAACCGGTCGCTGTGGCCTAATGAGCAGACTCTCCAATTTAAAACTGCCGTGGGAGGACGTCGGAATAAACCTTTGAAGCCGGTTACACGGTGTTCATTTACATTTTGCGCAATTTCAGGGATTTCTTTTTTTTAAAAAAACAACAACAACCGTGGCCCACCCTCCTGAAGGATACGAATTTATGAAACCGTTTCTGCAAAGGGGCTGCTAATTCCGCCGGTACTTTGAAACCTAAACCGATGTGTTTTACACCACGATCGGTCGTGTTCGAACTTGGCCGGGTCATTTTGAGTTTTTGGGGGTGTCCAGGGTTGTTGGCGGCGATGTCTCGGGAAACGGGCAGCTGGAAAGGGCCGGGAATGAAGGAAAAGTAAAATATTCCGCCAGGGAGGCAGATCGTTTTGGCGCTCCGCCTGTGCCAAAACCTGTAAAAAAAAACACAACCACCACCCTGTCAGCGACACCATGTGTGAACTCACGACAAGCTGTTATTGTCAGCCGGAAGGGCCTTGAGGCGATCCAATTCAGGTAAGGTCAGGCGTTTTCCTGCAGCCGACCCCGTTTGTTTAACGTTTGTCAAAGAAACATATTTCATTTTAATGACCTTCTCCCTTGTCATCTTCACGGCTTTTGTTTAACTGAAACTCTGCCTGACACGACTGGATGTTTAATCTCCCACTGAAGGGTTGGCCCGGTGGAAGTTTTTCCGTTTTTGCGAGGTTTCTCTTTGCAGCTCCTCCTGGCAAGATTAGGCTGTCGCTTTATTTCCTCCAGCTTTACTACAAGCAGTCCTCGACTTACAACAGTTCGAAAGTGACCGCGGCACTGAAGAGACGGAGGACCGTTTTTTTTTTCCACACTTACAACCTTTGCGGCCTCCTCGTGGTCAAAATTCAGCCATTTGGGCAGCTTGGCTCATACTTACGACCGTTGCTGAGTCCTGGGGGTCACGGGATCCACTTCTGCGTCCTTTCGACAAGCAGAGTCGACGGGGAAGCCAGGTTCACTTCAAAACCGGGTTACTAACTTATCACCGGCAGTGATTCATTTAACAAGTGAGGTGAGAAAGGTCGTAAAAGGGAGCTAAACTCACTTAGCCAATGTCTCACTTAGCAGCAGAAATTTTGGGGTCGATTGTGGTCGTTAAGCCAAGGATTACCTGTATCTTTCTCTCTCTCTCAGTTTCTTGTCATCCGGGGCAAAAAAAAACAATTTACGGCGCATTTAGTATGACTGTTGTCGTGACTAAGTGGTGATAAGTCATACTTATTCTTTATTTTTACGCCCAAAGTTACAACGTAATAAATCCCAGTCTTTAAGAAATACCTCCGAGTATTGTAATAATTCCAAGGTATCATTTCCTTTGGTTTATGTTAATTGAATAGACTACAGGTAGTCCTCGACTTACGACCACAATTGAGCCCGACATTTCTGTTGTTAAGCGAGACATTTGTTAAGTGAGTTTTGCCCCATTTTACGACCTCAGTCGTTCAGCGAATCACTGCAGTTGGTAAGTCTGTACCGCGGTTGTTAAGTGAGTCTAGCTTCCCCCTTGACTTTGCTTGTCAGAAGGTGGCAAATCACATGACCCCGGGACACTGCAACAGTCATAAGTACATGCCAGTTGCCAAGCATCTGAACTTTGATGGAGATGCCACAAAGGTCGTAATTGTGAAAAACGGTCCCAAATCACTTTTTTTGTCAGTGCCGTTGTAACTTTAAACGGTCACTAAACGAACCGTTGTAAGTCGAGGACTACCGGTAGCCAATGTTAATTGTTTGAACAAGAAATCAGCCAAATCTGCGTTTTGCAAATTTACACAGGATGTCAACTTCATACGTTTTGCAAATTCACACAGGTAGTCCTCGACTTACAACGGTCTGCTTAGTGACCGTTCGAAGTGACAGCGGCACTGGAAAAAAGCGACTTGCCACCGTTTTTTCCCCCGCACTTACGGCCGTTTTCAGCATCACGTGATCAAAATTCAGACGCTTGGCCACTGTCTCGTATTTATGACGGTTGCAGTCACACACTCCGGGGTCATGTGATCCCTTTTGCGACCGTCTGATGAGCAAAGTCAATGGGGGGGGAGCCATACTCACTTAACGACCATCGTAATATGGGACGAACTTCACTTAACAAAGGTCTTGCTTAGCAACATAAATTTCGGGCTCGACTGTGGTCGTTAAGTCGAGGACCAGCTGTATTTTTTTTTTTGTAGAAGCTCCTCTTATTTCAGTCAAAATATAAACAAGGATTAGAGGGCCCAATTTAATACGCTGAGCATATTTTTTTTTAAAAGTTATTTTCAGGCATCTGATAGAAATATTTCATATTGTTATAATAAAATGCTGAAGGTATAGCTGCAGCCAAGGTCTAATGTTGAAATTATTATTTCACCAAATTAAGATCCAGGCTTTGATGTTGGACTTTAGAACAAATAGACAAATGTGTATCACCTACTTTACTCTGTCGACAACAGATCCACTATCACATACATGCCTCCCTGCCTAATTAGGTAACAAAAATACGCTGTGATCTCCTGCTTAATGCAACTCCCTAATTTGACAATATAAATGCACACTCTGCCTGCAATTAAAAATGTCCTTAAAGGGAATGTCCCCGAAATACAGCACATTTATACGGCGACAGTATAAAACAATATATGACTGAGCATTAGGTATTTAGGATACTTATTTAAATTACTAATACTGGGTTGCAACATTATATACACACCTACGTTTTACAGTTGTATGCATTTTAATGCAGTGAATTAGCCAAAAGAGGTACTTTCCCAGTAGGAAATGGAGCTATTAATGACAAGCAAGGCTTATAGTTATTTTTTAAATTATACCATTTGGCGAAGACCTTTAAAGGCATTTAAAGTTCTCGCCCTGGTTTTCAATCCAAAGGTTTCCATGTCAATTTTAAGAAATCAGGATGCAGCTTTCATCCAAAGGGAAAAAGAAGAAATGTTATTTTTTGCACGTGTATTACCTCACAATATTTTTCTTTCCCTTTCTTTCCTTCTTTCTTTTCTTTCTTTCCTTCCTTCCTTCCTTTTCTTTTTTTTCTTTCTTTCCATCCATCTACCCACCCATCTATCATCCATCCATCTATCTACCTGCTTACTTACCTAGCTGCTAGCTACCTGTCTACCTACTTACATACCTACCTACCTACTCATCTATCTATCCATCCATCCATCCACCCATCCACCCACCTACCCACCAGTACTGGGTTCCTCTTACCTTTGCTACCGGTTCGGAACTGGGAGCTCGCGCGTGGCGCTTCTGCGCATGCGCAGAACGTCCGTGATGATGTCTGGGTGGGTGGGCGGAGCCTCCTGCCACCGCCATTACCCGTTTGCCCGAACTGGGGTGAACTGGTAGAAACCCACCACTGCTACCCACCCATTTATCATCTGTCTGTCTGTGTGTGTGTGTGTGTCTGTCTGCCTACCTACCTACCTACCGTACCTACCCATCCATCCACCTACCCACCCACCCATCCATCCATCATCCATCCATCATCCATCCATATATCCACTTACCTACCTATTTATCATGTGTCTGTCTGCCTGCCTATCTACCTACTGTATCTACCTACTTACCCACCCACCCATCCACCTACCCACCCACCCACCCATCCATCACCTATCCATCCATTCATCTATCCATAATCCATCCAACTATCCATCCATCTATCCAACCATCATCTATCCACCATCCATCCATCTACTCGATTTATCATCTGTCTGTCTGTGTCTGTCCGTCTGCCTACATACCTACCTACCCACCCACCCTCCCATCCATCCATCCATCCATCCATCATCTATCCATAATCCATCCATCTATCCACTTACCCACCTATTTATCATCTGTGTCTGTCTGTCTGTCTGCCTACCTACCTACTGTACCTACCTACCTACCCACCCATCCAACTACCCACCCCACCCACCCACCCATCCATCATCTATCCAACCATCATCTATCCATCATCCATCCATTCACCTTTCCGATTTATCATCTGTCTGTCTGTGTTTGTCTGCCTACATACCTACCATACCTATCTACCCATCCATCCACCTACCCACCCACCCACCCATCCATCTATCCATCCATTCATCTATCCATCCATCATCTATCCATCATCCATCCAACTATCCACTTACCCACCTATTTATCATCTGTCTGTCTACCGTACCTACCCATCATCCATCTACCCACCCATCCATCATCCATCCATCCATCCATCCATCCATCCATCCATCCATCCATCCTCTACCTACCTTCCCAAAACATGGAATTCAAAGCTAAGCAAGCTTTTAATATGCACCACAAACATGCTCCTTGTCCTTAACAAAAAGAAAGTAGCATTTCTTTTGTACCATCTCTAATTTCTGAAACCAGGTAGCAGTGTATATCTCTCTGCTGGTGAAAGTAAGGAAATTATTTTCTGCAGATAAGTAAAATTAAAAAAAAAGAAAAAGAGTGGGAGAGTGAGAGCGAGAGCGAGAGCGTCCCAAATCAATCCACTTCCTAACTTCATTCTCTTCTTTCAGAGCAAAAGAAACTTGCGAGAAAAGGATGTGTTTCTCTTCCGTGCCAGAAGCCAACATGCAGTCGGAATCTAACATTACTGTCCGTGATGCCATCAGTGACTCTGAGCCCAATATGTACCAGCCACTATCCTACCCACTGAGCTTTCAAGTGTCCCTCACCGGATTCCTCATGTTAGAGATCGTCCTCGGGCTCGGCAGCAACCTCACCGTATTGGTACTTTACTGTATGAAATCCAATTTGATCAACTCAGTCAGTAACATTATTACGATGAACCTTCACGTTCTCGACGTCATCATTTGCCTGGGGTGCATCCCTCTGACCATCGTCATCCTCCTGCTCCCGCTGGAGAACAATTCTGCGCTCATCTGCTGCTTCCACGAGGCGTGCGTGTCGTTCACCAGCGTGTCCACCGCCATCAATGTCTTCGCCATCACGCTGGACCGCTACGACATCTCCGTGAAACCCGCCAACCGGATCCTGACGATGGGCAGGGCCGTGATCCTTATGACGTCGATCTGGGTTGTCTCATTCTTCTCCTTCTTGATCCCTTTCATCGAGGTCAACTTCTTCAGCTCCCACAGTGCCAACACTTGGGAAAATAAGACGTTGTTGTGCGTCAGCGCCAACGAGTACCACACCGAACTGGGCATGTACTATCACCTGTTGGTGCAAATCCCCACCTTCTTCTTCACGGTGGTCGTGATGCTCATCACGTACAGCAAAATACTTCAGGCGCTCAACATCCGCATCGGCACCAGGTTTTCCACAGCACAGAAAAAGAAAGCCAAAAAGAAGACCATTTCCTTGGCCACCCAACAGGAACCCGCCGAGGCGCCACACGCCAGTGGAGGGAGAAATGTGGTTTTCGGTGTAAGGACTTCCGTTTCGGTTATCATCGCTCTACGGCGGGCTGTGAAGAGACACCGTGAACGCCGCGAACGGCAGAAACGAGTCTTCCGCATGTCACTGTTGATCATTTCCACTTTTCTTCTCTGTTGGACACCGATCACCGTTCTAAACACGATCATTTTATGTTTGGGACCAAGTGACCTTTTAGTAAAACTGAGGTTATGCTTCCTGGTCATGGCCTACGGGACGACCATCTTTCACCCTCTCCTGTACGCCTTCACCCGACAGAAATTTCAAAAAGTTTTGAAAAGCAAAATGAAGAAGCGCGTCGTTTCCATCGTCGAAGCGGATCCCATTCCGAACAGTGCTGTGATACACAACTCCTGGATTGAGCCCAAGAGAAGCAAGGCCATCACTTTTGAAGACAACGAAGTGAGGCAGAAGTGTTTAGTACCTCAAGTGGTCACGGACTAGATTCCCGTATCCGCTGGATTATTTAAGGGGAGGGGGAGGGAAAGTCAAGGATAAACCTCGACTGCCAAATACAGAGATTTTTTTTATTAAAAACAAAAACAAGGGAGAGAAAACATAAGCCAGACTGTAATGGTTTGACGTGCGTTTCAGACAAACCAGAAACGGTGTATTTATTTCCTCATTATTTGAGACGTGTGTTGCATGGCGGTTTCTTAAGCGTAAAATCATAATTTTGTCAATACTCTGTCCTCCGATATACCTTTAAGTAAATATTTTTTAACAAGAAAAGCCTTAAAATAGTGCTCACTTTTCAAAAACAAAACAAAAACAAAACCCGTCTCTTTTGCTGTAAATATGTAAAGCTTTAGTTTTAAAGTTTGGGCTGGAGAAATAGAGAAATAAGGCCTATTTGACACCTTATTTTGGCACAGTATTCAGGTTTCTGACAATAAACTGAAAACTTTTTCCTCAATTATAATTATAAGCTTAAAATTATAGCTATGTGCCCCAAATAACCACCAGCTTTGTGAGTTCAAGGTACTCTATTATTTTGAGCCGCAATATATGCCTTTACAAAAAGTTTTCACCAGAAGGATATTATGTTTTTTTTTTAATATTAAACTCAGGCTGAGAGAGATTTGGTTTTACTGTACAATAAGAATTTTCTAAATTGTAATTATTTTTAATTCTTCCTAAAATTTCTGTTTGGCTAACAGGAATGAATTTGCGTGTTTTGAACGATTCTTCCATGCGTATATATCAATGTTTCAGTCCAGAAATGTGGTTTTTATACACTGCTAAACTGCTTGTTCCTATTTCTAAGCAAATTGGAGTTGATAAGCCAAAATGTGTTGCCAAATCAAAATCCTCAATCCAAGACAAGAAAAGCCAAGGTTGTTTGGCTACTATTCCACATTAATCATATTTATTTATTTGTATCCTGCCTTTAATTATTTTTATAAATAACTCAAGGTGGTGAACGTATCCAACATACTTTCCTCTCGTATTTTTCCCATAACAACAACCCTGTGAGGTGGATTGGGCTGAGAGAGAGGCACCTAGCTGGCTTCATGGCTAAGGCGGGACTAGAATTCACAATCTCCTGGT
>WNWU01000049.1:6242911-6253750 GCA_012654045.1 Ptyas mucosa | reverse complement strand
TATTCTATTCTATTCTATTCTATTCTATTCTATTCTATTCTATTCTACTCTACTCTACTCTACTCTACTCTACCCTACCCTACCCTACCCTACCCTACCCTACCCTACCCTACTCATTAAAATGCAATAAATTATGAGATCTAAGGAAAAATCTCATACGACATACTCTAGCAGCTATCTAATTAATGCATGAATGAGCTTGGCTCAGCTTCCATTTTCAAAAGTTCGCATTCAAGAAAAATTTCTATTCTAATGAAGACAAAACACGTACACTAAAAGTTTGTTTTGAGACAATCTCAAAGCTAAAACTAGAAAACCCTAATCTCATTAAGACTTCCCTTTCAGCAAAGCAGTGACTAAACAGCTATTTATTATTTAGGATAAGGAAAGCCGTTTTAAAAACTTTTAAAGGAAAATTAAAATTTAAGCCAATTTTTTCCCAGAAACCTACCAAATAGATTTGAGGGGATTTTTTGTGTGTGCACGAGAATAAGAGCAAGCAAGAAATGTAGGTTCAATCTTCACTCATCATTCACTGCAAATAGATAAACGTATTACCTCAGGACTAACTTGGTTTAAGAGAATTACTTAGATCTGTTAAAAATGTAGAGCCCCTTTGCATTCTCACTATAAAGGTAAAGGTAAAGGTTCCCCTCGCACATATGTGCTAGTCGTTCCCGACTCTAGGGGGCGGTGCTCATCTCCGTTTCAAAGCCGAGGAGCCAGCGCTGTCCGAAGACGTCTCCGTGGTCATGTGGCCGGCATGACTCAACGCCAAAGGCGCACGGAACGTTGTTACCTTCCCACCAAAGTGGTCCCTATTTTTTCTACTTGCATTTTTTTACGTGCTTTCGAATTGCTAGGTTGGCAGAAGCTGGGACAAGTCATGGGAGCTCACTCTGTCACACAGCACTCGGGATTCGAACCTCTGAACTGCCGACCTTTCGATCGACAACCTCAGCGTCTCAGCCACTCAGCCACCGCGTCCCTTATGTTCTCACTATACTGAAATATTAAAGTTTACAATTCAACACCACACCCAACTGAGACACATTAACTTCTGTTTCAAAGTCCTTCAAACATTCTCTTCCCTAAGAACTTGCAGAGTGACAAACAAGACACAACTGCAATTCTTGTCAGTGTGGGCTGTCAGTTTTCGATGACACCACATCAATAATCCGCGAAATGAAGGCCACTGGAGCTGAGAAATTGACAAAGATGAGTCTTTGCGCAAAGGATGTTCCCTTACTGTTGTGCAGAAAGTACTTCGATTTTTCTTTTTTTAAAAAAAACCCAACATATGTACAATTCTTGACTTACATGCCCATTAAAATGGCACTGAAAAAAGTGACTTATGGCCATTTTCAAACTTACGACCCTTACAGCATCCCCGTGGTCACGCAATCAAAATTCAGATGCTCGGCAACTGCCTCGTATTTATGTGATCATGTGATCCCTTTTTCCGACCTTCCGACAAGGAAAAATCCATGAGGAAGTCAGATTCACTTAACAACCAGGTTATTAATTTAACAACTGCAGGTGATTCACTTAACAACTGTGGCAGGAAAGGTCGTAAAATGGGGGCAAAACTCACTTCACAAATGAAGCCTCACTTAGCGATAAGACATGTGTGGCTCGATTGTGGTCGTACATCGAGGACTAGACCTGTATAGCATCCAAGCAATATCAACAATATCTAAAAATCGATCTGACAAGTTTCTGTTCTGTTCCCACGACAATTCTGAGAAACATACAACGAAACGTTAAGTACGGCTAACTTCCGAAGTGTTCCGACCTAGGCTTCCCAAGAGCATGAAGCAGACTCCTTCTCCCGACAAAAAACCCTTTTTATTAAGTTACTGTGAATTCCTCTCATTCATGTCCAGCAAAGTCTTTCAAGGGAGAATTTACAGTCACAGACCTTCTCTGGCTTGGAGAGCTGCCAGGCCGATATCTTCAAAACTTGGCAAGGAGTCTCTGAGAGTCACGAACCAATTAAACGAACTAATTGTCTCCTGCAAACTCCCCTCCCCTTTCGCTCCTCTTTTATTCCCTCTGGGTGGGGCCATTCACCATCCACCTGTGGCTTTACTCCTGAGTCGGCCCTTGTTCCTTAGCTGTTCCCTTCTCCTGGCAGCTCTGCACATGCGCACACTGGGAACAGGCTCCAGCTGTTATTCTGCCCCACTGACATCCGACTCTGAAGGCAGCTGACAACTGTCAGACGGCCCTGGCCCTCTCTCTGCCTCCGACGCAGAGCACTCGTCAGAGCCTTCCCCAGACTCCAGGACTGGCCCATGTTCCTCCCCAACCTCCTCACTTTTTGAGTTTGCCACCAGCGCCGCTGGCCGCTGGCGGGCCACAACACGAAGACTCATATTGACCCGGTTTTTCGAAGAAAATAAAATCCACCTCGAATCGTTCGAGATTTTTTTTTTCCTGAAGAAAACCCACACAATTAGCAAACACACGATCTTAAAAACAACAACAACAACAACAAAAAAAACCCCCCGACCGACTGGACTCACCGAGTTCATTGAGACTCTGAGCAGCTTTGGTGATTTCTCGGCTTCCCCCTTGAAGCTGGCCTTGAAGTCTTTTGCTGAGGTACAAAATCCGTATTATTCTCCTCAGCAGGTCACAAGCAGCCTTGAGAGGAAACACATTGAATTAAGCGTGCGTTATTCGATATGCCCAAAAAAAGCCAACACAGCTCTAGGCTGCATCAACAGAGGGATAGAATCAAGATCATGTGAAGTGTTAATACCACTTTATAAGGCCTTGGTAAGGCCACACTTGGAATACGGCATCCAATTTTGGTCGCCACGACGTAAAAAGACGTTGAGACTCTGGAAAAAGTGCAGAGAAGAGCAACCAAGAGGATTAGGGGACTGGAGGATAAAACATACGAAGAACGGTTTCAGGAACTGGGTATGTCTACTTTGATGAAAAAAAGGACTAGGGGAGACATGATAGCAGTCTTCCAATATCTACAGGGTTGCCACAAAGAAGAGGGAGTCAAGCTATTCTCCAAAGCCCCTGAGGGCAGGACAAAAAGCAACGGATGGAAACTAATCAAGGAGAGAAGCAACTTAGAACTAAGGAGGAATTTCCTGACAATTAGAACAATTAATCAGTGGAACCACTGGACTCCAGAAATTGTGGGTGCTCCAACATTGGAGGGTTTTAAGAAGAGATTGGACAACCATTTGTCTGAAATGGTATAGGGTTTCCTGCCTAAGCAGGGGGTTGGAGGTCCGATGGGAGCTAGGAAGCACGGCTTTTCCGTGACAGTTTCAAAATTATGGTGTACATGTATAATTGTATGCATATAATTATTTATTTTTTTTGAGGGGCGCGAGGATATATCAAAAGAGTTCTAGGGGTGAGGGGTATAGAAAACCCCTTCTACTAGTATAACACATAGTTATACTTTGCTATGTAAAAAAAATAAAAAACTGGTTTACGTTATATCTCAGTACACCACTAAAACATATATAGCATATACTCATGAACTCTTAACTGACTCCGGTAATCCCTGTATCAAAGACAATCACTTAGGTGGACTCTTTGTCTGTAACAAGGAACTAGGGCGGACCATGTGAAGTGCTTGAGGTTTAACAGTGAAAAATATAATGTCCTACTTCATGAATCATATTTAGAATATGAAGCAGTAACGGGAACATTTTGTTGTGATGTAATTAAGATGCAAACTAGAATTTAGTGGCATAGATAGTGTACATAAAGCTTCCTTTCTTTCCTTTCCCCTCTTCCCTTTTTCTTTTCTTTCTTTCCTTTCTTCCCTTCCCATTCTTCTTTCCTTTCCTTTCCTTTCCCTTTCCTTTCCTCCTTTCCTTTCTCCTCTTCCTTTCCTTTCCTTCTCTTTCTCCTTCTCTTTCTCCTTTCCTTTCCTTTCTCCTCTCCCCTCTCCTTCCTTTCCTTTCCTTTCTTTTCTCCTCTCCCCTCTCCTTCCTTTCCTTTCGTTTCTTTTCTCCTCTCCTCTCCTCTCTTTCCTTTCCTCTCTTTCCTTTCCTCTCCTCTCTCCTTTCCTCCTCTTTCTCCTTTCCTTTCTCCTCTCCTCTCCTCTCCTCTTTCCTTTCCTCTCCTCCTCTTTCTCCTTTCCTTTCTTCTCTCCTCTCCTCTCCTCTTTCCTCTCCTCTCCTCTCCTCTCCTCCTCTTTCTCCTTTCCTTTCTTCTCTCCTCTCCTCCCTTTCCTTTCCTTTCCTTTCCTTTCCCCTTACCTCCCTTCCCTTCCCCCTATCCTATCCCATCCTATCCTATCCTATCCCTTTCCCTCCCCTTTCTCATTCACAAAGAGGCCAATGGCATAGCCTTCTTCACTAATCCGTTTTCTACTTCATCTAAATCAGGATTAGTTCATCCAAACTGGTCAGGGTCACAAATCTGGAGCCTGATCTTATTTATTTTGTGCGTGTTGCTCACCGTTTCAAGATTAAACCGTGGAGATTGAATGCCAAACTCCGAAGGTCAAACGGAAGTGGATGCCCCCCAATTTACTCCTCGTAGTAACACTTCAAACGCCAGCGCTTGTTCATCAATTACCAGCGTAGCGTGACTTTCAAATACATGTCAGGGAGAAGTAGGCACCCTTTCCACCAACTAGTTTTCTGCAATTAAGTCTTCAGCTAAATGAACTTGCTTAATGACTTTAATTATGTGTATGGAGGCACCAGCATAAATCATTCACAGCACAATTGCAGTTCTAAAGCCACTCAGCACTACAAAACCTGTGGACTATACAATGACAGGATTTGGATTACGTTCCTCGGTACCCTAATGGGCTCCATTTCATTCCAAACCGGTACATTTTAATTGTTTGCACCGCTGAATAAATTATGCAATTACAAAAGAGAGGGATTTTCTTCCATGGTAATTAACGTCACCATTTTAATCCGTTATTTAAAGCCAACCCTTTCCTCCTTTAATGTGTAATTGGAGTAACCGAGCTTGCCTAAGATGCGCAAACATACACACCGCACGAAGGAGGGGAAAAAAACTTCAAAAGGGTACGAGAACTGAACTACGCGAGAATTGCATTTTATAGTATTTTCCAAGGCAGGGGGTGAATTCTACAAATAAGTGAAAGAAGTTCTTATGTGTTTTGATATCTGACAACCTTCGCGTTCTCAAAGATCCATATAGGGTTTGAAAAGGCAGGCAAGTTTGAAAGATTCCAGCTATAAAAATGATTCTAAAAGCAGATTATTATTTTTTTTAAAGCTGCTTTTAGTCGCTTGTGATTTTATACACTGGTTCATATGAGGATTTTGGCCCTTCAAAGTAAATCAACGGTCCCGCTATCACAAGCCTGGCATATCAACAGCCGAACAAACAATCTGGCAAGGAAAAGAACACGAAGAAAAGAGAGGCCCATATATATATATATAGATATAGATATAGATATATTTAATAAAATTTATCATCATCATTGAACGACCCTTAATCCCTTGCGGGGTGGAGTCTGGGCAACTTAATGGAGCTAACAGAGTGTTTGAATGGCCGGATGCCTTTCCTGTTACCAATGCGGAGTTTTGTTCAGCAGATATATTCTCAGTGTGCCCAGAGAGAGAAATGTCGGCTTCTACCTAGGATCGAACTCACAGCCTCCTGATCGTGAGGCAAGAGCTCCGCCTCTAGGCCACCACATCACTCTTTTTTTATTATTATTAAAATTGCCGAGTGAAAAACACTCTGTCTGGCTCCATCACGGTTTTCTGTATTTTATAATATGCTTTTCATATTAATGTAACCTCCCAAGAGGAGATTGGAAAGAGAAATAGAGGAGGCCCTCAACTTACAACCACAATCGAGCCCCAAATTTCTGTTATTAAGCGAGACATTTGTCAAATGTTACATTTCCCCATTTTATGACCTTTCCTTGCCACCGCTGTTAAGCGAACCGCTGAGGTTGTTACATTAGTAACACGGTTGGTTAAGGGAATCTGCCTTCCCCCCATCGACTAGGAAGGTTGCAAAAGGGGATCACGTGACCCCGGCACGGTCATAAATATGAGTCAGATGCCAAGCGTCTCAATCTTGATCAGGTGACCACGGGGAATGCTGCGACGGTCGTTAAGTGCGAAAAATGGCCCTAATGGTCACCTTTTTCAGGGCCGTGGTAACTTTGAACGGTCGCTAAAGTGAACCGTTGTAAGTCCAGGGCTAGCTGTGAAAGGAAAGGCCATGATTTTAATTTAGCTGATGGTAGATAGATATCAGTTCGTCATTAAACACTAAATAAAAATTTAGGACAAGACTATTGTTTGAGGTCTGACAATGGTTGATGCAGTTGAATTGGATACGGGGAAAATACAATTGCATTAATCTTGCCGTACAAGCCTGAAATGTTAAAGATTTGTCCATTTTTCTCTGTTTAACCACAATGATCATCTTAAGATGGATCTTGACAGACTTGAACCCCGGGCTCTATCTAACAAAATGAAATCCAATGTAGAGAAAAGTAAACTCCTTTCCTTAGGCAAGGAAAACCAAAAGCACAGATATAGATATGGGTCAGTGGTGGGTTGCCCCCGGTTTGGACCGGTTCACAAGAACCGGTAATAAAACCAACGGGAGGCCCCGCCCCCCACCCCAGATGTCGTCATCAGTGATCTGCGCATGTGCAGAAGCTCGCGTGCGTGATCCCGTTGCGAACCGGTGGTAAAAGTAAGTTGAAGCTACCCCTGGACTGGGTGAAACCAGGCTTAATAGCAATAACTGTGAGAGGGATCTTGGAGTCTTAATGGACAACCAATTAAATATGAGTGAACAGTGTGCGGTGGCAGCCAAAAAAGCCAGGGGTGGGATTCAAATAATTTAACAACCGGTTCTCTGCCCTAATGACCAGCTGGGTAGGCATGGCTCGGTGGTCATGTGACCATGTGGGCGTAGCCAACTCAATGTCACTCACGTTGATGGGCGCTTCGCCTTAGCTGTTACAATGTAATAAGGATTAACCGGAGAGGCAGTTTCTGTAAACAGGGCAATAAAGATTAGGCTAGAAATAGCACCAGAATGTTTCCTTTCTGCCTTCCTTACAGGATTAGCCCTGTAAAGTGGGGAAAAAAACAAAATAAGATTTCTTCCAACAACCGGTTCTCCGAACTGCTTAGAAAGTTAACAACCGGTTCTCCCGAATAGGTGCGAACTGGCTGAATCCCACCACTGAAAAAAGCCAGTGCAATCCTAAATTGCATTAACAGAGGGACACAATCAAGATCAAGGGAGGTACTAATACCCCTCTGTAAAGCCTTAGTAAGACCACACTTGGAATCCTGCATCCCGCTTTGGTCACCACACTATAAAAAAAAGATGTTGAGACTCTAGTAAGAGTGCAGAGAAGAGCAACCAAGATGATGAGGGGACTGGAGGATAAAACATACGAAGAACAGTTGCAGAAACTGGGCATGGCTAGTCTAGTGAAGAGAAGGACCAGGGAGATATGATAACAGTCTCACAATATTTGAGGGGCTGCCACAGAGAGGAGGGGGTTCAAGCTATTTTCCAAGGCATCCGAAGGCCAGACAAGGAATAATGGATGGAAACTGATCAAGGAGAGATTCAACCTGGAAATAAGGAGGAATTTTCTGACAGTGAGAACAATCAACCTATGGAACAGAAGTTGTGGGAGCTTCATCACTGGAAGCTTTCAAGAAGAGACTGGACTTTCATTTTTTTTTTTGTAAATCTTGGGAAGTGAGGACCAAATCCTAAACCAAAGCTGCAACTAAATTTAAAACGAGGCAAACGTTGCTAAAAAGCTGACTTGGAAAGGCAACGAATAACTAACTGAGGAAAGGCTCTGGGAAATTATGTATGTAAATGCGCTTTTTACAAATTTTGCCACGTAAAAAAAATCCTTTCTGCTTGCATTTGGGTTTTTTTTGTTTTGTTTTGTTTTCTTCCTCTCCTCTGAGAGGATTTTTTTAATTTTTTTTTTTTTTGGAAATGTTCACCATTCTTATGCAATGATTTTAATTATTTATTCTGGGAGTGTTTTCCCCTTTTCTCGAACAAGTAACTATAGCAACCCTGCAGAACCCTCCAGAAAAAAAAAACCAATCCGGTTATCTCTGTCCATCATTAATTCACTCCCATGTTGGAAGTCGCAAAAACCCTGTTCTAAAAAATATTCTTCGCATCTGTTTCTCGTGCCATTGTTCTTCGGCTGTCCGAGATACTCTTTTGCAGCCCAAAAGGAGGGGAGAAAAAGAACATTTTTGAAGAAGGAGAGAGAAGAGAGCATAACTTACCTGAAGCCTTGCTAGCTGCGCTGTGCGGGATACGATTTTGTTGTAGGGGTCGATAATTTTGCCTTTGATCCTAAAGCAAAAAAGGAACCGTGTTTTAGAAACGTGGGTGATGCACGAGAATTTAAAAACTTCTAACGACGGGATACAGATCTTGGCATACCTGTCAACGGTACTCTGCAGGGCACCGATTCTGGTCTGCATCATTTCGAGAACACCTGTAACCAAAGATAGAAGAACCGATCAAAATAACTACCTCGCGTGAAAGAAATCTGGGTGGGGTTTTTTTTCCCTCCAGCTGAGGAAAAGAACTTAAAACAAGTTAGGAAATTGCAGAATTTATAATACAGGTAATCCTCGGCTGACAACGGTTCATTTAGGGACGGTTCACAGTTACAATGGCACTGAAAAAAGTGACTTTTTTTCACACTTATGACCGTTACCGCATAACCGCTGTTACGTGATCAAAATTCAGACACTTGGCAGCTGACTTGTCTTTATGACGGTCACAGCGTTCCGGGGATCGCCTTTCGTGACCTTCTGAGGAAAACATTAACGGGGAAGCCACGTTCGCTTAATCAACGTGTGACTCACTGAACAACGGCAGGGATTCGCTTAACAACAGTGGCAAGGCAGGCCATAAAACGGGGCGAAACTCACTTAAGAACTGTCTCGCTTAGCAACATGAACGTTGGGCTCAACTGCGACGGCGAGCAGGACGACGAGCGAGCCCAAAATTTACATCGCTAAGTGAGGCGTTTGTTCAGCGGGTTTTGCCCCATTTTACGATCTTCCTCGTCAGCGTTGTTAAGTGAATCATGGCGGTAGTTAAGTTAGTGACACGTTTGTGAAGTGAATCCGGCTTACCCGTTGACTTTGTTTGTCAGAAGGCCGCAAAAAAGGGGGGGAAATCACACGATCGCAGGACGCTGCGACCGTCATAAATGTGAATCGGTTGCCAAACTGTTTGAATTTTGATCACGTGACGTTACAACAGCCGCACGTGTAAAAAATGGTCATACATTGCTTTTTTTAAAGAGATGTTGTAACTTTGGTCACTAAATGAACTGTTGTAATTCTCTACTGTGTTAAAATATTTTCACAGTTAACGATGAGCGTAATTATGTTCAGTGCACAAAGGATGTTATTTTTTTTGACACGTATACACAAACCTACACATTTGCTTAAATCCCATTTTACTCCGTGGGGCTTCTCGGAATATTTAGCAGTACCAAATAACCCACGCCCTTCCTGGACTTAATGTCAAACTTAAAAAAGATTTGTGGTACTCGGGTATTAATCACACAGCTAACACACTGCATTTCTGCTTATGGCCATTATTTCTAGCCTGCTTTTAAGGCCAAAAATCTTCTAAAGCAGCTTACGAGAGCAATATAAAATCTGTAGAAGAAGAAGAAGAAGAAAAAAAAAAAAAACCTACAGCACGTATTAGGATAAAGCTAACAAAGGAAATCGGGGATCCTTTCCAGAGGGAAAGACTGTTGTAAGTCGAGGACTGCACGCAGCTGCTAAAGCTGTGTTTGAAAATCTTAAATGACGGAGGCAGGGGTGGGCTTCAAAAATTTTGGCAAGGGGTTTTCTGCCTGGTTGCTAAGTGGGCGTGGCCATGGTGGGCATGGCCTAGTCGGCCTCGGTGGCAATGGTGGGAGGGGCATTTTTGCCCTCCCCGGGCTCTGGAGGCTTTTCTTGCGCCTCCGGGAGGGCAAAAATGACCTCCCCAGGCTCTGGAGGCCCTCTTTCCGAACTTCCTGTAGGCCTGTTTTTCACCCTCCTCAAACTTCCATGGAACCCCCATAACTACAAGAGACAGGCTGTTCTACTGTTTAAAAATTCTCCCAGCTAGTAAATTCCCCTTTAATTCCTTCTGAAAAGCTTCCACCTGTTGTTTCTCCTCCTCTCCTTAGGAGCTAAGAAAAGTAAATTTCCCTACAACAAAGGGGAATATTTGTAGCTCAGGGTTTACATGAGAGATAGTTTTCTTGCGGACGTTTCATTACCCAACTAGGTGACAGCATCAGTAGTAGATAGATAGTACACAGTAGAGATAGATACCGTATTTTTCGGACTATAAGACGCACCGGCGTATAAGACGCACCAAGATTTCGAAGAGGTAATTAAGAAAAAAAAATTTTGCCCTCCCCCGCCCCCAGGACCACTCTACAGGCCTCCCAAACCCTCTGCGCACCCTGTTTTTGCGAAAAACTGACCCATTTTTTTTTTTTTTGCAAAAATGGGATGAGCGGGACGAGGCTTCGGGAGGCCAAAAAATGGCTGTATTTGGTGTATAAGACGCGCCAACATTTCCACCTTCTTTTAGGAGGGAAAAAAGTGCATCTTATACTCCAAAAAATACGGTAGGTGATGGATAGATGCAGAGGTGGGCGTCACCTACTGTAACAATCGGTTCACCCAGAACCGAAAATGTGAGCGCACATGTGCAGCAACGAAAAACTGACGATTATATAGGACATGATAGCACCGGGGTGGTGGTGGTGGTGGTGGTGTCCAATCCTGGTCAGAAGTACGGGTTCGCCCAAACTGGTCTGAA
>WNWU01000049.1:6198506-6219084 GCA_012654045.1 Ptyas mucosa | reverse complement strand
CCATTCCATTCCATTCCATTCCATTCCATTCCATTCCATTCCATTCCATTCCATTCGTAACCTTGACTATCACTAAGTGTTGTATCTTTTTATTCTTGATGAATGTATTTTATTCTCCTTATGTACACTGAGAGCATATAACCTTAAGACAAATTCCTTGTGTGTCCAATCACACTTGGCCAATTTCTATTCTATTCTATCTATCTATTACCACTGTAGCCATATCATGTGTGTAAAGTTAATTGGGTTTACTTTTCCCAAAGAACTCTCGAAAATGGTTCATTGAAGATGCTGCAAATGTGGTGCTAAGGCAGAGGTCTGCAACCTTAAATACTTAAAGAGCCATTTGGACCTATTTCCCACAGAAAAGAAAACACCGGAAGCCACAAAACCTGGGTGGGCGTGGCCAACCCGCTATCACTCACTTCCACCGGTCACATGACCCCCCCTAGCCACGCCTACCCAGCTGGTCATTAGGGCAGAGAACCAGTTGTTAAAAAACACCAAGAACCACAAAATTCTTTTGACATCTCTCTCTCTCCCCTCCCTCCCTCCTTCTCTCCCCCCTCCCTCTCTCTCCCTCTCTCTCTTTATGTCTCTCTCTCTCTCTCTCTCTCTCTCTGTATCTCTCTGTCTCTGTCCTGGCTGCTTCTCCCACTCCTCGCTGTCGCCCTTACCTTCTCAGGCCAGGGGAGGAGTGACTAGGAGGGGAGGGCGAGGGGCAGGGCCAGCCAGTGGTGGGATCACCTGACAGGGAGCCACAGCAGAGGGCCCAAAGAGCCGCACGTGGCTCTAGAGCCACAGGTTGCTGATCCCTGTGTTAAGGGAACCCAGTTACCACGACAGAATCTTAAGTTAAAATTGTCCTTGGTGCTCTCTGAGCTTGGTTGTTTTCCTGCAGAAATTTCATTACCCAACTAGATAACATCATCAGTGCTAGAAGGGAGGGGAGTTTGCAGGAAGGAGGAGGAGGACTGTGGAATCCTTGGTGCTCTCTGAGCTTGGCTGTTTTCTTGCAGACATTTCATTACCCAACTAGGTAACATCATCAGTGCTAAAAGGAAGTGAGGTTTTGTTCTAACTCAGTTCTGAAGTTCCGATGACTGGGACCTCACTCCTACAGTCACATGACCACATTTTGGGTGCTCAGCAGCCAGTTCAGCTATTTGCAGCATCCCATAATCACATGACCATACTTTACAAGTTTCCCCAAAAATGGTGTTTAGTTCCTGTTTGCCACAAAATCAGCCCATAGCGAACAATTAGTTTGCTTTGCAACTCAGGGTTCGCCTAACAACCACTGCAAACAACAATCGGGACTGTCTCAACTTACGACTGTAACAGGCAGGCTATACTATGGTCGTAAGTTGAGAACTACCTGTACTGTTTTATGCTAAAAATCATAACAATGCAGGTTTGAAATTAAATCATACCTCTTCTTGAACATCCAGCTGTTCATTGTGGTTCATTTCTGGGAATTCTATTGGTTCCTTGGACTCCTGCATTAAGGATATCTGGGCCACAAAAACATAGAATTATTAATATGACAAATAGCAAATTAATTGATTGAGTGGATAATACTGTTTGTCAGGGAATTAAATATAATTCCCTGACAATTATAATTTTCATTATAACAAAAAGAAAATAAATTAAAACCTGTGTAACAGTCATGGTCCTTGAATCTGCACAGCGCTATTTTTCAAAAATTATTTAAATTATATTTAAATATCTACAGGGTTTCCCCCACAAAGGCAGATAACCGAGTATTTCCTTTTCTATCAAAAATTGCAAACTAGAATGAAAATAACCAGGACTTTATGTGAAAATATGTTTATGTGTAAGTAAATAAAACGCTGTACCGACTGGTACATCAATAAATATGAAATATGTACCTTTTCAGCTATAGGGTCTTGGGCCTCTCGATACATGACTTGACTCTGTATGTGTAATACGGCATCGTGAACAGTCAGGAAAAATAATTCTTTCTGAATGTCATCATCAAAAAAGGCACAATGTTCCAATGTTTTAATAATGTGGTCTGTGGGGAAAATATATAATAAAATATTACCAACACCATACAGACAACAATCAGCTTAAACATTCAGACCTGTTAAAACTCACTCTATCTCTATCTATCTATCTATCTATCTATCTATCTATCTATCTATCTATCTATCAATAATCTATCTACCTTTCTATCATCTATCCGTGTATTTATCTCTGTCATCTATCCATCTATCTCTACCATATATCTATCTGTGTCTGTCCGTTCATCATCTATCTATCTATCTATCTATCTATCTATCTATCTATCTATCTATCTATCCATCCATCCATCCATCCATCCATCCATCCATCCATCCATCAAGCAACTTCAAAAAACTCTTCAGAAAGTTTATCTCCATCTATGCCATAATAAGCTTATTTCAAAATACTATAACAAAATATACTGTATAAATTTATAATGTATAAGAACAAATTGTTTTGGTCCGCCAGCAGCCTGAGGAGCTGGCAACGGAGTCAGACAATGAGGAGGCTGAGGAAGAACATGGGCCAGTCCTGGAGGCTGGGGAAGGCCCAGACGAGGACTCTGCATCGGAGGCAGAGATGGGGCCAGGGCCATCGGGGAGTGATGTGCGGACTCCGGAGCCTCCAGACACTGACAGTAGAGAGGCAAAGGAATAGGAGGAGCCTGTTCCTAGTGCCCGTATGAGAAGAGCTGCCAGAAGGCAGGAGCAGCTGAAGCAAAAAGGACGACTCGGGAGTAAGGCCAAGAGATGATTGGCCCCTCCCATAAGGCTTAAAAGACTAGCAATGGCTCTTGGGCTCTTTGTCGGAAAACAATGTTGATAGATTTGTTTCTTGTCTTGCTGCATTTGTTTCTTGTCAGCATCTTCTGCTCCTGAACTTTTGCCAAGAAGGTTGCCAAAGTAGACCAAGGTTGGTGATAAGGCTGAAGAATTTGTTCTGAAGAATTTGTTTTGAATTAGTTTGGACTACGCTGAGAATGAGTTAATTCTCAGCTGTTCTAATAAAGTCTGTTTGTTTTCAAACTAATTGCATCTGATAATACCTACTTGGGTCTGGGTCACAACACAAATATGGATTACAGGGCACTGGTGTTCACCTAGCAAAATGGGGGCTAAATTAAGGTACAGAATACAGGTAGTCCTTGACTTACAACATTTCATTTAATGACTGTTCAAAGTTACAATGGCACTGAAAAAAATGACTTATGACCATTTTTCACAGTTACTACCATTGCCGCATCTCAACGGTCATGTGATCAAAATTAAAATGCTTGGCAACTGGCATGTACATATGACAGTTGCAGTGTCCTGGGGTCACATGATCCCCTTTTAATAATAGTTTAATTTAATAATTTAATAGTTAGTTTAATAATAAACTAACTTTTTGCGACCTTCTGACAATCAAAGTCAATGGGGAAGCCAGATTCGCTTAACAACCATGTTATTAACTTGACAAATGCAAATGATTCACTTAACAACTGTAGCAAGCAAGGTCGTAAAATGGGACAAAACTCCCAACAGATGTTTTCCCTTAGCAACAGAAATTTTGGGCCAAATTGTGGTTGTAAGTCAAGGACTACCTTTATATAGGAGGTTTACATGGCTTGAAGAGAGAGGTTTATCGTGAATTCTGCAATGTTGTTACTTCGCTGGATTTAAAAATTTGAAGGGCTGAGAATGTCATTAGGGATTGTAGTGGGAGGTCATTACTACATTACTTTCAAAACTATTTCTTCCAAGCAAAGCTTTCCTTCCACACCGTTTTCTGTACTCTGTTCCCTGTAACAAATAAAAGCTGTAATAATGTGCAGATTTTTATTTACCTAGGTGTGATGCAATGTATACTGATACATCAATTCTCTTGAACTCTTTCACAATCTGAAAAAAAAAGAGGTGTCATCTTAAATACAGCTTTAAGGACACGTGGGGAGCACTAGAGGGTGTTTTCAGAATTAAATTTTCTGACTTCAGGTCTGATTTAAATTTGTAAACCTAGCGCACGGTGCCATTTAAAGGTGGCAGTGATAAAAGTACAAATTTAAAGGTGCGATCGGAATTGATACAGAAGTAAAGATAAACTTGTACGCACGGATAAATGAGAATGACAGAAGAGAAAATGTGTAGCTCGGAGTTGAACTGTGGGATCCTTGGTGCTCTCTGAACTTCATTACCAAACTAGGTAATATTATCAGTGCTGAATAAACATTGATAGCACTGATGATGTTACTCAGTTTGGTAGTGAAATGTCTGCAAGAAAAAAACCCGCCAAGTTCATTTATCCACCACATGGATAAATGACAGTTTTGAATGTAATGGTGGGCCAAAGTTTCCTTAGAATCTCTAAACTGGGAAGTGTGGTAAACAAACACATCGTTAAAATCTTAACACCGTATTCTAGGTCACAACGGACAATTGGGAAGAAAACAGGATTCCTAACAAATAAAAGCATTTGGGAGTCAAAACAGACTAAAGGTAACAACATCAATTTGGATTATCCTGGTAACAGAGGTGGGTTTCAGCAGGTTCTGACCAGTTCTGGAGAACTGGTAGCGGAAATTTTGAGTAGTTCGGAGAACCTCTGACTGGCCCTGCCCCCATCTGTTCTCTGCCTCCCGAGTCCCAGCTGATCAGGAGGAAATGGGGATTTTGCAGTAACCTTCTCTTGGAGTGGGGAGGGAATGGAGATTTTACAGAATCCTTCCCCTGCCATGCCCACCAAGCCATGCCCTCCAAGCTCCACCCACAGAACCAGTAGTAAATTTTTTGGAAACATACCACTGCCTGGTAGGGGAATTTAACCATAATTCCTCCAGCGTGATCACTATCTAATTATAACAGGAGGTTGGACCAGAAGACCTCCAAGGTCCCTTCCAACTGTTATTCTGTTCTATTGTTCTATATGAGCAATGCAATGGATCAGTAGCTAAGGTGCTGAGCTTGTCAATTGAAAAAGTCGGCAGTTCAGCGGTTCGAATCCCGAGTGCTGCCTAACGGGGTGCACTCCTGTTACTTGTCCCAGCTTCTGCCAATCTAGCAGTTCAAAAGCACGTAAGAAATGCAAGTAGAAAAATAGGGACCACCTTTGTGGGAAGGGAACAGCGTTCTGTGCACCTTTGGCATTGAGTCATGACAGCCACATGACCATGGAGACGTCTTCGGACAGCGCTAGCTCTTCGGCTTTGAAACGGAGATGAGCACCACCCCCTAGAGTCGGGAACGACTAGCACATATGTGCGAGGGGAACCTTTACCTTATTGTTCTATAGATCTGGAAACTTGTAGAAACCATAGAAGAATGACTAGTGTCTCTGTAGCTTTAAATGATCTATTTTTAACAACAGATCGATGAGAAAAAATGAGAAAATATTCTTACTGTTTTCATTACTCTGACGGCTACTACATCCATAAACGAGACAGCTCCAAAGTCGAAAATTAGGCTGTGGAGTGGCACTTGAGGGACATTCACTCTGACGGGAAGTTCTGAGTTCCAGTCCACCTGGATCTCCATTTCTTTGGTTGGAATGTCTGGATCTACAGGATCTTCTGGATCGTCGTCAGATTCAAAGCCTTCATTCACAGTACCGGAATCACTGATAATACCATTCTAATCAGAAGAGATAGACAGCATGTTCAAGACCTTCCTTTATGACAAAGGTACAAAAATACAGATTTTTCTCCACAACAAAATAGTTCTAATCAACTCGTGGCAAAGCTAATAACTTCATATTTTCTTTACATACTGTAAGTCAAGATAAGGCATACTGTACAGAAACTTTCCTGGGAACAGAATTGTTTAAATTGTTTAAAATTTGTTTAAAAACCAGATCAGTTTGATCTAGAAGTTAAGGCTAGAAAGTAGGTGATGGTGAGTTCTAGTTTGCCGTAGTAACAAAAGCTGGCAGGTGACTTTAGGCCAATCCACCAGGAGATTGTGAATTCTAGACCCCTTTTAGCCATTAAAACCAGCTGTGTGACTTTAGGCCAATCCACCAGGTGCTTGTGAATTCTAGTCCCCTTTTAGCCATTAAAACCAGCTGTGTGAATTTGAGCCAATCCACCAGGAGATTGTGAATTCTAGTCCCCTTTTAGCCATTACAACCAGCTGTGTGACTTTGGGCCAATCACCAGGACACTGGGAGTTCTAGTGCCATCTTAAGCATGAAAGCCAGCCACGTGACCTTAGACCAGCCACTCTCTCTCAATTCAACTCAACACACAGGATTGTTGTTGTGAGGAAAACAGGAAGAGGGAAATGTGTTGGATATGTTTGCCATCTTAAGTGATTTGTAAAAATAATAAAAACGGGATACCAATAAATAAATAAACTTTGTGTGCTTAGGATCATACAAGCGCGTGCATAAACTAACTACATGGGACATATCTTAGACTCTAATTTTTTTGCCTCTGACCTTACACCCAAGATTCTGCCTCTTTAAATAAAAAAGGAAATAGTTTTGTTTTGGAAAAACACGAGAATCAAGTTCTGCGCCCGTAGAAAGTTATGAAAATATGTATAATTTAAAGTAAAAGATGGCATTCTCAGCAAACCCCATGGTTGCCATTAATTTCATTATGCCACCTGCACAAGGAAATAAGTATATTCTTCTTGCAAACCTCAGAGTTGTATTAATTCCTTTGCACCAGTGGTGGGTTGCTTCCGGCTCTCACCGGTTCTATAGAACCGATAGTAAAACCGTCAGGAGGCTCCGCCCACTGACCCCGACGTCATCAGAACGCTTCTGCGCATGCGCAGAAGAGCACACGCACGTGCGAGCGAAGCAAGCGTGCGCGCGGCCCCGTTGCAAACCAGTAGTAAAGGTAAGTAGAACCCACCCCTGCTTTCCACCCAGATATAATTGTTGAACGAGGTCATCTAATCATTCTCTTTCTTCCAGGTGAAAATTCTTAGCAAATGTTCTGCCCACAATCGTGGCTTCTAGCGACATTATCACCCACGCAAACTTTCAAGTCACATTCCAGGTTTTGCTTTGATCCCAAGTCAATTTTCTACTCATTATTGCCTTATCTGGAATCTTCTTCTCTGTAGTCCAGTTTATTGCCTGATCTAGATGTTCTAGCTCGGATGCCTTTTTCTCTTCAGATTCTTTCCGAGCTCTGTAACTCTTTGCTTCCATGATTTAATCTCTCAAATTTCATCCAAGGATGCTTGATTTAGCCATGCAAGTTATTATTTTTTTTTTTAGGGAACGTCCCAGTTTTTTCATGTAGGAATCCATGTCCCTCAAATACTTTTTGCTCTATGTTGCTCTAACAGTTCTCGACTTATGACCACAATTTGAATCCAAAATTTCCATTGCTAAGCGAGGCATTTATTGAATTTTGTCCCATTTTACGACCTTCCCTGCCACAGCTGTTAAGTTGTTAAGTGAATCACTGCAGTTGTTAAGTTACAAACATGGTTGTTAAGTGAATCTGGCTTCCCCATTGACTTTGCTAGTCGCAAAAGGTGGTCACACGACCCAGGGAATACTGCAACCGTCATAAATATGAGTCAGTTGCAAGAGTCCGAAATTTCGATCACGCGACCATGGGGATGCTGCAACGGTCGTAAGTATGAAAAATGCATAAGTAACTTTTTTTCAGTGTCATCATAACTTCGAACAGTCACTAAACAAATGGTTGTAAGTGGAGGACTTTTTTTTTAATTGAGCGTGGTTTTTATTTACTTCTTTCTCAAATATAGATCCCGCCCATCTGATTCCAAGCAGTGACTTTGGATGGTGTACAGTAAAATAAATACAGTTTGTATTGTTTTGAACACTATGTTTTGTAAATATTTTACTTGGGCACTTGAAATTAAACATTAAACAGATGTAAACCTGCAGAGAAAGTGAGAGAAAGTGAGAGAAAGTGGATAAAGGGCTTTGGGAATTCACGAGAATCTTGAGACTCGCTTGCTAATTAGATTTTTTTTGTGCCTCCAAGTAATTAAAAGTAAAATAGAAAAACAGGTCGCATGTACTGTAAGAGAAAAATTATTTCAAATCGATTGCCCATGATAAAACCCTTTTAAAGACAACTGAGCGAAGAATAAAAATTGGCACTTTACTTTGGTTGCTTTCAATTTTCCTTTCTTGATCAGCTTCTGTATTTTCCTCAAAGCCTTCAGCCTCTTGTTGTACACCCGGACGGCATCAAATCCCACCTTCAAACAACAAATTCAGTAGTTTTTGTTTTAGTTGTGTTTACATAGGGGATAGGAAATGAAGCACCTTGGCTACAATCCATTAAAAATAGTGGTCGTCAATTGTTTGTTATACGTGTATATGCTGACCCCTCATCCATCCCAGAATTTCAGGAAAAAAACATACATTCCCAAGCAATTTCTTAGCCAGTTACCATCCATTTCTAGGTCAGCATCACCTTCTCTCTCCTCCTTCTTCTCTCTGCAAACCTCCCTCCCTTGTAGCACTGATGATATAGCCTAGCTGGGTCATGAAACGTCTATGAACACCACCATGCTCAGAGAGCACCAAGGATCCCACAGTTGTCCTCCTCCTCTTCCTCCTCCTCCTCCTCCTCCTCCTCCTCTCTGCAAACCTCCCTCCCTTGTAGCACTAATGATATAGCCTAGCTGGGTCATGAAACATCTGCAAAAAACCCCACCAAGCTCAGAAAGCATCAAGAAGTCCACAGTTCAACCCTGAGCTACAAATATCCTCGTCTATTGGTTGGTCATTCCAACAAACTTAATCCCTGCTAAACTTCACACCGAACACTGTTTTGATATTTCGAGAAGCCTCAATCGCACCCCTTCGAAAACATTACTACTTACAGTAGATTTCACACTGCTTCTTAAGCCATCGATATTAGCATAAAAAATGGGACTTGAAAACTTGAGAATCTTCACTCCTTCAGGTTCAGCAACCTGTTGTAAAAAAAAAATAAGTTTTTACTTCTTTATAAGCAAATCCTATTTGCTTTAGGCCCAGAAGAATAAAAAAAACCCTGGTAAAATGGCTTGACTCCAGAAGTTGTGAAGGTTTTTAAGAAGAGATTGGACAGCCAGAATAGTATAGCGCAGGGGTCTGCAACCTTAAACACTCAAAGAGCCATTTGGACCCGTTTCCCACAGAAAAGAAAACACCGGGAGCCACAAAAACCCTTCCCTTGCCTGACTATTTCTTGAGCGGCCACAAAACTAACCTATGTAGTTGAATTAAATGTTCTGCTTTCTTCTGAAACTTTTCTTTTTTTGTGTGGATTTATCCGTGGTTGGCCTACCGGGGTTGAAAAGCTCAAAAAATCGCGTGCCGGTGAGTGTCGCGCATGGGCGGTTGTGATGCATATTTTGAGTGACAGGGAGCCGCAGCAGAGGGGTGAAAGAGCCACATGCGGCTCCAGAGCCACAGGTTGCTGACTCCTGGTATAAGGTCTCCTACTTCAGCAGGGGGTTGGACTAGAAGACCTCCAAGGTCCCTTCCAACTCTGTTATACAGTTACTGCTATTAACGTAAGCAGAGGATATAACACTTAGACAAGGGGGGGTCAAACTCAAGGCCCGAGGGCCAGATCCAGCCTACAGGGTGCTTAGATCTGGACCGTTGGGTTGCCTTGGAAACAGCGAAGGACCGGCCCGCGGTGCCTCTGCCAATGAAAACAGAGCTTGGGAGGGCTGTGCGTTGCCCTCCCAACCTCCACTTTCAGCTACCGACGGCCTCCTGCAACCCTCCCGAGCTCCATTTTCACTGGCAGAGCGCTCGGTCCGCCACAAGCGCCCCCAGCACGAGTGGCGTTGAGCTGGCCCCGCCCACCCGGCCCCAGAAGGTCAAACACAACCCTGGTGCGGCCCTCAATGAAATCAAGTTTGACACCCCTGACTTAGACAATAAGGTAGACCGAACCAATTTCCCCATCTCTGATGTAGATAAATTGTTCCTGGTCAATTCCCAATTATTTCTATAATATTCTGGATACCTTACAAATAAATAGCCTATATACATCTCTCCCTGTTAGAGTGACAACTTCCCATGGGAAGATCAAGCATCTATTGGCTAAAAACATAGAAGATGGGCCCACTTCATACAACCTTTTAAAGTGCCCACAGTGTGTTCTGATTGGCAATCAAAGATGACAAACCAGCTTTTGCAATTTGATAAACTCCACTCATGACAAGGAATACACTACACTGTGTATTGTGTACTGTGTTATATATGTGGAATGAACTGCCCCCGGAAATGCGCAAGATCTCCGACCTCCGTGTATTTTGCTGTGCCCTCAACACCTTGCTGTTCCACCAGGCCGGGCTATCAATGTAAATGATTTTAAATCGGGTGTTTTAAATTTTGGGTTTTTAATTGGGCTGAAATTATTTAATAATTTTAATTATTTTAAATTGATGTTTGTATATTTTTGTGTTTTTAATAGGCTGTACACCGCTCTGAGTCCTTTGGGAAAAGGGCGGTATAGAAATAAAATTATTATTATTATTATTATTATCTCTGTTAATGACATAGTTGTTCAGTGAATCTGGCTTCCCCTATTGTCTTTGCTTCAGAAAGTCACAAAAAGGGGATCACATAACCCCGGGACATTACAACCGTCATAAATACGAGTCAGTGGCCAAGCATATGAATTTTAATCGTGTGACCACGGGGAAGGTTTCAAATGTGAAAAGTGGTCATAAATCACTTTTCTTCACCGCCGTTGTAACTTAGAACAGTCACTAAACGAGCTGTTGTGAGTCAAGGACTACCTGTAACGAAGAATGCTGGGAATTGTAGTCCTGCAACTTCTATAGAGTCTCCTACAATAAAAACCCTGTGATTTGTTTTTTAAAAACAATCTTAGAAAATCCAGGTTAGAAAAATCTCAAACTGATGTAACAGGAATTCAGTTTGTTCAGTTAAACTATTGAAGTAACAGCAAATGGATGAATGGATTTGGCTTGATATTTTTCACATGGTTATTAATTCTCGATCGGCTGTGGAATGTCTTATGAGACGCCGGAAATAGACCTATCAACCGTTGTGTCATGCAGACCGCATGTCAATCACCTTTGAAATATATCTTTAAAATCTTTTATTCCCTCTAAGTATTTGAATATATTAGTTTGCTAGGCAAGACTTACGTTTTTGTATTCTTTGATGTTCTTATATAGATCCGTGCCAGGAACGTTACCGAGTTTACCCCAGGAAGGACTGACAAAGCAAAATAAAATATTGAGATTTAAAAATTAAACAAATGTAACATACAGAACAGAATTTGTTGCAAGCAATGTTTGCAAGGAATACACAAAATTTGTTGGGTTGCAAGGAATACACAAAATTTGTCGCAAGCAATGGTAGCTGAGCCATAACTGATAGCCTATTGTCAAATACTGGTAGTCCTCGACTTACGATCACAATTGGGAGCAGAATTTCTAAGCAAGGTGGTTGTTAAATGAGTCACAGTCTTTTTTTTTGCCCTGGTTGTTAAGTGAATTATTGCAGTTAAGTGAATTGTGCCGTTATTAAGCGAATCAGGCTTCTCCCATCAATTTTACTTGTCAGAAGACCTCTGGCAAGGTCACAAATAGTGACCATGTGACCCCAGGATGCTTCCACCAGTTGCCAAGTGCCCAAGTTTTGATCATATGACCATGGGGATGCAACAACGATCATAAGCTCAAGGACTGGTTATATGTCATTTTGTTTCAGTGCCACTGTGTGATGTCTCCCTTGGACAACTCCTCCGACTTTTCCTTGGAGGCTGGCTCGAGAGAGGATGGGCTCATTCCTGGCATGTCAGGAACAGGGTTAATGAATGATTCTGAACTGCCAGCCAAAAGAGATTTACAGGAGGCTTCATCTGGGGACAGCTTGCAGGTCAGTGAAGAGGAGGAGGAGGAGGAACTGCCTTCCGTGGTGCATCCGAGAGCACCCAGGACAGAGAAAAGACAAGAGCAAAGGAGATCTGCCAAATCACTCGGGAGAAGGTCCTGCCTGTCTCGATGGCCTGCACGGGAAAGCTATTTATCACGGCAGGGAGAGGGAGGAGTTGCTAGGAACAATGTGTTTGGGTTCTACCAGTGTGTGTTTGTTTCTTGTGCTTCCTGCTTGACTTTGTGCCTTCGAAACTCTGAACTTTTCTTGCCGAGTGAACTCTTGTGGGTTCACATTTCAGTTTGGCCTGGTGGATCTAACTTTGTTTGGTGGACTTATTTTATGGACTATTGGCCATTGCCTTAAGGGCTAATCTTGGCCAGTTTGTGGCTGGATTTGGGACAGTTCTGAAGAGAATTTCTAGGGAACATTAATAAACTCTCTAAAACACACTTCTCTGTGTGAGCGAGTGAGTAGGTAGGACAGCAGACATTGTAACTTCGAACGGTTGCTAAATGACTACTTGTAAGTCGAGAACTATCTGTAACAGCAAAAGCAATGGCAGCTTTTATAGCACTTCATGCTTGAAAAAAGTTTTGGGTAGAAAATTCTTTTTAAAGTTTATACTCACAACTGAACTCTCAGTACAACCGTTAGCAGTGCGAATATCAATCCGGCAAGTAATCCTAAATCTAATCCAAGGATGATGGATGCTATGCATGTGAAAACCCAGATCATCTGGAAAATAAATAGATGGAGATGTTAAATAAAACCCAGTAGGCATTACAGTACAGTAGTCCTCGACTTACGACAGTTCATTTAGTGACCGCTCAAAGTTACGACGACACTGAAAAAAGTGATTTATGACCGTTTTTCACACTTTGTAGCATCCCCATGATCATGTGATCAGAATTCAGATGCTTGGCAACGGGTTCGTATTTATGACGGTCGTAGTCTCCCGGGATCATGTGATCCCCTTTTATGACCTTCTGACGAGCAAAGTCAATGGGGAAGCCAGGTACTCTTAACAACCGTGTAACTAACTTATCAACTGCAGTGATTCACTTAACAACTGTGGCAAGAAAGATCGCAAAGTGGGGCAAAGCTCACTTAACAAATGTCTCACTTAACAACAGAAATTTTGGGCTCAATTGTAAGTCGTAAGTCAAGGACTACCCATATATATGGTCTAGTTCAGTGGTGAAATTCAATTTTTTTTACTACCGATTCTGTGGGCGTGGCTTGGTGGGCGTGGCAGGGGAAGGATATTGCAAAATCTCCATTCCCACCCCACTCTGGGACCAGCCAGAGGTGGCATTTGCTGGTTCTCCGAACTACTCAAAATTTCCGCTACCGGTTCCTCAGAACCTGTCAGAACCTGCTGGATTTCACCCCTGGTCTAGTTCTACCTGAGTTGATAAACTTCTGTCTTAGCCTCATATTCATTTAAACCTACTTTCTTGAATGGGAAGAAGTTAACACCACCCCGTAGCTGTTGAAGGATGGCTGCCCAATTTGGATTCAATGGGGTAAGGTTAGTAAGTTAGAAAGTTCACGCCGGAGGAGCCACACAAGCTTTGCACCTTCCTTCTATTTGTTAGAAGAAAGGTAAAAGGTAAAGGTAAAGGTTCCCCTTGCACATATGTGCTAGTCGTTCCCGACTCTAGGGGGTGGTGCTCATCTCCGTTTCAAAGCCGAAGAGCCAGCGCTGTCCGAAGACGTCTCCGTGGTCATGTGGACAGCATGACTCAATGCCAAAGACGCACGGAACGCTGTTCCCTTCCCACCAAAGGTGGTCCCTATTTTTCTACTTGCATTTTTTACGTGCTTTCGAACTGCTAGGTTGGCAGAAGCTGGGACAAGTAACGGGAGCTCACCCCGTTACGCGGCACTAGGGATTCGAACCGCTGAACTGTTGACCTTTCGATCGACAAGCTCAGCATCTTAGCCATTGAGCCAACGCGTCCCTCTGGAAGAAAGGAATAAGTACCCTTATTTTCTTCCTAACGTGCTAGACTTCTGTAGACAGGATTTATACATTTTTCTGAAGCCCTCCTCTTGAGAGTATGATCAATGTTACTGAAACGTCCTCAGTAGAAACATACCTATGTAGGAAGGCTGTTTCAGAAAAGTGAAATTAGTTAGAGAGTGTTAATGGTGACATAACACGATCATCCTTGAGTGTAGGACAAAGAATGGCAGGACCTGAGGGTGGCGTCAAAAGAGGAATCAGGCTAGAATCCCTATGTAGCCACCAGCAAACTAAGCCCAGCTTCCCTTGAATTCTGTGGATCCTTATCTAACTCTTAGCAAATCCTCAACTCCTAGTTGATGTTGTGGTCTGCCAGCAGCAGAGTTGGACAGTGAGGAAGCTGGGGAGGAACATGGGCCAGTCCTGGAGTCTGGGGAAGGCTTGGACGAGGGCTCTGTGTCCGAGGCAGAGATGGGGCCAGGGCCATCTGGGAGTTGTGCGTGGACTCCGGAGCCTCCAGAGTCAGACATCAGAGAGGCAGAGGAAAGGAGGAGCCTGTTCTTAGTGCGCGCGTGTGCAGAGCTGCCAGAAGGCAAGAACAGTTAAAACAAAAGGGATAACTCAGGAGTAAGGCCTGGAGATGATTGGCCCCTCCCATAAGGCTTAAAAGAGGAGCAAAGAAACGTGGGACCTTTGCAGGAAAGCAACGTTGTTAATTCTGTTCCCGGTCGGCATCTCTGTTTGATTCTGGACTCTGTGTGGCTTTGCCAAGCAGGTCTTTGGCAGCGTGTCAAGGGAGATAAAGGTTGGCGATTATCCCGAAGGACTTCTCCCGAAGGACTTTTTGCAATTAATTGGGACTCAGCTGTGAATGAACGTAATTCACAGCGGTTGCAATAAAAGAGGTTTTTGGGACTACTCAGGTGTTTTAATGACTCAGGAAGCCTAGATGACAACAGTTGAGAAGATTCCTCCTCTTACGCCTTTAACAATAAATCAGTTTAATTTGACCTTCAGTGCGGGCCTGGTTTTTCTTGTTTGACACTGAGATCGTCAATGGTCAGAAATTCACTGGAATAACCAAGAAGCTCTTGGTTTTTGTCGTCGCCCCCCCCCCCCAACATGAGATTCTCAGCGAAGGATTAATTATTAAGCGAAACGAAAGGCAGCTGCCTAAAGAGATGAATTCAAGTGTGACCGATAACTCTCAGTTCTTTCTGAAGAAAATGGGACTCACAGCGTCTGCTTTGCTCTGCCTCCACAAACGAGGGACATCGCAAACTTGCATAAACATCCCTTTTAGGTTCGCAATGACCACAGCTGCCAAAACAGACTACAAAGAGAGGAGAAAGAAACATTAGCGTGTTTTTTTTTAAAAAAAATCCGTTTGAGAGATTCCAAAGAAGATACAGGCAGTTCTCGCCTTACAACAATTCATTTAGTGACCGTTCCAAGGAGTGGTGGTTCAAAAATTTTCACTACCGGTTCGGTGGGCGTGGCTAGGTGGGGGGTGGATGTGACTGGGTGGGTGTGGCCAACTTGACCCACAGGAAAAGGTAGGAAAATTTTTGGAAAATTTTTGTCCTCAGGGTCTCCTGAATGGTGTTCCTGATTCCTGCAGTCTGCAATTTTTTTGGTCTGGAAATCCATTCCTACTCCCACACCATTCCAAGGGTTTTCATCCCAAATTGTACAGCTAAATGTCTGTAGAGATTCTCGGTCATCCAGAGATATACAGATAAACCTCCCAAGTGGCCTCAACGACTCTCTAAAAGGATGCAAATGACCAGCCGTCTGCAAGGAGTATAAATCCTTCCATTCCCCACCATCGAGTCAGAGCCGAAGAAGCTTCTTGGATTAAAAGCAAAACATCTTCAAAAGAAAAAAAAATAAAAAGCGCTAATTTAAGGATCCGCTTCAATTTTATTTCCACAACAGTACCTGACTAACTTGTGTTACTAAGACGGGAGAAGGATTTCTGTTTATCAAGAGCACAAAATATTAAACAAGTGGTAAAATATATCAGAACAAACTACCTTTTGCAGAGGTTCCAGGAGCTTCCCCAAAGCTACAATAGCAATTAATACAATAAACGCTGAGATTATACCGGCAACCTGAAAATAAAATATTGGAAACCATCAAGAAAATAAGTTTGTTTCCAGGAATATTTAGGCAAAGTGGCTACTTGAAACGCTTAGAGAGCCATTTTCAGTAGAGATTATAAATTGTCAAAATAAGCATTTTTAACAGAATCAGAGATTTTTTTTTTATTCTTGTTGTTGCCGTACAAGGAAATGTGATTTCGAAACCCTATTTTAAAACTTGACGTTTGTATGATTTATGTTGATTGCTTATCTCTCTCACCAGGCTCAAGGTTGACTCAGCCTTCCATCCTTTCTAAGGTGGGTAAAATGAGGACCCAGTTTGTGGGGGCAATAAGCTGACTTTGTATAAAATATACAAAAATATGAAGGCTATTGCTTAACGCATTGTAAGCCGCCCTGAGTCTCCGGAGAAGGGCGGCATATAAATAAGAATAAAAATAAAAAATAAAAAATTTAGTATCTATGACTATCACTAAGTGTGGTATCCAGTGGTGGGAGTCCAATAATTTAACAACCGGTTCTCTGCCCTAATGACCAGCTGGGTGGGCGTGGCTATGGTGGGCGTGGCCAGTGGGTGTGATAGGCAGCACACGGGATCTGCGCCCCCCTGGGAACAAAAAGGAGCCGCGGGGGGCAGCACTGCCCCCTGCACCATGTTTTGGGCCTAGTAGGCCTCCCTGCAGCCTCCTGGGAGTGAAAACGGGCCCCGGGGGAAGGGGCACCACACTGCCCTCCCCATTTTGCACTTACTCCCTGCACTTAC
Organism: Ptyas mucosa; assembly: GCA_012654045.1. Classification (NCBI taxonomy): domain Eukaryota; kingdom Metazoa; phylum Chordata; class Lepidosauria; order Squamata; family Colubridae; genus Ptyas; species Ptyas mucosa. The sequence continues at coordinate 6,202,391 of WNWU01000049.1, read as the reverse complement.
CTGGGAGCCAAAGTGGTGCACGGGGGGACTCTTGGAAGGGGTGGGATGGGGTGGGGCGGGGCCAGGAGCAATTTAACTACTGGTCTGCCTGAACCATCCCGAACCGGCTGAATCCCACCACTGATTGTATCTAATGTTTTATGATAAATGTATGCTACAATGACTATGATAATGATCTATCTCTATTGCTGTATGCACACTGAGAGCTTATGCACCGGAGACAAATTCCGTGTGTGTCTAATCACATTTGGCCAATAAAGAATTCCATATTGTCTTCTAACAATCCCTTTAATACTCTGTAAGGGGAGGGCCCAAGGTTCAATTCTCCACCAATATTCTTCTTAACTACCATGACTTCTGCCTTAACTACTACTAGTCATAAACTATGACTAGTTTATGACTAACTAGTCATAAATAAATATGAAAGTGATGCTCTAGATCATTCAAGTGATGCCAAAGACCAAATTCAGGGCTGTCCAGAGGTGTGTTTCACATTATTTTGCCACTGGTTTGCCGCGCACCAAAAATGTGAGAGCGCGCATTCTGTGCATGTGTGCGGTCTTCTACACATGCACTTTGCTCACGTGTGTGGCTTGCACACATGCACATGGCTTAGAAAACGTGGCTAAATAGGACAGCATAGCGCCAGGGCAGGTCGTCACTACCGGTTCGCCCGAACCGGTCGGAACCATCTGAATACCACTACTGGGGTTTTCCCTGCAACCTGACTTTACGGCAAAAGAATAAATTATATCAATTATTCCGTAATCTTCTCTCCGCAGGGACTTCACCTCCTTTGGGTTATGTTAAAATATGATGCAACAACCATCCGACGACTTGTTCACAACTTGCTCCACCAAATCAGTTCCAAGAATGATGGGCAAGCAGTAGAAGTCTCAAATGAATACAAATGAAATACCTGAGTTTTACCACCTGTACTTTCTTGGACGGCAGTGCGAGACAGCGCGGTGGTAGCAGCGAAACAGGAAAAGGCTCCTGAAAAAATATTGCTGATTCCGAAGGCGATAAATTCCTAGAAGATTAGAAAACAGGAATAAACAAACGGTGTGTAAAAACCAAAACAGCAACGACAACAAAGTCCTTCATCGTACATGGAAATATTGTATTAAGCTTGGAGAAAGTACACGTTGTTCTATGCCACAGTTGATAAGTGAATTACTGCCGTTGCTAAGTGAATCGGAAAGTCAATAAGTGAATCTGGTTTCCCCCACTGACTTTGTTTGTCAGAAGCTGGCTGGGAAGGGTGCAAATGGTGATCATGTGACCATCACGTGATATATACCAGTTGCCACACATCTGGATTTTGATCTTGTGCTGCGGCAGTTGTAAGTGAGAGGATTAGTGAGAAGTCACTGTTTTTAAGGTCACTGCAACTCCAAAGGGTCTCTAAATGAATAGTTGTGTGTTGGGGATTAAAGACTGAGGACTTCTTGTACAGCTCAGATTTAGTTGCAGGAGGCCTGCTGTTTTCGTTCTTTTTTGTCAAACAGGGCATCTTTAAAATGAGCAGGGAGTTCTGGGAGTTGAAGTCCAGACATCTTCGAAGTTCCTCAAATGGCCTTGGGAATTCTGGACTGGAAACTTCACTTCATTTCACTTCTCTTCACTTCACTTCACGTTATTTTATTCATTTGTATGGCTGCTTTACTTCACTTCACCTTACTTCATTTCCCTTCCCTTCCCTTTATTTTTATTTTATTCATTTGCATGGCTGCTTCACTTCACTTTATTTTATTTTACTTTATTTCATTTCATTTCATTTCATTTTATTCATTTGCATGGCAACTTCACTTCTTCACTTTAGGAGTGGGTTCTACTTACCTTTACTACTGGCTTGCAGTGGGGCTGCGCGTGCCCATGAGCGAAGCAAGCGCATGCACGCACTCTTCTGCGCATGCGCAGAAGCGTTTTGATGATGTCGGGGTCGGTGGGCGGAGCCTCCCGCCAGTTTTACTACTGGTTCTATAGAACTGGTGCAAACAGGGGGCAACCCACCACTTCACTTCATTATTTTATTTTATTTTATTTTATTTTATTTTATTTTATTTTATTTTATTTTATTTTATTTTATTTTATTTTATTTTATTTTATTTTATTCTATTCTATTCTATTCTATTCTATTCTATTCTATTTTATTTTATTTTATTTTATTTTATTCATTGCATGGCTGCTTCGTTTCACTTTACTTTATTTGGCTTTTTTTATTATTATTATTATTTTTTTAAATTTATATTTATATGCCGCCCTTCTCTGGAGACTCAGGGTGGCTTACAATGTGTTAAGCAATAGCCTTCATACTTTTTGTATATTTATACAAGGTCAGCTTATTGCCCCCACAATAAGCTGGCTTTATTTTAACATAATTCATTTTCACGGCTGCCCATCTCTATTAATGGGGTGACGGTGTTAATTCTCCCGTTCTCTACCAGCTGCCAACTTCAGGTATAAATTTTAAAATTCTAACACCGCCCTCCCCCCCCCTCCCCAAAAGGCTGCTCATGCGCAAGTCCATTTATTTAATTCCTTAAAGAAAGCTTTCGATTAGACGGTGTCTAAACTGTCCTTCAGGAACAGGGTGCAGTTTTTCCTACCTGGTTCCCATCGATGGCGTAATCGTACTTGGTGGCGTAGACTTTTCCCACCGAGACGGCGATCGCATAAGCCACAATCGCAATGGAAAAGGACGAGGCCAGCATGTCTCCGAACAGTTCAACAGCTGGAGGTTGAGGAGGCAAAAATCTAAAGAGGAAAAGGAGCAGGAGAGAAATGCATGTGGATGTTCATGTACAGGTAGTCCTCGACTTACGACAGTTCGCTTAGTGACTATTCAAAGTTACAACGGCACTGAAAAAAAGCGACCTGGAGCCATTTTTCACACTTACAAACGTTGCTGCATCCCCATAGTCACGTGATTGACATTCGGAGACAGCTTGACAACTGACTCACATTTATGACCGGCGTAGTGTCCCAAGGGGTGGGGGGGTGTCGCGTGATCCCCTTTTGTGTGACCTTCGGACAAGCCAAGTCAACGGGGAAGCCAGATTCACTTAACAACCATGTTACTCACTTAATGACTGCAGCGGTTGACTTAACAAATGTGGCGGGAAAAGTCGTAAAATGGAGCAAGACTCACCTAATTTCCCACTTAGCAAGATAAAGTTTGGGCTCCATTGCGGTCATAAGTCAAGGACCACCTGTATTTATGATGGTTGCCGAGCCTCAAATTTTGATCATGTCATCCCGAGGATGGCTGCAGTGGTTGTTGGGTCTTAAATAAGAGCGAGGTCTCTAAATCACATTTTTCAGTGCCATTTTAACTTTGAAAGGTCCCAAAGTGAGCCGTTGTAAGTTGAGAACGGGGTTTGAATGTTTGAATGTTCGAAGATAAATAATCTGCACTTACTTACCCTCTAGGAATGGTTTTCACAATCCCTGCATTGTATTTTTTCTCAAGGTCCACCCCGTATGAAATGCCAGTGGCAACGATGGTCTGGAGTCAAAAGAAATAAGGTAGTTTATTCATTTATTTAGCGTATGGCATCTACAGAGGTCATGCAATCCCTGATATAACAAATTAGCTTAAGTAAAGAGTCAGCAAATATATATCTATATCTATATATCTGTATATATCCATATCATCTCTCTCTCTCATCTCTCTCATCTCTCTCATCTTTCCTTCCTTCCTTCCTTCCTTCCTTCCTTCCTTTCTTTTTCTTTCTCTCTCTATCTCTCTATCTCTCTATCTCTATGTTTAGCTATCTGTCTGTTTGTCTGTCTATCTCTGTCTGTCTGTCTGTCTATCTATCTCTATCATCTACTCTGTCTGTCTGTCTATCTGTCTATCTATCTATCTATCTATCTATC
>WNWU01000049.1:6184444-6198496 GCA_012654045.1 Ptyas mucosa | reverse complement strand
GTCTATCTGTCTATCTATCTATCTATCTATCTATCTATCTATCTATCTATCTATCCATCTATCACCTATCTTTATCATCTACTTATCTATCTGTCTGTCTGTCTGTCTGTCTGTCTGTCTGTCTATCTATCTAATATGTGGACAATGCAATATAGGAGATAACATATTAAATTAAGATGAAACCATGATAAACCCACCATACTACAGGTAGTCCTCGACTTACAACAGTTCATTTAGTGACCGTTCAAAGTTACGACGGCACAGGAAAAAGTGACTTACAACCATTTTTCACACTTACGACTGTGGCAGCATCCCCATGATCAAAATTCAGATGCTTGGCAACTGGTTCATATTTATGACCATTGCTGTGTCCCGAGGTCACGTGATCCCCTTTTGCGACTTTCTGACAAGCAATGTCAGTGGGGAAGCCAGATTCACTTAACAACCGGGTTTCTAACTTATCGACTGCAGTGATTCACTTAACAATTGTGGCAAGAAATATCTGTTCTGCCCCAGCTACGGACCCCAAAGAATGCAGCACACACAAAGTCCGTTCAAACCTTAGATTACTAAATAAAACAGTTTTTTACAACAACGGCTGTTAATTAACTGCATTAACAGCCGCCAAGAATTCAAAGAATAATACTGAAAGCTTACTGTGGTTGGCAGAATGCCCAGAAGCAATTTGCAGGAAGCTGATAAGATAAGCAAGAAGGTATGTGAACGAAGTTGTTCCCTGCAAATTGCTTCAGCCGGCGTTCCTCCTTAAATAGGCTAAGGGAGTGGCCAATTAGCCCCAAGCCTTACTTTCGAGGAGACCTCCTCCTGAGGAGCCACTCCTGCCTTTTAGCAGCTCTGCGCGCCCATGCATCGAGAAGAGGCTCCTCCTCTTCTTCCTCTTCACTTAAGGGAGCTTCTGGAGGTTCTGAAGGCCCTGGCTGAATCCCCACCTCTGGCACCACATCTTCTCCAGCCTCCTCATTGTCTGACTCGAGTGCCAGCTGCACAGGCTGCTGGCGCAGCACCACACCAGCCTCCTCGCTGTCTGAATCAGCTACTAGCTGCACAGGCCATGTACGGGCCACAACAAAGTCGTAAAACGGGGGGCCAAGCTCACTTAACCACCATCTCCCTTAGCGACATAAATTTTAGGCTCAGTGGTCGTCGTAAATCAAGGACTATCCATATGGAGCCGTAGAATTGCCATCGGATAGATGCTATAATTCAAAAAGGCATGAATAGAACAGACCGATCTTTTCTCCTTTAACTTTTTTTGGAGTTTCTCGAAGTTGTCGGCTTACCACAATCACTTCGATAGGAATCGGAATTGGGATCTTGTGTCTGAAGCGGTCGTTAATTTCTTTGACCGCCATGCAAACAATGATGGTCAGCAGTCCCGCCACGAAGTCAGCTATATTGGTGGTTCTAATATTTTGAAATATTTCTATAAGTGTCTAGAGAGAGAAAACACAAAAGGAAAATCCTCATTAGAACGGGAATGATTCATTCTGGTTGTTCAAATATGAAGGGCCCAAATTAAGCAAACCTGAATTACAAAAATAATACTATATAAGAATATTTTAAGACTATGCTTGGATTAATAATTGAATAGGCTGCCTCAAAAAAGAGTAGGATGTATTTATTAGAGTTTTTTTCAGGAGAAACTGTACAGCTGTCAGACCGGTATTCCTGCTTTAACAGAGAGTTAAAGGAATATATTAAAATCTACCCCCGTTCTCTAGATCACATTAATTTATCTGATTTGTTTCTCTTCTTTTCTTTTTTTAACTTGTTTTTATTCAACGTTTTAAAATTATTTCACTTCTTAAATCCTATTATCTTTTATTCTTTTATTCTTAAAACCTATTATCTCTTTCTATCTCTCTACCTCTATCTTTATCTATCTATCTGCCTGCCCACTCATCCATCCATCCATCCATCCATCCATCCATCCATTTATCTATCTCTAGCATCTACTCTATCTATATCTATCTATCATCTACTGTATCAATCATCTATCTATCTATCTATCTATCTATCTATCTATCTATCTATCTATCTATCTATCTATTTATCTATCTCTAGCATCTGTCTGTCTGTCTGTCTGTCTATCATTCTATCTATCTATCTATCTATCATTCTTTCTATCTATCTATCTATCTAATCTATCTATCTATCTATCTATCTATCTATCTATCTATCTATCTCTAACATCTGTCTGTCTGTCTGTCTATCATTCTATCTATCTATCATTCTATCTATCTATCTATCTATCTATCATCTACAGTATCTATCTATCTATCTATCATTCTTTCTATCTATCTATCTATCTATCTATCTATCTATCTATCTATCTCTAACATCTGTCTGTCTGTCTATCATTCTATCTATCTATCTATCTATCTCTAACATCTGTCTGTCTGTCTGTCTGTCTATCATTCTATCTATCTATCTATCTATCTATCTCTAACATCTGTCTGTCTGTCTGTCTATCATTCTATCTATCTATCTATCTATCTAATCTATCTATCTATCTATCTATCTATCTATCTATCTATCTCTAACATCTGTCTGTCTGTCTGTCTGTCTATCTATCTATCTATCTATCTATCTATCATCTACAGTATCTATCTGTTTTACAGATTTTACAGTATCTATTTTATTCTTAAATCCTATTATGGCCATTGGGATATTTGATCTAAGACAGTGTTTCTCAACCTTGGTAGCTTGAAGTCCACCCATCTTCAAGCTTCCAAGGTTGAGAAACATTGACTAAGATGAAAAATAATGAAGGATCGCTTTTAATAATCAGTTAGATTTTTTCCCCTTTTCTTTTCGAAAGTTGATGACAGCAAACTTATTCTGGATTCCACGATGGCACAAAATACAGATAGTCTTCCATTTACAACATTTCATTTAGTGACCGTTCAACGGCACTGAAAAATGTGACTTATGACCATTTTTCACAGTTACAACCTCGGTAGCATCCTCATGGACACGGGATCAAAATTCAGAGGCTCGGTTCATATTTATGGCCTTTGCTGTGTCCCAAGGTCATGTGATGCAACCTTTTTCACAAGCAAATTCAGTGGGGAAGGCCAGACTCACTGAGTAACCGGGTTACTAACTTATGACCTGCAGTAACAACTGTGGCAGGAAAGGTCATCAACCGGATTGTTTTTCCTTGATGAAGAAGAAGAAATTGCTCTTCTCATCCAAGAAGCTTCAATCTTGGATGAGAAGAGAAACAAGTTGTTGTTGTTGTTGTTGTTGTTGTTGTTCTTCTTCTTCTTCTTCTTCTTCTTCTTCTTCTTCTTCTTCTTCTTCTTCCTCTTCTTCTTCTCCTCCTCCTCCTCCTCCTCCTCCTTCTTCTTCCTCCTCCTCCTCTTCCTTCTTCTCCTCCTCCTCCTCCTCTCCTCCTCCTTCCTTCTCTCCCCCTCCCCTTCCCCCTTCCCCTTCTCCTTCTCTCTCTCCTCCCTCTCCTTTTCTCGTCCTCCTCCACCCTCTTTCTCCTCCTCCTCCTCCTTCCTCTTCTTCCTCCTCCTCCTCTTCCTTCTTCTCCTCCTCCTCCTCCTCTTCTTCTCCTCCTCCTCCTCCTCCTCCTCCTTCTTCCTTCTCTCCCCCTCCCCTTCCCCCTTCCCCTTCTCCCTCTCCTCCCTCTCCTTTTCCTTCTCTCGTCCTCCTCCATCCTTTTTCTCCTCCTCCTCCTCCAACTTCTCCTTCCTCCCCCTCCTGCCCTCCTCCTCCTTGAAACACTCCAGTTGCCCTTTGAAAAAGCAGCTTTGAGCCCACTATGACCTCGATGACTGAGAATCTCCGTAGACATTTTCCCATTCTGTTGTAGGTCAAACACACTGTGGATCAAAAGACTGACAAGCTGGGGAATACAAGGGACCAAAAGTTATGCAACGAAGCTCAGTTTAGTAAGAAACACTTACATAGATTATGGAAAGGACTCCATTGTAGTTCTTGGTTGAAACGTTCAGCACAATTTTCAGTTGTGAAACGAATACTTGAAAAGCCGCTGCCGTTGTGAATCCCCCAACCAGTGGGTCAGCAAGGTATCTTACAATAAAACCAATCTGAAGAACTCCAAACACTAGCTGGGGGGAAAAAAGAACATAATTTTCTAAGCAGTTAAATCATCCTCATCCTCATCATCGCAAACAACTTAAAAAGTAAGGAGGTAAGGCTTCTAACCCAATATCCACCAGACAGAATTCCATCATTTTTTCCTGGCCTTCCTTTCTTGTCTTATACAAAAACACATAAATTTCTGTCAGTCTTTATTTATCTCTGTATTAATTTTATAGACTCTAATCTCATCCTTCAGCGTTCCGTCACGCATTCGCGTGCCGGCACCCAAACTTCCGGTTTCCGGTGTGGAGGTGCGCCTGACGAACACGTGCATGTGCACGACGGAAACCCGGAAGTTCAGATGTGCGGCGGAACTCTGCTCTTCCGGGTTTTGGCGCTCCCGTGCACCAGGGATGGTTTCTACTTACCTTTACTACCGGTTCGCAATGGGGCCGCGCGCGCACGCTTGTTTCACTCGCGCATGTGTGTGCTCTTCTGCACATGCGCAGAAGCATTTTGATGATGTCGGGGTCGGTGGGTGGAGCCTCCCGCCGGTTTTACTACCAGTTCTATAGAACCGGTGTGAACCGGGGGCAACCCACCACTGCAACGTACGTGAAGGCCAGCTGACCGGCGCACATGTGTGCACAGGAATGAGGAAGAAGAGCCAGCGAGGCCCCTGTGTCCTGTGCAGGATGGTTCTGCGTGCTGCTTTCGGCACGCGTTCCATAGGTTCTATACCGTTTTGGACAAATGGCTGACAATCGCTTGAAAATCTACAGCGATGGAGCACCCTCAACTTCCGGAGGCAAGTTGTTCCATGATGAATTGTTCCCACTGTCAGGAAATTTCTCCTTAGTTGGGTCTCTCTTTAATGATCTTCCACCTGTTAATTCTTGTCCTGCCTCAGGAGTTTTTGAGAATAAGTTTTTTTTTTAAAATTATATTTATATGCCGCCCTTCTCCGGAGACTCAGGGCGGCTTACAATGTGTTAAGCAATAGCCTTCATACTTTTTGTCTATTTATACAAAGTCAACTTATTGCCCCCACAAACCGGGTCCTCATTTTACCCACCTTAGAAAGGATGGAAGGCTGAGTCAACCTTGAGCCTGGTGAGATTAGAACTCGCAGTAATTGCAGGCAGATGGATGTTAAATGCTGCCTTAATAGGAGGCATTAGCCTGCTACGCCACTCAGCCTCCTAAGTTGATAAGTTAATAATAATTAGTTGGCTCTGACGCAGCCCAAGTACTGGAAGACTGTTATCATGTCACTCCTAGTCCTTGTCTTTGTTAAGCTAGACATACCTAGTTCCCTGAATCATTCATCATAGGGCAGTGATGGCTAATCTTTTCCGGACCGAGTGCCCAAAACGTGCATGCGTACACGAATGCACACACGTGTGCCCAAACCCCCAAAATGCAATGCACGTGTGGCCCCCGTGCATATGCCCCGCGGCCCCCTGCATGCACCCCACTGCCCACACATGTGAACGCCAGGGGTGGGTGCTACTTACCTTTACTACTGGTTCGCAACGGGGCCGTGTCTGTGCTGCACGCATGCGCAGAAGCATTCTGATGACATTGGGGTCGGTGGGCGGAGCCTCCCTCCAGTTTTACTACCGGTTCTATAGAACTGGTCTGAACCGGGGGCAATCCACCACCGGCGCACCCCCCCCGCAAACACCCCTGTCCCCCGCACATGCACGCGTGGGGGCCCCAAACTCACCCTGCCCCATGCGCATGAGCAACAGAGACCCAAAGACCAACTGCCTGGTGGGAGGCGCGCGCACATGCGCAGAGGAGCTAAACTGGGGCGATGGCTCATGTGCCATCAGAATGGGCGCTGTGTGCTATCTCTGGCACGTGTGCCGTAGGTTCGCCATCACGGTCACAGGGTTTGGCCTCCAGAATTTTATTCTTATCAATTTTGTTGCTCTTCTCAGCACTATTTCTAGGCTCCCAACATCTTTTTTTGCATTGTGATGCCCAGAAATGGATGCAGCATTCCAAATGTGGACTCCAGCAGTTTTACAGGCAGTCCTCGACTTACGAAAATTCATTCAGTGACCGTTCGAAGTTACAACGGCCCTGAAAAAAGTGACTTTTTGTGACATTTTTCACACTGATGATCCCCGTGGTCGCGTGATTTGCATTCGGAAGCTTGGCAACTGGTTCATAATTATGACCGTTGCAATGTCCCGGGGGGTGGGGGTGGGGTCGTGTGATCCCTGTCGAGCCCGACAGCAGCTCGACATATTTGTCGACATTTTTGCGACCTTCTGAAAAGCAAAGTCAATGGGGAAAGCCAGATTCACTTCGCCACCGGGTTACAAATTTAACAACCGCAGGGATTCACTTAACAAATGAAATGTGCACGAAAAGTCCTAAAATGGGGCAAAACTTAACACATTTTTCACATAGCAGCATAAATCCTGGGCCCAATTGTGGTTGTAAGTCGAGGACTACCTTTATAATGATTAAATGCAATAGTTGTATTATTAGAACTTAATACAATACTAATTGTATACTAATAATACAATAGTTGTATTATTAGAACTATTAAGAGCTGAGGTGGCACAGTGGTTAGAGTGCAGTACTGCAGCTACTTCAGCTGACTGCTAGTTCAGCGGATCAAATCTCACCGGCTCAAGGTTGACTCAGCCTTCCATCCTTCCGAGGTGGGTAAAATGAGGACCCAGATTGTTGGGGGCAATATGCTATTTAATATACTGTCAATTGTTGTAAGCCGCTCAGAGTCCTCGGAGAGTGGGCGGCATAAAAATATGATTAATAATAAATAAATAAATAAATAATAAAAAGTAGGGAATTAGGTGACCTATATTCAAAGAAGGACTTACTGCTCGTAGGTACAACTTAAACTCATCCCTGGATGAATAGTAGCTGAATCTAAAAATTCCTGGCACTGTCAATCTTTTGAATATCTTGTTCAAGAAAGAGATGCAATCAATTGTTATGAGAATCCACAAGAGCCACTGAAGAATTTTCCAGAAGCAAGTTTAGCGCTATTGTCTTTGAAAGTAATCAGGATTTCCTGATTACTTTTTATAGAAAGTATTCACATTTCTTTTAGATCCCGCCTATCATTTCCTTGTTTTTCCCCTTCATGGATTAGGAGAAATTTTTTCCCATTGGGGAACTTCTTGTCAGTTGAGATCTGCTTACCAAGTGATATAATCAAAAGAGGCTTTACTGCTTGATTCCACTCAATATTTAAATTATTCTCACATCTACACTTTAAAAATGCAAAATCTCCTTTCCATCCTGTTTTCTTCTTCTTTTTTTTTTTAAAGACAAGTTTTATTAAATTTTTCTTTTACATACATATTTTATGAATAGAGTATTGACCGGATCACATCTTTTACAACTTATAATTATATATTGATTTTTATAATCTATTCCAACCTTCTTTTTTTGTTTTTTTCAGATACAATTTACATATTTCATTTTCTGCCATAATATTCTTTTTTCTCTATTTTTTTTATCTTACCTTCATCGCTTCTTAATACTTATAAACAGTATCACCATCCGCCTTTCAAATCCTAATTTCTTAGCATTGCTTCAACTAATGATTTTATTTCTCCATTTATAAAATATATTTCTTATTAATCCCCATCACATTTTTTGGTTATATAAACAAATAAACTTCATCTTATTCAATTCTTACATTGAAACCCTTTAACTTAATTGATCTTCCACATCTTATCTTATCTCTTCTTAATACATAAAACACAATTATCACCCTCTCCGCCCTTAATTCCTGACTTCTATTATAGCATCCATCCTGTTTTCAAATGTTCACAGAATTCTCTCCCATAATTAGGAGACAGCTGGAAGTACCCGAAGAGGGTTCCTTTTAAAAAAATCAAAGACATGGTCATAAAAAGAAGCTCTTTTTTTGGTGATCTTCCCCCCTGTTACTTCTTTTTCTGCCCTCAGGTATTTTGGAGAATAAATGGACCTTCTCTTTCCTGTGACAACTCTTCAAGGGTTGGAAAACAGTGATCATGCCATGCCGCTAGTCCGGTGCTGGGTTGCCCTTGGTTCGCACCGGTTCTATAGAACCGGTAGTAAAACCAGTGGGAGGCTCCGCCCACCAACCCCAACGTCATCAGAATGCTTCTGCACATGTGCAGTAGAGCGCGCACACGGCCCCGTTGCGAACCGGTAGTAAAGGTAAGTAGAACCCATCCATGCCCTAGCCCTCAATAATGTTGACTCTCTGACAGTCTCTCAAGTACCAGAAGACAGTTATGTCACTGCTAATCCTAGAACAAACTCAATTTCATTGAGGGCCGCATCAGGCTGTGGTTGAACTTGGGGAGCCGGGCAGGCGTGGCTGACTGGGTGTGTGTGGCCAGCTTGACACCACTCACTGGGCGTGGCTGACTGGGTGGGTGTGGCCAGCTTGACACCACTCCCCAAACTGCTGGCATGTTTCCGCTTTCCATTGGGTAGACCGGGCCGAAGCAACGCAGGCCGGCCCCTTACATTTTCCAGGACGGCCCCACAGGCCGGATCCAACAACATCACGGGCCAGATCCAGCCTGTGGACCTTCATTTTGACATCCCTGGGCTAGTATATTCAGTTCAATAGTTCATTATACAGTTTTAGCCTCCAGCCCCCTCATCATCTTTGTTGCTCTTCTCTGTAGTCTTTCTGGGGTGTCAACATAACTTTTTTTGTATCGTGGGAACCAGAACTGGACACAGTACGGTACTCCAAGTGTGGTCTTACCAATGCAGTACAGAACATCAGTTATGCAAAACTACCCTGTTTTCCCGAAAATAAGACATCCCTTGATAATAAGCCCAATCGAGACTTTGAGTGCATGCGCTAAAATAAGTCTCCCCCTGAAAATAAGTCCTCCCCGAAAATATTTAAATGCAGAATGGGAAATCGGGTAAGACAGCAAGAGGAGCCCCATCTTGCTCCACATGCCCCAAAATAATAAGACCTCCCCAAAAATAAGGCCAAGCGCTTATTTCGGGATTCAAAAAAATATAAGACAGGGTCTTTTTTTGGGGGAAACACGGTATAGATAAATCATGCGGAAACTGAAACTTCAAAGAAAAAGAAGGACATTTTCCCCAGTTAAATAAGCAGGAATATTTTGAGACGGCTTCGTCTGGTTTTATTACCTGGATAATGCCAACCAGGAAGGTGACAGTGCTGGAAATAAGCACCCGTTGGGCGTCTCTAGAAGCGATGTCTATCCCGGCTGTCCCGTTCATTCCCGTCATGTTACTGTGCGCCAGGAGGAATTTATCATCTGGGGCCATGCTCAGTACTACGGAGCCCACCATTAAACTGACCACAGGGAAAGGTCCTGTTGAAAAGAAGTATAAAATACATATATATATATTTAAAATTATATTTGAAAGCCAGTGTAATGGCTAAGGCAGTGATGGCTAATGTTTTTGCCATTGTGTGCCAAAAATGGGGGGTGGGTGGGATCGGAAGTCGGGAAATGAGCCATTTCTGGCCTGCGGCAGACCTCCGGGGTGGGGGGATGGGGAAGGCCATTTTTGCCCTCCCCAGGCTCCTAGAGAGGCTCTGGAGCTTGGGGAGAGCAAAAAACGGGACTTCCGGTCCCACCGGAAGTCGGCAAATGGGCTGTTTCCGGTCTCCGGAAGGCCTCCAGTGGGGTGGGGAAGGCCATTTTCGCCCTCCCCAGGCTCCTAGAAAGGCTTTGGAGCCTGGGGAGAGGGAAAAACGTGCCTTCCCCACCCCTACCTAGGTCCTCTGGAGGCAGAAAACAGCCTGTTTCCCTACTTCCGGTGGGCCCGGAAGACCCAAAAATTAGCTGGCCAGCGTGCACATGCGTGCCAGAGCTGAGCTCGCGTGCCCACCGATATGGCTCTGCATGCCACCTGTGGTATGCGTGCCATAGGTTCACCATCACGGGGCTAAGTTGTAAGAGCAGGAAGAGCTCCATTTCTACTCCATTTTCAGACCCCTTAATTAATGATGGCTTGGTTTTACCTTTAGCTATAGGTAAACTGTAGAGGCATCATCTATAGTTATAATCAACCACACAGAAGAAACATATGCCAGCTTTATAGAGGTTTGTTTCCCCCGTGACAGTTCACTATATCCAGTGGGGTCCTCAATGTTCAGCCCTTTATATATATTTGGATGCTGACTGCTGGGGGTCCCATGAGAAGGCGGTGGGGAAAAAAGATGCTTCTGCCAGTCCAGTGACATGATAAACTTACACGTCTCTCTAACTTGATATAACCTTTAATAAGAATGAAACTAGGCAGAAACCCAGTAAGAATATTCAACACCATATTAGCATCTATCTATCTATCCATCCACCTATCATCTATCTATCTATCTATCTATCCATCCATCCATCCATCCATCCACCTATCATCCATCCATCCATCCATCCATCCATCCATGTATCTACCCATCTATCCATCCACCTATCATCCATCTATCTATCTATCTATCTATCTATCCATCCATCCACCTATCATCCATCCATCCATCCATGTATCTATCCATCTATCCATCCACCTATCATCCATCCATCTATTTATCTATCTATCTATCCATCCATCCACCTATCATCCATCCATCCACCAATCATCCACCCACCCACCCACCCACCCACCCATCCATCCATCTATCTATCCATTTATCCATCCATACATCTATCATTCATCTATCATCCATCTATCTATCTATCTATCTATCTATCTATCTATCTATCTATCTATCCATCTATCCATCTATCCATCTATCCATCCACCTATCATCTATCTATCTATCTATCTATCTATCTATCTATCTATCTATCCCATCTGTCCTCTCTCTCTCCCTACTTCTCTCCCTATTTATATCATATCTATCTGCCTTTCTGCCTGCCTGCTTACCTACCTACCTATTTATCTATCTTTATCCTCTCTGTCTCATCTCTCATTTATCTATCTATCTACCAACCTACCTACCGTATATCCATCCATCCATCCATCCATCCATCCATCTATCTATCTATCTATCTATCTATCTATCTATCTATCTATCTACATCTGTCATCTGTCTATGCAAGCTGTACGTTATCTCAGTCATCAAATGATTCTGGGCAGCTAATAGCATAGAATTAAAACATCAGGTAAGAAATTAAGAAGTATCAATAACAACATCAACAACAGAAGAATACATGGTGCGCATTAGGAAAGGATAACTGAATAAAGTTATTCCCAATCAGCAGCCATCAGGAAACTGATCGCTACGCCTTGCCCTTGGACCTGTTAAGGGAGCCAGTTTTTACAAAAACCAATGGAGTCAGGGCCATGTGGATCTCATGGGGAACTCTGCTCCACAAGACAAGTTCAGAAATCATGCCTTTTGGCTTGTTATTCTAATTTAAAGCTGACAGTCCATACTACCATAATAGGCGGATACTCCATTGCAGTCATAAGATGAGGAATATCCATAAATGCATTTTTTGTATTATGCTCCCAGGTGTACCTTAACTTAAATCATAATAATAGAACTTATTTGTTTATTCAAGTTGTACAGTGCCTTTCTGCTCAGGTGGGGACTCAAACAAGTATTAAAACTGAGAGAGGAGATTCCTCAGTATTATTGTGCTGCTTATGGGATACTGTCTGTATTTCATCTAAGTAACGTCTGCTAATAATAGCTACGTTCTGCCAATAGTAAAAGTAGAGAGTATATGATGTGCATCTCAAATGGAAGAGCCTTGGTGGTGCAGCAGACTAAAGTGCTGTTAAGTAGCACTTAGCTGCCAGCTGCCTGCAATTACTGCGAGTTCAAATCTCACCAAGCTCAAGGTTGACTCAGCCTTCCATCCTTCCGAGGTAGGTAAAATGAGGACCCGGATTGTGGGGGCAATAAATTGACTTTGTATAAAAATAAAACACCGCTTAGGAGGGGCCGAAAGCCCTACTAAGCAGATATATACAAAAGTATGAAGGCTATTGCTTAACGCATTGTAAGCCGCCCTGAGTCTCCGGAGAAGGGCGGCATATAAATTGAACCAATAAATAAAAAATAAATAAATGTGGATGTTATTCCCAACCATTATATATGGAAAAACATGGAGCAGAATGAAGAGTTTAAATATGGCCCAAACACACCATCATAGAAAAGTCTATTAAAACAAACCGAATGCACCAAAATGTTCATGCAATGGAATAAAAAATAGCCTTCTCAAAGAAATATATGTCTGCCATTAAATATTTTTTAAAAATTCAGTTACCAACAGAGATGTGCCTTGATGTTCCTAAGAAGAAGTACGTCAAGATGGGGAAAAATGCAGAGTAGAGTCCGTATCCAATCGGAACGGCAACCAGTAAGGCATATGCCAAACCTGGGTAGGATAGAATTTGTAAAAAAAAAAAAAAAAAGTTAAATCATATTCTGAAGTATTTTAAAGTCAGTTACAATCAGTGGTGAAATTCAATTTTTTTTACTACCGGTTCTGTGGGCGTGGCTTGGTGGGCGTGGCAGGGGAAGGATACTGCAAAATCTCCATTCCCACCCCACCCCAGGGGGAAGGATATTGTGAAATCTCCATTCCTGCCCCACTCCAGGGGGAAGGATATTGCAAAATCTCCATTCCCACCCCACTCCAGAGGGAAGGATACTGCAAAATCTCCATTCCCACCCCACTCCAGGGGGAAGGATATTGCAAAATCTCCATTCCCACCCCATTCCAGGGGGAAGGATACTGCAAAATCTCCATTCCCACCCCTCTCCAGGGGGAAGGATATTGCAAAATCTCCATTCCCACCCTACTCCAGCGGGAAGGATACTGCAAAATATCCGTTCCCACCCCACTCTGGGGCCAGCCAGAGGTGGTGTTTGCTGGTTCTCGGAACTGCTCAAAATTTCCTCTACTGGTTCTCCAGAACCTGTCAGAACCTGTTGGATTTCACCCCTGGTTACAATACGTTAATATAAATACCCTGTTCTTTAATACACAAATATAATCTATATAGGTAGATTATTACAACTGTTCGTCGAGCAATCGTTCAAAGTTATGAAAGCTCTGAAAAGAAAGTGACTGGGTTTCGCACTTATGTCCATTTCAACGTCCCCGCAGTCATATTATCACGATTTGGGTGCTTGGCAACTGGCATGTATTTATGACCGCATTAGAGAAGTCACAAGGTCCTCACTTTTTACCTTCCCGGGGGTTTCCAACTATCAAAGTGAATGGTGGAAGCAAGATTTTCTTAATGACCACAGGAAGCAATGTTGTAAAATTGGACGGCAGTCACAGGACAATTTAATTAGCAACCTCCATGCTTAATGATGGCAAATGAGAACTACCTGTATTTGTATTTTGCATCTGAGGTTCACTCCTTGTACATCTAGATAGCATGCCAGGTGTAAACATTCAGCAGGAAATGTTTACTAAGAAGCAAACCAGAGTTGCTTTGGATTGGGCAGTATTTAAGTGGAATGAAATTTAAATAAATAAGAAATGAGCTGAAAAATCTACAAACTTTAGGGTCGCAAATATGAAAAGACATCGAAGTAAAACTGAGCAACATTTAAAGCTAGGAAAACATCCAAGTCAGCTTAATTGTAAAATGATCCAACTTGTTTTGAGCTATAGTGGTAAAAAAACAATATAGAACACAATACAGAATAACAGAGCTGGAAGGGACCTTGGAGGTCTTCTAGTCCAAACAGGAAACCATATATTATTTTTAGATTGATGGTTGTCCAATCTCTTCTTAAAAACCTCCAGTGTTGAAGAATTCACAGCTTCTGGAGGCAAGTCGTTCCACTGGTTAATTGTTCTAACTTTCAGAAAGTTTCTGCTTAATTGATAGTTGGACCTTTCTTTGATCCAAATGGAGAAAGAGAGAAAGAAAGAGAGACAGAGAAAGACCGAGAAAAAAACAGATGGAGAGAGAGAAAGAAAGAAAAAGAAAGAAAGAAAGAGAGCAAAGGGAGAGAGAGAG